>CM055889.1:15979340-16519340 GCA_029582165.1 Portulaca oleracea | reverse complement strand
TTTGAATTGACACATTAGTGATGTGAGGCAACAGTCAATAATCTAACAAGTGGACTAGGCCTTGAACTTGGAAGACTTTGATTGAGACCCCCACAACACGTATCAACCTACAGAAAAACATACTCCGCAATAACAACATTTGCGCCTTTATGGCCATGCGCACACCTTGGGACTCATAAGTGCTCTAGAGAGATAGTCCAAATCTCTCATAGAAGGCGGCCAAACCTTCACACTTACGTAGGTAATTCTATCAAGTCTATCTCAACATAGACCACCACAAATGTGACTATGGAATTATTAAGAGCAATTAGCTCATCCTTACAATAAATAATCGGTGAATCCTTCAGTGCGTCTCACAAGCACACCCCACAAAGGGCGTGGATTCATTAAGAGAATAATCTCAACCTTAGAAGCACTACTTTGCATCATAGGGATAAGGATGTAGTGCACCTCGAAGATTAGTATGGTTTCGTTGGACCAAATAATTGGTATCCACCATATCTCTTCAAGCCATAGGCTTAAGCCCTATCCCCCTCGATGCCTCTAGAACAACTCGTCTAGTCAACCCCTTAGTGAGAGGATCCGCCAAATTCTTCTCGGATCTCACATACTGCAAGGATATTACTCCATGCTTTAGCAATTGTCTCATCGCAGACCGTGTCTAACACGGATATGTCTCCTTTTCCGTTGTAGACATTGCATGAGTCACTCCAATTCGCTGTGAGTCACAATGTATAGAGATAGGTGTCTCTTGTTTCTCCCATAGGCACGTCGCTAAGAGACCTCTAAGCCACTCGCTTCTTGACCGCCAACTCAAGAGCAATAAACTCAGATTCCATGGTAGAAGTGCTATGCAAGTCTGCTTTGACTTCCACGAGATAGCCCTCCACCCAAGGTAAAAACATAACCACTAGTAGAACTAACTTCATCATTATCGTAAATCCAGTTTGCATCACAATATCCTTCTACAACAGTAGGAAATTTATTAAAGTGCAAACACCAATCCATTGTACCTTTTAGATACTTAAGCAAACGATGAAGTGCATTCCAATGTTCTTGACTAGGATTATGAGTGTAGCAACTCAATCTACTCACAGCATAAGCAATATCAGGACGAGTAAAGTTCATCAAAAACATTACACTTCCTATAATTTTAGCATACTCAGATTGAGACACACTAGGACCGTTGTTCTTCTTTAAAGGTATACTGGGATCGTAGGGAGTTCTAACAGGTGTCACATCAAACATGTTAAATTTCTTTAACACTTTCTCAATATAGTGTGACTGACACAAAGCATAACCAGAGTTGGTTTTCTGAATTTTAACCCCTAAGATCACATCAGCTCCACCCATATCTTTCATTTCAAACAACGAAGACAACATTTTAGTCTCATTGACTACAAGCAAATTTGTACCAAAGATCAGCATATCATCAACATATAAGCATATGAGCACACAATCTGATCCTATCATCTTGGAATAGACACAAGAATCAGACAAATTTGCAACAAATCCATTTTTCACAAGAGAACTATCAAACTTTTCAAACCACTGTTTAGGAGCTTGCTTTAGGCCATAAAGAGATTTTCTCAATCTGCATACTTTATCCTCCTGACCTGGTACTTCACAACCCTCAGGTTGGGTCATATAGATTTCTTCCTCTAAGTCACCGTTAAGAAAAGTTGTCTTTACATCCATTTGATGCACAACAAGATCAAAAATCGCAGCTAACGCAATCAACATTCTAATGGTGCTTATTTTCTTAACAGGAGAATATGTGTCGAAATAATCTATCCCTTTCTTTTGGTCAAAACCTCTAATGACAAGTCTGGCCTTATATTTATCAATTGAACCGTCAGACCTCAATTTCTTTTTGAAAAACCATTTACTACTAATAGGTCTACAACCCTTAGGCAAATCAGTTAATTCCAAAGTTTTATTAGACACTAGGGAATCTATTTCACTTCTAATGGCTTCCTTCCAAAAGGTTGCATCAATAGACCTAATAGCCTCAGTATAGGTTTTTTGGATCTTCATCAATTAGAAATAAAGTCACAAAAACCTCAGTCAAAGCATCCACATCATAATGATTAAAAACTTCAACTAGGAAAGCAGTAACAAAATCAGGTCCAAAATCAGTTGTAGTTCTTTGTCTTTTACTTCTTCTAGGCTCAATTTCCACATTTCTAGTATTAGAACTAGCAACAGGCAAGCTCACATTTTCAGGTACTACATCAAGCACAACATCAGTTACCACATTAGGCACATTCTTTTTCAACGGAAACACATGCTCAAAAAATTCAGCATCTCTATATTCAGAAATTGAATAATCACTCAAGGACATGAAACGATAGGCAGCACTATTTTGAGCATATGCAATAAAAACAGCATCAAAGGTCTTTGGGCCTATGTTGGTATGCTTATGACTAGGTAAAGCCACTTTAGCTAAACACCCCCACACTTTCAAATAATTCAAATTCGGGGCATATCCTTTCCAAAGTTCATATAGGGTATGATCCCTCTTTTTATGGGGAACTCTATTGAGAATAAAACAGCAATGATCAACGACTTCCCCACATGTTATCAGGCAATCCAGAACTCAGAAGCATAGCATTCATCATTTCCTTAAGGGTACGGTTCTTACGCTCTGCTATACCATTTTGTTGAGGGGTGTAAGGAGCGGTAGTCTCATGAATAATACCATTTTTCTCACAGAAAACAGCTAAAGATGTTGAGTCATATTCACCACCCCTATCAGACCTAAGCCTCTTGATATTCCTGTCTAGTTGATTCTCAACTTCTGCCTTATATTTTAAGAACACTTCTTCAGCCTCGTCTTTAGACCTCAAAAGGTAAACTTTTGTATATCTAGAGAAGTCATCTACAAAGATAATATACCATTTCTTTCCTCCTTTGCTCATTGTGTTCTTAAAGTCGGCTAGGTCTGAATGAACAAGTTCAAGCAACTGAGTTGATCTCGTAGTTACTGACTTAAAAGGTTTCTTGGCAAATTTCGCCTCAACACAAACATCACATTTAGAACAACTTTCTGTGCTAACATTTGGAATTAATTTCATGTTCTTTAGTCTGTTTACGGAAGCATAATTCACATGTCCAAGTCTACCATGCCAAAGGTTAACAGATTCAGCAATATAAGCAGAAGTAGAAGCATTTCCATTAGCATCAGATGCAACATTCAGAACATATAAGCCATCACTACAATACCCCTTCCCAACAAATACCCCATTACGAAGGATAACAATTTTTCTAGCCTTTTGGTTTACCTCAAAACCAGCAACATCAAGGAGGCTACTAGAAACTAGATTTCTACGAAGGGAAGGGACATACAACACATTGTTCAAGCATAAAGGTTTTCCAGAAGTAAATTTAAGGAGAACTTTCCCTTTACCTAGTACCGCAGCAGTGGAAGAATTGCCCATGAAGACGTGTTCACCATCAGGAACCTCTTCAAAGTCATGCATCAGATTCTTGTTGGTGCAGAAGTGTCTAGTTGCTCTATTGTCCAGAATCCACTCGTTGTTGTTAGCCACGAGATTAGCTTCCACAGTTACTACACAGAATACTTCAGTCTCCTCAGTCAGATTAGCTTGATTATTATTCTGTCCAATGGTTTCGTGGGTTTGAATCGCTCCTTTGCTCGATTGACCGATATGCCTTGTGGCCAGGTTTGCCACAGACATGATAGAGAACCTTCTGCTTCTGGATTTTATTATTAGGCTTGTTCAGTTGTTTCTGATGCTTGGGATTGCTTCTGATCCTTCTTATTCTTTCCTTTAAACCTGTCTTTATTAGCAGGAACAGAAGATTCAACCAGGTTAGCTTTAACAGAATTTAAAGAAAGAGAAGACATCTTATCTTTCAAACGATTTGTTTCCTCAGTTCTCATGTGGCTGATTAATTCTTGAAGGGTCAGATCCTTCTTCTTGTGCTTGAGATGATTCCTATAGTCACTCCAGGATGGTGGTGTTGGTGCTTCTGGATCTTCAAGATGAGGCGAGGACAACACATAATCAATCTCTAACTGTTCAAGACAGAGCAATAACTTTTGGGACCATCGTTTGAAGTTGGTTCCATCGAAAGACTCAATTTTGTAGATCTCAGCGAGGGTTTTAAGAGGAGCAGCCATTGATAGTAATCGCTTTCAAATTGTTGGAAAAATCAAGGCTGCTGGGAAAGAAACGAATCAAGGCCGGAGAACACAAGAACCGAGTCGTGGAAGAACCATCGCCTTGAAAGCGATTACGCCCGACCTCTGCCAATCTGAATCCGGCCGCTTCCCAAGGTTAACTCAGATTATCCGGGACACGTGCACTCGTGGCCAAGGATATGGAGTATGCAAAGCTGCAGCCTGTAAGGAAGAGGAGAGGAGAGGAGAAGAGAAGAGAATTGTATTCGATGATGAACACAGTCCTCCAGAGGCTCCAATTTATAGGAGAAACTGGAAGCCAACAGCCACAAAAAACAGGAACTAAAAAAAAGGTAAAAAAGGAGAACCACAAAAAAAGACTGACTAAAAAAGGAACATGACTAATTATAGCCATTACCAACATGGTGACTAAAAAAGGAAAACAGCTAAATTTAGCCATTACCAACACTATGTTCTCCAAATATGGTCATTATTCACTCTCAATAGCATAATTGTTCACTCATACCTATTCATTGGTCACTTTCAATAACATAATTGTTCACTCATATTTATTTGGAGCACATGCTCTAATCCAGAAACCTAACGTAGTTCAACTTAGATAGTGAACTGGTTCTTGTACTGTGATCCTCTAACTTGCATGATCCATGATTCATTCAGCACTAGCTCCCTACTGTTCTCATGTAACATGCGCATTTCTTTTCAAATCTGTGTTTTTATTTTTAAAATTTGGTTTAATGATGACAGTCTTTGAGGGGATCTCTGCTGGTAATGTTCTACTCGTCGACCATTCTATCTGGGTTTGCTGCGGTGGGACTTGTCTTGCTTGGGATACAGCTTAAATCAAAGCAGAAATAAGCATCCATTTGCATTTGCTCCATGTGATAGTAAGCTTGGAATGAAGCTGAAAAATATGGTACTAAAGCTTATATGTGCAAAACATGTTGTCTTAAGATGAGGCTGTTCCTCTACATTCTCTGATGAGAATTCATGATGTGAAGTGAAGAGAAGAGTGTAAGTATCTGTCATTGTAAATCTGCTAGGTCCTTGCCTTTTGTTGGGCGTAATCGGACCATGTTTACGGGGGAAATCATACAGGTCCACTTTTGTATTTGTATATTTACGCATAAATAAAAGTACTGCAAATTTCACCTTAACCAAATAGACACAGAATTATTGCTTGTGCTCTCACTGATGACAAATATGTTCCGTTGATGTATATTTGATAGCCAAATACACCACAATGAAATAGCTTCACAAAAATTTTTACACCTTTAGTTCTCTGCTGTCATTAGGACTTGCTTTTGCTTGTGGTAGACTGGTAGTGTTTTGTTTTGCTTGTTTTTTGAATTTTATTTTTTGCAGCATGCCTTCCGGCTTGGCATCAAATTATATTTTTTTTTTAAAAAAACAAAGAAAGAAAGAAAGAGCCTGAAGATGATTTGTGGCATTCTTTTGTGCTGCCCGCATTGCCTAGTGATAATAACCAAGTAAAATTTACATATTATCGTGTGTAAGAACCATTTTAACTAACACGCCTCCTTAAGGTGAATACTCTTCATATATATATATATATATATATATATATATATATATATATAGGAAAATTGGATTCTAATAATCCCTACTTTTACTAATTGGATAATGGTGGACCGTACTTTCACTTTGTATTCTGGTGGTCCAAAAAAAATAAAATTGGATTGTAGTGGGATATTTTCGAGAGAATCATAGATTTTGTGTTGCATTTGATTCAAAACTTAGTATAACACTTTACAATGATTTTTAATGAATTTACAGCGTTTCTCCCAATTTTTTTTCATTTTTTTACTATTTTTTACGATTTTTTCACTTTTATTATTTTTAAAAAATCATAATAATTATTCGGAGTCTCAAAAAAATAATTTAAAAAATGTTTTAGAAACTACAATTCATTAACTTTCTAGGGGCAGGAATGAAAAAAAACAAAAACAATATAGTGTAGGAATGAAAAAAATAAGAAGAATGTGGAGGTGGATTTGGTACCACTACAATCCAATTTTATTTTTTTTTTGACCAACAGAATACAAAGTGAAAGTACGGTCCACCATTGTCCAATAAGTAAAAGTAGGGATTATTAGAATCCAATTATCCTATATATATATATATATATATATATATATATATATATATATATTGTGACAAATAACTATGGAGCTATCAAGATTACAAGTTAAAGAATAGTTTTATACTGTAATTTATTGGATGGTAATTTGTATCATGACAGAAATGAATTTGCAATGATTTTGAATTATAATAGTTTGTATAAATTGCTGTAGGTAGAGAAAAATATGTCTAAATTGAAAAGAAGTGGTATGCTTAAACATTTTTTGTGTTCTCCTACGTAAATAGAAATCTCCTTGGGACTTTTTTGTTGGAAAGAAAAATGTTAGACCAGACATGCTACAGAACAAGTTATGTATTAGATGCTAAATCATGTAAAGAATACTAGAAATAAAGGGAGATAGATTTAATGGTAAAAACTCAAATTTGGAAAAATAATAGGCGGCACTAGTATGATAAAATTTACTATATAGGTTTCTCAGCTCCACATGAGATTAATAAAGGAGGTATAGATCTATCACATAAAATCCAGTTACATGACAAGAATTAATCTTCTTCAGTACTCTTAAAAACTACTTGCAACTTGTCCCCTCCCCTTAACGGGGACTACTAGAGGAATTTTACCTCAACCTCTCCACCTTGATACTTTTTTCTCAAAGAGCCTTCAGCAGCTTAGGTATACGTAGAAATGACATTTTGACCATCACTCCAATTAGATTTAACTAATCTAATACAATTATAAGGAAACACAATATAGTAAGAAAACTTAAATAATTTTCTAACACAATTTGAAAATAAATTGTGTTATCAATCTAAAAATTTTAGGACACAATGCTAACATTTTTCCACTAGACCTCAAATTTTTTTGATAGAAAACTTATCTGACCCATTAAACACCAATCGTACAGATACACTAACTTAATGTTCCTTCAAGAATTGAACTCTAGTCTTTGTATAAATAAAATTCAAAGAAAACATAATTACTCCTTCCGTCCCTAAATAATTGTCAATTGGACTAAGTTTTGACTGTTGATTATGTATAAATTATAATGAGTTACAATATAAAATTAATGTCATTGTAATTTTTAGCACAATAATTTTCTAACCATAGTAATATAATATTTTAACTCATTGAAACTTATAAGAGCACAGGCAACGCGGCACGAAAGTGATGGAATTCTACAAGAATTCCCACGCAAAAGTTGCAGCCTGGAACAGAATTTGCTTGTCACACGAGAAGGAATGGTGCAGCAATCAGGAATTGGGTGGTGTAAAAATAATTTTTTAATGGGTTTAAAAATTAGAAAAAAGGAAAAGCACTTATTAATAAGGAAAATTAGATTATAATAATTCCAACTTTTACAAATTGGATAGCGATAATCCCTACTTTTGTTTTATATTCTGATGGTCTAAAAAAATAAAATTGTATTGTAGTAGTACTCAATCCACCTCCACTTTTTTTTATTTTTTCTATACCTACCCCATATTGTTTTTATTTTTTTCGTTCCTACCCTTAAAAAGATAATGAAATGTGGTTACTGAAACATTTTTAAATTATTTTTTTGAGATTCTGAGCAATTATTATGATTTTTTAAAATGAATAAAAGTGAAAAAATCGTAAAAAAATCGAAAACAAATTATATTCTTATTAAATGGAATTTACTTTTTATTGCTAAAAAATATACGGAATAATATTCTTATTAAACTTTACAAAATATTAACATCAACAAATTTACAAAATATTAAACTTTACAAAATATTAACATCAACAAATTTTAAAATATAAAGGTGGAATGTGTTTCTATGGGTGTAGAGAAGATGAAATGAAGTTCGAAAAAGTAGGAATTATATATGATATGGATAGGTAGGTCCCTACTAAAATTCTAAAGTTTTGGAAATTGCATTGTATATACTCTAAGTAATGAACGGTTAAAATTTAATCAAATTGACACTCATCTATAAATGGGTAAAGGGAATCCAAGAAGGGAATCTTAATAGCGGCAGCACACAGAAATAGCATGGGACAACTGTGAGATAGACCGAATCACATGCAGAATCTGTAAAGTCAGAATCCAGATTCAGAATCATGCTTGATTCCGTCACTAATTCACCCTTAACCACCCTTTCGTTTATCATTTTCTTTTCTTCTGGTTTCAACATCAACGACGGTATTCCCCCTTCTCTCTCTCCCCAACGCCAGCCTTTATGATGTTGATTTTTATCCCTAAACAATTTCTCCCAATAATACAGCAGTTTGGTTTTGTCAATTCTATTAGTATGAATGAAACCTTCGTTGACATATTATCAATAAATATTTTTATGGATATTTATTATAACGCTTTGTGTCCTATTAATGTTGTGGTCCAAGATGACACCACTATTGCGTAATACTACATCCATTTTTATTTAAGCGTCACATAGGTAATTGTGTCAAAAATTTTAACCAATAATATATTAATTTGTATAATGATTCATCAAATAAAGTTGATATCATTAGATTCGTAATAAAAAAATACTATCGAAAAAGTATAATATCATATTTTTTTATAAAAATAGTAAGTGAGAGATTGTTGATTGAAAATGAACCTCAAAAACCGTGAATGACAGGAAAAAAACGGAGGGAGTACACTAATTAAGCATCTTGTATTATTAGTGTGGCAAATATATTGTTTCCCATTAATTTGAAAAACAATAACTAAAATGGGATTCTATAGATATAATTTGTAAAATGAGTAAAAAAAATCCCCTATTTCCCATTAATTTATAAAATTTATATTTTAATTTTTCCCATAAGATTTTTAATTTATAAAAAAATTAAATGAGTAAAATAGGTCTATTGAATGAATTTAATTCGAGTATGGTGTCACGGACCTTCAGCTACACAATTGACAATCTGTACAAGAAAGAATGCAATAAATGATAAAGTTAAAATGCAATGTCACGAGCCTTTTGTATTTTATTTTTTTTATCAAAACAATTGAGGTTGATATTCATCCATAAACCAAGTGGCCAATCCACGTTATTACAATGGGGCTCTTATATCTCATTAAGAAATAAAATTTGTTATATTATGCATATAATTATTAGGTAAAAATCAGTATTGGTGGTAATTGGACTCTATGAAAATTATTATTTTTTTAAAATTACTAATTGAAAGGTTAAAGTTTCTAATCCTAAATCTATCAATATATCGTTTTTTTTCTCATTAACCTCTACATATTATTATGATATATGATATAAAATATAATAATTCGAGGTTTACCTACTTATTCATAGTAATCTGATTGTGAATGCTTTTAATAAATTGATCATATTCTTTGCACTACTTTATTTAAGATAAAATCTGCACATTAAATTGTCATTTTTGAAAAGAGAAATATCTAAAACTACCTTTGATGATAAAAGTAGAGCTAATAAATGTGATTGAATCTTGGAAAAAAATATATCAAAAATACTGTTAACGTAAATCAAATATCTCAAACATCAAGAATTTAAAGCAAGTAGTATGGTTTACAAGTCAACTGAGTAATTGTAAGTATACAATTAATTTTAAGGTCTATTCAGGGGTTGCTTGACAAATTAGTTTTTTTTTTTTTTGTGAAAAAGAGCTTTTTGAGGTAATTAGGCCCGTTTTTTATGCGTTAACGCACCCAAATGCAACGTAATTTACTGCAATCTTACTGCAACATAACGCAAATTAGCATTACTTTTTAACTATATTTTACACCGCAACTTAACGCAACGCAAACGCAAACACAACGCAACGCACAAGAGAACGGGGCTTGTTTCAACCAAGTCAAAACAGTTAATTGAGTGTTTGTTAAACAACTTTTTCATCAATTAGCTATTTGGTCTCAAAAAGTTATTTTTTAAAAACTAATTAGATTAGTTTTTTTAATTAACTTTTAGCTTTTTGACATTAAATGTACATTATTGCCCTCGTATTTTCACTAAAATTACATCATCTATTATATAATAATGATTTTAATAATATTTTTCAAAATGCTGTCAATAATTTTGTGCAAAAACAATATCTCTTTGAAAATTAATATTTTTATTTATTTGGATAAAAGTCATGTTTTGGTAGTTATTATCAATCCAATGGTTTATTAACAATAGATAGCATTAAGAGTTATTCATTATAATCACTATACTTTCATTAAATTAAATTAAATATAATTTAGGTAGAGAAATAAAACTGATGATTAATTTAATATTATCTTAAAGTCAACAAATGATTCATCTTTTAAACTCTATTCATATAATGAATAAATATGTAATATATTTTAATTAGTACTACCTCCGTCCCTAAATGAGTGTCAAATTTTCTAATTACCTTGTCCTTTTTTATTTGTCAATTTTACAATTTCAATAATTAAAATACCCATATTGCCCTTAATTAATACTAGTATACAATATATTTTATTTTTTCTTTCCCAATTTTCTATGTGGTGTAAGGACATATATTTCAAACTGTAAATTTTTTACACAAGTTCCTAAACACTTTGGACTTATAAAAGTAGTTTTTTTGACAATAAATTAGGGACGGAGGTAGTATTAAACAAAAAAATAAAGTTGATATTGAATAATAATTACTATAAAATATTAAATACCACAAATCTATACTAAAAGTCTAAAGTAAATATATTTCGTAATTATAAATTTGTAATTCATTTTGCAACACTTTAAAAAAAATAGGAAATCATTATTACTATGAGCATAAATGGAAATGCATAGGCTAAGATTTTTAATAAACAACTAATTTTATCAAACATTTTTACTGCAAATAATTAATCTCAATAACTAACACAAACAACTAAAAATTGATTGCCAAATACTCCCTCCTTCCCAATTTATGTGTTACTTTAGACACAATTTAAAAGACCAAAAAAAATTTCCATTTACATTAATTTAGTCCATTGGAAATGTAGAAATGTTGAATAAAATAGTGAATAAAAAGGGAAAAGGTTAATTAAAAAAATTGAAGAAAAAGATGAAATTAATAAGGTTAATTTGATAAATTAGTAAATAATGTGTTATTAAAAATATAAAGTGACAGATATTATGGAAAAAAGAATGTTAATTAAAGTGACAGATAATATGGGAAGGAGGGGGTAGAACCTTAATTAATTTATCATCATAAACCTTGATTAAAGTAAGTTTTCCTTTGAATCTCCCCAATAATTGACTTCCTTGAGAAATTAAGTAAATAAATGTCATTGTTTCATTCATGGCATCCATTAATTCTTAAAGCAATTAATAAATAATTGTCTAAAAATTTAAATAATAAAAGGTTCGTAGTTTGTTTTTGTTTCCTTAATAGCATTTTTTCTACGGATGACGTCGTGTAACTCTTGACTTCATGACTAATGACTTTGTCAAATTATTGGTGTACAGTTAACAAAAACAAATAAACAAATCATAGTCAACTTCATTTTTCTCTTTTTATTTTCTCAAATTAATAAAAACCAAGGGTGAACTTTGTTTAATCCTCTGGCCATATATATATCAACGAAAAAATAAAAAATAATACAGACAAATTCCTTATCAAGAGATTTGCTCAAAATCTTGGCTGTTATTTATATATAACGAAAAGAATTTACTTCTTATAAAAAAATTAAAATAAAAAGAATGGTGAACTTTAGCATAAACAATCTGATTGACTACGAATGACGAGAAAGAGCAAAGAAAGTATTATATTTGCCGTAATGACACTAATGGCGTACAATTATAGCAACCACGTAGAAAATGAAGATAACCACAGATTTAATTCGGATTTGAGAGAGTAGAATTTAAGAAACCGTGGAATTTACAAGTCTAATGTTCTTACCAATAATCAATCATGACAATGATACACATTTTGACTCACAAAATGGTTAATAATCATTTTGAATTAATTATATTTTATATTTTTATAATTTTTAATAATATTTTTTCTAATAATTAATTATGTACCTACAATAGTGAGTTTGAGTTTGACTAATTGGATGATGTGGAATTTGTGGACCCCTACCAAGAGAATCAAAATTTATCTCTTTATTTAACTAGTTTTCCAATGGTGAACATGAGTTTAACTCATATTAATAAAAAAAAAGTAAGTGAGTCATACTTAATAATATAATTAATTTGGTTATATTGATAAAAAAATGATACGGATGAGGAGACAGAGAAAAAATATGATTAAATTATTAGTGTATTAAACTCATTTTCAAACTTGTATCGTGAGATTGACGACGAGATTCTCGCGAGACGAGTCTGATTCTCATTATTGAAATGTCCTACATGGCTTCATTTCATTCTCATCTCATGTCATGTCAGCAGTTAGCCGAATTTAAACTCACCATTGCGGGTGACCTTATAAGAGTATAACAGGTATTATTTAGGTCAAAAACTATAAATAATAGCCTAATTTTATTAATCATAGTAGAAAATGCACATTTTATGGATAGCTTTATATTTATGCAAAAATATAAATAAATAATTATTAGGATGATTGGATGATAATACACTGAACTTTAGGGTTATTGGATAATAATACCCTGAACTTTTTTTTTTACTTTAATACATTGAACTTTGAGGGAATATGGACAATAATGCACTCAAACAAATTCAACTGGTGCTTGACGCGGTGACTGTCCTACTTTGATGTGTCATTTTTCTATTTTTTCAGAAAAAATTTTTGCTGTGTAAGAAAATACACATAAGCAGGATGGCTAATATATTTTTTTTGGAAAAAATAGAAAAACGACACCTCAAAGTAGGACAGCCACCGCGTCAACCACCAGCTGAATTGGTCTGAGTGCATTATTGTCCAATACTCTCAAAGTTCAGTGTATTAGAGTCCAAAAAAAAAATTTCAGTACATTATTGTCCAATACCCCTAAAGTTCAGTGTATTATCGTCCAATAATCCTTATTTTTATATTATTTATAAGTTGTAATAACCCTCAAAGTAATGAAACATACATTTATAATGATTTAAATATGCTTACATTTTACTTTATGAGTGATTTAGGTGAAATGCAAGATGGTTTTGCGTCAAGATATTTATCATTTTGCAATCAAGAATTAACAATATATTACAACAAATACAACATAATCCTATTTGTTTTTGAAATATCACACCTTACCACAATAACTATAATTTTGTCTTTTCTCACTATTTTTCACTTTTCTTCCTCCTCACCTACTATTCCAACCATTCTTACCACAAATTCTAACACAACTTAATTACCACACTGTACAAATCATATCACATTATCCACATTTTTGTCATATCATACCATTATCATATTT
The DNA here is from genome assembly GCA_029582165.1 of Portulaca oleracea. NCBI lineage: Eukaryota > Viridiplantae > Streptophyta > Magnoliopsida > Caryophyllales > Portulacaceae > Portulaca > Portulaca oleracea. The sequence goes on along the minus strand of CM055889.1, from coordinate 16,505,780 downwards.
TACCTACCGCATAAAAGAACAGAGTCCTAATATAGGTATTCTTTAATATATTTTATACTAGAAGGTCGGGTTGAATTGGGCCAGGCCTTACGGATTGTCATTTATCAAAATCTTTTTTATGAAATATATATAATTTTTTTTACATTGTCTCACCCCGCCGAGTTGGGTCAAGACACCTCATATCAAGCCCGCACATAACTAGGCTTAGTGCCCCGAAACTTTTGGGTCGGGTTGGGCCGACCTTACAAAAAGTATGGCCTCAATCAGCAAATTTTTGGATGGGATCGATCGGATCTCGAACTAATTAGTGATCAGGTCTAATTTTGGTAATGTGGGAATAATAGGAATAGGATGAAATTGTCTTTATTATATATAACCTCTGGACTTATACCCCACCCGTCTCTATTTATTTGTTAATTTAGGAGCTTGGGGAAAACGAAGATAACTAATAAAGTTAATGTGAGAAATTATAATTTTTTTTCAATTGAAAAATTATTTATGAAAGATGAATGATATAGATGTACTTCATGAACCCTAGTTCATGGGGAAAAGTCTCCTACATCTAAATTCTCAAAACCACATTTAAGACGTATTTCTCCAGGGAGATTGTTGTTGTTGTTGAATAATATAAACGTCGAATTAGTAAAAAATATACTAAGGCCCTATTTGGTAAACAACTGTTAGGTGTTTCGATTAGCGGTTAGCATTGGTTGTTTACTATTACATGTTTGGGTTGACTATTTTTATTAGTTGTTTGGATTAATATTTTAGAAAGTTGTGTTTAGTAAATTTAGTGGTTTTTGAAAAAGTAATTGTTGAAATTCCATTTATATAACCAATTCTAAATAATATGTATCAGTTACTTTTGTGATGACATGTATGTAATTTTAGTAAATTTTGGATTACATGTTATTTTATTTCTACAAACAACCAATTAAATCAGTTGCTCATATCAGCCTATTAAAAATTAGTTCATTGGACTCAATCATTTAAGTGAATAGATTGTTTATCAAACACTTATTTAGCTTATTTGACTTAGTTAAATCTTTTAATAAATCTTTTTTTTTAATATATCATTCAATATGTTATTTACCCAACACTCTCTAAAAATATTAAATAACAAATAACTAGTTACGATAGAAATTAATTAATTAAATATACAAATAAATACAGTAGAAAAGAAGACAGAATCATTTTGAAATTTAATAATTACAATTTTCCAATCGTACCCTTGTCAAAAGGTGTACTTGAGATTACAGTAAAAAAAATATGACATTTTCTCCACTCCCAGAGAAAGAGGAAAACATATCGTACTGATTAGATTTGTCTAACTTTTTTGGTGAAAAGCACGGCAACTTATAAACAAAAATGTAGGGCAGTGAAGAAAGAAAAAGAAAAATCATAGTTGATTGTTGAACCATTATTATTCAAAGAAACTCCTTCTACCTAGTTGGCAACTTGGCTATCATCAGAAACGAACCACAAAAAAGAAAATGGGAAAACAAAAGCGGGAGGCTAAATGGTAGATCCGTGCGAAAATTTGCATTCTCAGTAAGGTCCCGATGTTTTATATGGCTGGTTTGCTGTGGTGTTATATTACACCATAATTTATCACAATTCATTATAATTTGTCAAATTTATCACAACCCACCATAATCTATTTTTTCTAATTACAATTTCACATTTACCAATACATTAATAATTATTAAAATCAAAACCCACCGTAACTTTTCACAACCCATCACAATTCCACCACACCCACCACAATTCCACCACACCGCACCGTATCATACCACAGTCAGCCGTATAAAAGAACAAGACCTAAATTTGAATTATTCAAATTTTATTAAATATTGAAATTTAAATGAAAAAAATAATATATAAATCTGATTTTGTTTGGGTCGAATAATTCCAATGGAATTAAGGGAGTGTTCGGTACCCAAATTTTTCTGGGAAAATTAGTGAAATTTTCTAAGTGGACAAAATTTCTCATATTTAATTGTGATAAATAGATGAGAAAATTTTAGTGCGGGAGCCATTATTTCACTATTAAGCTCAGTAAATATTTTCCAATGGATCTCTAGAGAAAATTTTTCCTAAAAACATATTTCCCAAAAAATTACCAAACACACCATAAAGAAAAAATCAAACAAAATATTATATTCGAATATTCAATTAATTAATTTAAAACACTAAATTAAATTTTTTGAGACAAATATGAATATGTATATAGGACAAAATTTACGAGTCCTACTGGTAGGTGGGAATCTCCCTATGCCTGTCACTGATAAGATACGGGCTTACGGCTTTGAAAGATTCTTGGGTTCAGCCAATGAAAATTAGGTTGATTCTTTTTTCTTTCATTTTCCACTTAAATTAACCCCACTACTTTTTTCACCCACCAATCATCATAGTTTAATGTGTACTCAAGTCCAACATTGTTGCACTTTACTTCCCATGCTTTATGACCTTATCAATTGTCATCTAGGGTTTCTTTTGTAACTTTTGTTGATTGTCTATCCTTAACCCCTTTTTTTTTTTTTTTTTTTTTATCTATGTGTGTTTGTGTATCCTTAACTTACGATTGGTTTACTGTGGGAAACCAAGAGAATTGGGATTATCTATATATTTTATTGTTGAAAGTGATGTCAACAAAGCTCTTCTGATTTTTCCATATTTTTCTCTTTGGTTATTCTGTTTGGAAAAAGTTTCTTTAAAATGGATGAAGTTAATAGATCTATTTTTTTTTTGAGTTGGGAGAGGGTATTGGTTATAGTCTTGGTTTTGTACATATGTGAGGTTTAGAGTGTTAAGATAAGAAGTTCTCACTTGCAAATAATATTAATGTAGGAGAATTAATTAAATGAAAGAAGAGTAACTAATTTAAATATAAGGATTTATTGTGAAAATATTCATAATTGGGAAATAATCATGAGCAATTAATGCATCAATAGTTGACAATCACAAACTACGTGTATTTACAATGATGATTGTTATGGATCACTTGGGGAAACATCAAGCTTAATCAATCTATCAATTTATATACTAACTACGACATATCAGGTAAGTCAAATTAAAAGACTAAAACACTGTTCAAATATGAACCATCTTAAGTACCTATCAATAGTAAAACAATAGAGAAAACAATGAATCAAACGCTAGGAAACTGACATAGGTGTCCCTATAGCTCATAATACGACACATATTGGACTTGTTATGCCTTTTTGAGTCCTTTATCAATCAATGTAATTAATCCGCGTGAAAATCAATATTGCTCATGTTGTCGATCTGTTTCAAACCTCAAAACATGAAGCTCACCAAAGATGCCACATCTGCCATATTCAAGTTGTACACAACTGGATCTTTTTTTTAAAAGCAATTATAAGTAATGCAATAGTTAGACAAACCTCCTCTCAAGGGTTCTGCCTAAGGTGTCCTCTATGAGTACAGATAAAAAGGAGTTCCACGGAATAAAATTTCAAACACATTGGAAGAAAAGAAACAGAAAGACCTAATTTAGTCATCCAATCTACTGCTTGATTTTCTTTCGATAGACATGTTTAATGTAAACTTGATTACAAGTACTTAGGAAAAGTTTAATTGGTATCCATTACTAAAGTCTGTATCTCCCAAGGAATATGAATTTCACTTTTAAAGCTTGGATGAGTGTCTGATTATCATGTTTAATTATAATTGATTGGTGTCCTAAAGTAATCGCAACGCGAACTCCATTTCTCATTGTTGTTTCCTTTGCTACTAAGATTGAAGCTGCTTCTAGACGATAAATGGTGGAACCAGCTTGAATAAATCTCTCATCATCCCAACTCATGATAACAAATCCTCCTGCTAATGTTTAAGAAGATTTGGATACATCGACATTCATTTTGATGAAGCCCTTGGTGGTTTAGCCCAACTGATGAAGTTTGTGTGCTTACACCTTAGCTGAAAATAATGATGATGATGATCATGACGAAAGAAAGAAGTTGTTTCTAGGTTGAAATATTTTCTAATCTTCCACTCGGCCTAAATCTTTTTAGCACGAATAATTACTCCAACAGAATTATATATCTCATTTTAAATACAACCGATATGAGAAGAATTCATACTCCACGTACCAAGTACTCCATAAGAGAGAAATAATACAACCAATCTGAGAAGAATTATACTGCCTCTTGGCAAACCGAAGAGCTCTACAATTGAAGAAATTAATAGATTATAAAAACTTGATTCACGCCATTTATCTTGAAACGCCAAATCCTAAGTACTTTTGGTAACAGAACATTGAGAAAATAGATGACTCGTACGTAGACTCCAATTCAGAGTTTTAAATTGGATAGATAAAATCTAGATTCAACCTTCTTCTAAGCAAATTTACACTAGTAGGTAAAGCATTATGACACATTTGCCATAATAAAATTTAAGCTTAGACATAATATCCAAATTCCAAATCCATGTAAATTCCCATGATTGATGATCATGATTTGAAATATCATATACTTCCCAAGTTACATTTTGATTTTTCTTAAGTACACAACATGGATCTAGTTGGACATCTTACAAGTAAGCGTTTAATCCTTTGAGAGGACTTTTTTTTTTTTTAATTTATGACTAGACTCAAACATGTGTTACTGTTTCAAATTTTTGGCAAACAATGAGTTGATGTTCTACGGGATTTGGTGAAATATATTAGAAAGCATTTGGTAAGAGTCCCAAAAATCTTTTTCTCGAGAAAATGTTTCTAGGAACTCTTCCATGGAAAAAGTTTTTTATGGGAAACATTTCTCGCTCCTACCCCTCCTTACGTGAAATTTTACTTGAGTTAAGGGTGCGAAATTGTAGGGCGTCCCTTATAAAAATTTTCACAACACCCAAATCTTTGAAAAAGTTTATCAATTTCTACATAATTTTTGATCAACTATTCTCTTATTCTTTTGATAATATATTATATTTATTATAACAGATCGATTTTGTTTTTCTGAAAATATTTAAATTTGAGGATGCCAATTGTCTTGCACCCTTGGTTGATCAGTGATCAGTGATGTGTCTGTTTCTGATGATGAAGCCAAGTATTTATTAACTTATAAGTGTCATTATCAAGGTGACGCATATGATGATGGCATTAGCTGTTCCTACATACAAGACAAAGAACTCGTATGCAGTAGTCTCCGTGTTTATTTTTGGACCTACCGTTGGGAAATTACACCACTGATAAGCAACTTAACACAACATTTACACCTACGACTCTAACTCCATAATATCAAATGCCATTTGTTACCTATATTTAAAAGTAAACTTGGACAATTGTACTTTACTAATACAATTACTAAACTCCATAGCTATGCAATACTAAATTTATATGAGATCAGTTTACCATAAATTAGGAATTATTTTATCATATTCATTAATTATATATACTAACACAATAATAAAAGAGGTTAATAATTCATCCTCCCAAATTATCTGTCCACTTTTATTCTCCCTACGTTCTTTTTTATCTGTTATTTATGGTTTTTAGTGTCAATCTTTAATCAATAATTTCTAATATAAAATTTTTATTAAAAATTATAATAATATACTTTTTTAATAGTATTTTTTATTAGAAATCTATTGACATCATTTTTTTTTATGATGAATCATTATAAAAATTAAGATATTAACGGTCAAAATTTTTGATACTATTTCATAGGCGACAGATAAATAAAAACGGAGGTAGTATATTATAGTCATCAATGCATCAATTTGATCATCGATAATTAACATAATATTTTAACAAAAGCCATAACATATTACTTTTATGAAAGTATTTTTTAATGATAATTTTAAATGAAAAAATATATGTATATAATTAAAATTCTAAATTTAAATGTTTGAATCCAAAAATTAATCAAAACAATTTAGGAACGTGGTATGGTGGGGAATCTAAATACCTTGACTTGTTGGGCATAAATGCGAATGAATCTTAGAGTAGTTCAACTTAATTAACAACTACAATTTGCATGGTTGCATATGTCATTTACAGTATATCTCTAAAATTTATTCATTTCATTGACTCTTAAGATCTCAAAAATTGTACTATTCGCTAGTTTTACTATTTTACAATTGCAAGTCCTATCACATACGTTATCCATTATTTAATTCAGTCTTGTATTTCCCCATCAACTTGATATTAACCTGCCGAAAATGGATTAGAGTGAAAACCTGAAGCCGCGCATGGTTGATGATGGATGTTAGTTGTAATTTTTAAAGATTAGACAATTTTAAATACGTCTAATATTGGTTAATTATGAGTTTAACTAAAAAGATTCCATGTTATATTAAAAAAGAATATATATTCCATGTTAGCGATCTTGTAATTAGTTAGAATAATGGGGTTAACAAATAATAATTTAGCGAGTTTATTGGTGATGTCGATAGGGGTTGTCCTATATCTCTTTCAATGAGATGCTTGATCTGTCATTTTCTGGCAAAATCCTTATTTTTGTCCATTTTCTCCAATTATTTTCTAAATTGGTGAGGTCACAATAATAATGTAGCATAGGGGTTGGCTTAGGAGTGAGAATGATATGATTTGTTTTGGTTTAGAAAATTGTGAATTGAAATAGCAATTGAATAAATTAATCCGTTAATTCATATTAGTTAACCGGCGACTTTTATGGTTTGTTTCACCGGTTAACTGGAACCTATTATATATATAATTTGTGGTATATATATATATATATTCTTCATTACGTTAATCATTTGTTCAATTATAATACTAATATATACATTAAATATTTAAATTTGGAAAAGAGTTCAGTGTCGTTTTTGTCTAAGGTCAAAGAGTAGTAATAACTAGTAGCAACATCATCCATTCGACATGCATCTTCATGGTTAGTAGCTCTCATATTAAGTCACTAGACTCACTACAGATGCACCTAGACCTTAGGAGTAGGCCATCAAACAAAATAACATGTATAAAAGTTGTACAAAATAGCATACAAGAAAATTTAAGGAATAAAAATTTACGAATAACGCAATCATTATTAGTTCGATTTTAGTAATTGTCAGTTTCAATCATGAATTGGAATCAAATCGAATAACTATTGGTTCAATGGTTCGGTTTAATGTGTTGCTTAGGGTTTCTCAGTTTACATGGTTAATATATAGGTCGTATTAGGTCGCTTTTTACTAAAATTCAAACTGAAAGTCTCTCTACCTAGAGTTTCTCTCTGAGGCACCGTAGGGTTAGTAGTCAATCAGAGTTTCAAGTCCTTGTGCTAGGGTTTGACTCAGGTCACATTGACAATGTCGGCAAGTTACTATAGTACTGGCGAGCAGGTTGGAGGAAGAATGTAAGAAATTGGGATTGACGGTTGTATGACCCGCTTTTTTTAAAGAAAAGATCTTTCTTGAACTACTTAATAGAAAAGTGTGAGTCGAAAAACGCTACTTAATACTACATCCGCCCCAAATTATTTATCCATTTATCTAATTTGAGAAAACCAATACATATCGGGGATTGAGGTAAAAAGTTTCTAATTTATCCAAATTATCTATACTTTAATTGAAAATAATAGTTGTTGGAATTGTAAAAAGTGATAAGTAAATTTATTAATTAGGGGTAGAAAAGGAATTACAGTTGTTGGAATTGTAAATGGGGCAAATATTTTGGGACAAAGAAATTAGATAAAAGGACAAACAATTTGAGACGGGGGTAGTATTTAACTAAAGAATTTACAATTCCTGAGAATCATGAATTTGTAAAAAGTGTGTGAATTGTATTAATATCTATTTTTCCAGCACTTCCACTCCTCACAAGTGTAAATTGTATTAATATTGTCATTTATTTAATGAGGAACTATGTGTAGTTTTTCAATTGAAACCATCGCTACTAAAAACGTGTGTATTACCAATTTTTTTAATTAATTTAAAATAGTTGAAAAAATCAACTATTTTTATAATCATTTCATATTTTTGTAATTTTGCAACTATCTTTTTTATCCATCAGAAAAGTGGTTGGTATGTAAAAATTATCAACCATTTTTGAAACCATATTTAATATGGCTTAAAAATTGATCAAAAAACATACAACTTACATTCTTTTGTAACCATTTCACCAACTGTAATTTAAAAAGTGGTGGGTGAAATGGTTGAGATTGCAACCGTTTTTAAGTGGTTGAAATTCCAACTGTAACTTTAAGTGGATAAAATGATCAGAAATCACCTATTATTTTTGTTAAAATGGCTGGAACTATTTTCCTACTAAGTTTTTTCATACTGTTTTGAAAGAACGGTTATAAAGATGATCGGTAATCGCACTTCCGTTTTAAAATGAAAAATGATTGGAAAAATGGTCGATCTGAAGGAAGTTTTTAGTAATGTAATTCATATATACTTCTGTTTGGCTTTAAAATTAAAATAAGTTTATAAAGAAACAATAGGCTGCCATGTTCTCATATAATTCAATTCCCTAACAAAATGTCCTTTTTGTTATAAAAATAGTTAACATCAATAATATAAACTTATTCTGAATTCTCAAATGGGTTAGCTTCTATTAGGCATGTTCGTCTAACTTCTTGATGATCAAAGCCTTCCCGAATCTCCATGTTTGAATTTTTAAAAATCCAAGAGCCAAAATCAAGCAACTAGTCTGACCTCTGATCTCTCCCAGGGCGTTTTTAGCTCAACTTATTATTTATTTTGTGTCAAATGGTTTATTAATTAATAAATTAATGGTTTTGCCTTATTTATATATGTTTCTTTTTCGTGGCTCTTAATTAGTTTCATCATCAGTCATCGCATCAGGCAGCCATCAGTTCTCATTAACTCTATTCTTCCCCTTCCCATTATAATTATCACATAATAAATATTATATATTCTCCGATTTATTGCTTTGACTAATAATTTTCTATGAAATATTTCATCAAAAAAAAAACAAAATTATGCTCTTTTGATAGTGTTTTTCGTCACAATTTGATGATAATACTTTTAGATAATAAAACATTGTAACGCCCCGGAAATTCAATTATAGAAAAGTCAAAGTCAAACTAACGTTAACAGACAAAATTTAGCGGAAGACTCAAACTCTTATAGGGCGTTACTGCCGTATCCCCGAAGGAATACAAGGCGAGAAGGAAAACTACAACTGTCTGATAACGGTAAACCAAACTAACAACTCATACTTAGGAGTAAACCTCAAAACTAACTTTAAGTTTCTCATAAAAGAAAGGCAAAATAATCAACGACTTCTAAACATGACGTCCTCACTTCTAATTCCCGTTCCCAGCATATAGATCTTCACCTGAAAACAAAACATCTCAAAAATGAGGGGGAAATCTCAATAATGTCTACCCCTAACGTTAAAAACAAGTTAAGTTCATTTCAATTCATTTGAGGGAGAGGGAACAAGCCAAAACCTTTCACAAACCTTTAATCCCTTAACTGTTTTCCTCAACCCAACCAATCCATATTTTATTATGCGGGCGGGATATCAAATCCCTTAAAGTAACATTCGCCTACCAAAGGCATCAAAAATCATCTATCCTATTTCAAGGATGAAACCCTGATCTCCTGACACATAACCCATACAGGATACCAAATCCTTGTCTCAGGGTTATCGCCCGCAAAACAATCGCCTACCAAAGGCATCAAAACAACTATCATATATCAGGGGTGCAACCCTGATCTCCTGGCACATAACCCATACAGGCATCGAATCCTGATCTCGGGGTTATCACCCGCATGAACATTAGCCTCTCAAAGGCATCAAACAGTCGCCCATCAAGGACATCATAACCTCTATCCTATATCAGGGATGAAACCCTGATCTCCTGGCACATAACCCATACAGACATCGAATCCTGATCTCGGGGTTATCACCCGCATGAATATTAGCCTGTTAAAGGCATCAAAACAACAACCCGCTTTATGTTTCCACTTTGAATTACTAATTCATTATTCACACTCATCTCGCAACTCTCAAGTCAAACCCAACCCAGATTATCAAAACCAATGATAAAATCACTAATAAAAGACCATCCAATTTCTCAACTCAATAAAATCAAAGCACAAACAAATACAAACAGTTATCCAAAACAGATGGTCACATTTCCACAAAAGTCCTCTTTCGGGATGCAATTCTCAAAACAAATTAGAAAACATTAAAATACATTTAAAGAGCATCCCGGTGGGGATTAGAGCATAGACATTACCTGGTTAGCTTCACTTCACAGCAAAACGAACACACTTGAGCTCACTAACGACGGGAGTTAGCTTGGGCCTAAAATAAAAGTAATTATTCTAATCAAAACGCGCCCTTCAAAGTTAGTATTAACTACCTTCTACCTAACCCTCCCCTAGGAACACTATAGGTTCCTATCAATCATGGATCTATACTTTAAATTACTTAACACATTCCAAGTAATCGTATAATAACACCAAGTAAACCTTTTCAATCAACAACACATTTATTACCAATTTCACATAACAAGACAGATCACAGCATCCACATAAAAAGGGTCGTAACTTGAATTCCCGACATCCCATGGGTCTGATTTTGGACTTTTCATAAACCTAGGGATGTCTACTAAAACTCTTAAGTTGACGACTAAGCCCATATCAGCCTCGAAAGACTTTAAAAGTGCCAAATTCTCCAACTGGTCCAGTTCCAACAGGTTCTGGTAAAATGACTATAACTCGAGCTATACAACTCAAAAGTCCGTTCCGCAAAATTCCCATGAAACCTAACATCTAAGGGAACCTCCAGTTCAAACGGTTTGGTCAAAGGACAACTATACCACTCATGGTGACCCGTTCTTTCCACCCTAACAAAACTGTCCCGTTGCCGATTCTCATATAATCGGTAATCTTGGTTCTAAGTTTTACCTTTCGATCCCGGGTCTAAAACAGTGGCTGAGACTAAAGTTTCTCCCCTAAACCAACTAAGGTCTAAAGGGTACCACTTATGACCAACAATTTAAGCCTATCTATGTAAAGAACTTAATAATAACGTAATAATAATACAAACATGTAACAGACACATAATAGTAACGTAATTACGCAATATTCGAAATTTTAATATACATAATACATAAAAAAAATGTAAAACAGTAGAAAAGATTTTTAGCACTCCTTTTTAAGAATTATAACATAACTTTTAAATACTTAAAACATAGTTTTAAGTATAAAGCGAATACTTAATTTAAAACTAATAAATCATAAAGTAGAACTATAATTAAGTAATATACTTATGAATATGAATCTAAACGATATTAAAACACAAATAATACTAATAATAATAATAAATAATAAAACGAATAGTTTAGAAGCAAGATTAACATATATATATTGGATCATGCACGTACGTATCCATTGCACAGCAACATGCATATTACTATATACCAAATACATGACTAGGACCAAGGATGCATGAAGTTTATACCCAAAAAGAAAAACAAGAGAGGGAGGAAGTCAAGGCGGCTAACTAGAAGCGGCGACGGCTCCGGGACGGCAACAAGATGGTGGGGTGCCCGACGGTGGTGCGACGAACGTCCCAATAGCAGCAAGAAACGAGCTTTGTTACGCGGCTCGGCGGTTCGGGGCTATGGTTTGGTGGTGAGGGTGGCTGGGCGGTGGCCTCTTGTGGCCTGTGCACCGACCTTTGACGTCAGATCAGTGACAGCGGCAGTCTCGGTGGTGGCGCGAGGCGGCAGCAGCTGCTAGCGATGCGGCGGAGCAAGAAACCGAACGGATGGAGCGCAAGCGGTGTCGGGAAAAGAAAGAGAGAGAAGAGGAAAGAGGGGAGGCCGCCGGTGGTGTTGAGCTTCTCCGGCGACGTCGGATAGAGTCCGACGACGTCTTGGTGGCGGCACGACAGAGAGCCGAGATCAGAGAGGGGCGAAGAAATAGAGGGAGTATGTTATGTACGTGCTTGGCCCCTCTTAGGTTTATCAAGATCTCTTAATTACTAACCTCACCCTAATCTAATATTAATTACTCTAATCTAACTCTCATCTAACTCTAAAATCTCTTAACTGAATGAAATCCTAATCCTAACCAACTCTACTAACAATAAGATTACTAGTACTACTAACTAATAACTATATCTCGTACTAATAACAATACTATTATTAATAATATCAATACCACCCATAATAATAATAATAATAATAATAATAATAATAATAATAATAATCACATAATAGTAACAATAATAATAATACTAATACTACTAATAATAATAACACACGTGATATTCCCAATATACCCTTGTTAGTCCCTCAACGATCCTAGGAGCTCAAGTGTCAGCATAAATAATCACAATGAACATTTAACAATTAACAAAATCAACCTAATTTACTAACGACGTCACGGTCAACACTTTTGGATTTTATTGAGGTTTTACATCATTACCCCCTTAAAGAAGTTTCATCCTCGAAACTTAAACTCAACACCAACGGTCTGCCAAACGGAACTAACGGCGGCGCTAACAAAAAAAATTCGGGGTTTTACATCATTACACTCTTCAAAAGAGTTTCGTCCTCGAAACTCTACGCATCTTATATGTTGACTAGGTGCTGATACTTCGATTTCATCTCCTCCTTGGCTTCCAAGGTAACTTAGGTCTTGGCTTAGTTTTCCCGTCACACTTTCACTAGAGTGACGATCTTTCATCGTGGTTACTTCTTTCTTCAATCTAGAATCTCCCGCGACTGCTCCTTGTAGGTCAGGTCCTCTTTCAGCCTCTGAACTCTCATCAGAGGTTTTGTTCTTGTGTCAGGCCTTCCTTGGGGTTGTATTCCGTACCCACCTTGGGTTTGCAAGTCTTTTAGAGGAGCTAAAGTCTCGTGCTCATAGCAAAGGTGGTGATATGGCATATACCATATGTCAAAACAAAATGCATGCACTTACAACACATAACGAAACCAGTAAAAGAAACACATCCCATTCCCCCGAGGTATTTCTTATAGTCGCTCTCACAATGAACGTCCCCAGTAGACTCAACAACTTATAACCAAGTCTAAATTCAACTTTACCCTAATCTTCCCATTAACGATCTTCTAAAATCATGAAATAAGATCTTTAGAACACACCAAACTGATAATTACCAACACCCAAAATGTTATAAGATCCCAATAATCACCTCTCAAAACAAGTCTTTTCCTTCTGTGCTAGGGTAACATAAAATAACGATAGTTTTCAATAGTTTCCCTTGATAACTCAAGTAAGACCAAAATTTCTAATTTTCCTTCAAGGCAACTGTACAATTTTCTTCCCTTCCAATGACGAGATCCCCATTATGTCAACCACCACAAGACTATTTAATAATATGTAACCATACGACATAACTTCCTCGAGACAACCTGTAACACCCCAACTTTTAACCACAAGATTAAATCACTAATAACGATCCCAAACCTGTGATTAGCGCAACGGAACACTTAAGTTGGTTTATGGTGGAGTTAAGTTTATCTTTTCCTTGTGGTTTTGAAGTCTTTTTGGTAGTTGTGTTGCCTTGTCAATCAGAACGCCCCACAATCATAACGCCCAACCTTAATCACAAGATTAAGACTATACTTAAAATCCCAAACCTGTGATTAGCGCAGCGGAACACCTTAGGTCGAGGCATTACCGCCGTCTCCCAAAAGAGACAAGGCAACAACACTAAAGAAACTTCCAAAACCACAAGATAACTTGCTAGCTTAAAAACCTTCATATATAAAACTTATACAACCTTTGGATAAACTACATAAACTTAAACATAGCTTAACAACTAAACGACTTCCAAAACCCTGCTCGCCCTTGCTAACCGGTGATTTCCTTAGAGAACTACCTTGACAGCCCTGAATTACTTTGGAACCGACTTGTCCTTGCCTTGGGAGCTTGAGCCTCCTAAAAACAAAACCATAAAACATCGCAAAAGGGCGAGCAGGATTTTGGAAGTCGTTTAGTTGTTAAGCTATGTTTAAGTTTGTGTAGTTTATCCAAAGGTTGTATAAGTTTTATATAAGAAGGTTTTTAAGCTAGCAAGTTATCTTGTGGTTTTGGAAGTTTCTTTAGTGTTGTTGCCTTGTCTCTTTTGGGAGAGGCTATGAATGCCTCGACCTATGTGTTCTCACGCTAATCACAGGTTTGGGATTTTAAGTATAGTCTTAATCTTGTGATTAAGGTTGGGGCGTTACAGTTGTGGTATCAGAGCCTCACTAATTCACCCAAATTAAACATAATAACACTTAATTCATAATCTTAAAACATAAACTCAGCCCTTATACACTTAGAATCTCTCAAGAAATCCACATGCATTAACATATACTCATCATCCACCATGAATTCAACCATAAAACCTCACAAACACTTAAAAATATACATGTATACACTTAAAACTTAAACCCTAACTTAATCACAACTTAAATTCATGCTTAATAAACATAAAGAAGATGAAAAACATCAAGAGAACATAAATTTGAAGTAGAAATTCAGATTAGAAACAAGAGAATTAGGTTAGGGTTTGAGATTATACCACTTGAATTTGAGGTGAGAGATTGAACAAGAGAAGGGGGAAGAAGGTGGTGGCCGGAGTAGGGTGGCCGACGGCGCCGGAAAACACGCCGGAAAACACCAGCTGGGCGGCAAGATGGTGGCCACGGGCAAAGCAGAGCAAGGGGAAAGGGAAGGTAGAGAGAGAAAGAGTTTGGGAGTTGTCTAATTGAAATGAGGAAAAAGACTTAAACCCCCTTGCTAATGCATATATAACCCCCTCTAAACAACTTAATGAAGTCTGAAATTGTAAACTAAAAACAATAATTGTAAATGTAATAAACTTAAATAATTAGTTTGTACCAAATAAAATCAATTGGTAATAATTGGGTTAAAATAAAATAAAACTTGGATGTAGAAAATCCAAATAAATGAAACATAAATATTACTTGTACTTAAATGAAATAAATATAACCCAAATAAATTAAAGTTTTGGGTAATAAAATATAAATGTTACGAGGTCGAATAATTAGACCCCTTTTTGGTTAAGAAATAGCGTAAACGGTAAAACTCGATACAAATTAACTAAATGGGTAAATAAATTTATAACATAAATCATATAACCTGAAATACTTTAACTCATTGAATGAACATGTAAAGTAAAATTTTTAAGCCGATAACTCGGCACCTTAGCCATCTCCTGCACGAGACTCGACACCGATTACAACGAATAAATAAGTAAATAAATAAACGCGAAAAATTCATAACGCGATTTGGATAATTACGATGATTAATAGATAATTAAACATGATTTTGGGGTGGGTTGTCACACCCTCCCCCCCTAAAAAGAAGTTTCGTCCCCGAAACTTGCGGTTGTGTTAATCGCGAACGAAAAACCTTAGAAAAGCTCGTTAACATACATAAGAGAAACTAGGCAAGGTCCGAGTCTCAACTATCTTGAACCTTATTCATTATAAAAGGGAACGCTTGTCCCTTCTCAAAAACCATCCTAGAACCACATTAAACCTTTGTGTCATGTAATACCTTTCAACCTTTCACCATACATTTTGATAAGGCACTTTGCCCCTAATTTGAGCTTCGCACCAATCCCACTTGGAATTAGATTTTATGAATCCTTATTTGAATTGATAAAGTCTCTTTTAAGACTAACTCAACATGCTTCGCATCTACACTACACCCATGCTCATGACATACTTTCCTAGATCCAATCTCTTATGTCGCCCTTAACTTGCACTTTAATTTGCTTAAATTGCCACTAAACTCCCCGATTTCCGGGAAAATTTCGGCAGCACTTCCCCTATAATTTGGACTATCCCTAATTTTACATCTCTTCAAACCTACAAGAAATCATATGCACCATATATATACATCCACTTGGAGCTTCAAGCTCATCATCCAAACCAACCAATGCACATATCTCCCATATCAGTCCATAAAAGGACGCATAAACCACACATAGAAATCCCAAAATTACCATACTCAAATCATACTTCCTATAAACTTCTAATTTTCCCAAATACTTCTTATAACTCCGCTCTGATACCACAACTGTAACGCCCCACAACTGTAACGCCCCAACCTTAATCACAAGATTAAGACTATACTTAAAATCCCAAACCTGTGATTAGCGCAGCGGAACACCTTAGGTCGAGGCATTACCGCCGTCTCCCAAAAGAGACAAGGCAACAACACTAAAGAAACTTCCAAAACCACAAGATAACTTGCTAGCTTAAAAACCTTCATATATAAAACTTATACAACCTTTGGATAAACTACATAAACTTAAACATAGCTTAACAACTAAACGACTTCCAAAATCCTGCTCGCCCTTGCTAACCGGTGATTTCCTTAGAGAACTACCTTGACAGCCCTGAATTACTTTGGAACCGACTTGTCCTTGCTTTGGGAGCTTGAGCCTCCTAAAAACAAAACCATAAAACATCGCAAAAGGGCGAGCAGGATTTTGGAAGTCGTTTAGTTGTTAAGCTATGTTTAAGTTTATGTAGTTTATCCAAAGGTTGTATAAGTTTTATATATGAAAGTTTTTAAGGTAGCAAGTTATCTTGTGGTTTTGGAAGTTTCTTTAGTGTTGTTGCCTTGTCTCTTTTGGGAGACGGCGGTAATGCCTCGACCTAAGGTGTTCCGCTGCGCTAATCACAGGTTTGGGATTTTAAGTATAGTCTTAATCTTGTGATTAAGGTCAGCGTGATGGGGGCGCATATGCTTGTGGTATCAGAGCGTGTGTGAAGTGCTTCGGCATCGATCGTAAGGGATACCACGTCTCATTATTGTTCTTTTCAAAGTAAAGCTCAGCATTTGCGTAGAATTCTTAAAGTTTAAAGACTTTATTGGTTTAGTGTGACTCTTTTTGCCCCTTTCCCGTTTTCGAAATGTTTTAAAGGCCGGCATGAAAAACCGTTTTCGAAACGGTTTTACATGTTGGAGGTTTGAGTACTGAGTGTTTCCCCCACTCACTTTTGCGATGTTTTACTGTTTTGTTTTAGGTGGTCCGAGCCCCACAGAAAAGGGAAAGGACGTTCAGAAGTAGTTACTCCCTAAAGTGAAAGGTAGACTCTTGCGTCGTACAGGGTTATTTTCAACGCCAGTGATAGTAGTGTTTTGGAGATTTATAAGGAATCATAAGCATATGGGTTTATGTATAATTATATACTGTTAAAGATAAGCAATTGTGGCCTTTTGTAAACTCCCTTATGTATGGGGACGTGTTGGTGAATGTGGTTCAGTTGTGCTTGGTTGGTTGGTTTTGCCTTGTCCTTAGTGGGACGGCGGTAGCGCCTCAGGCCGTTAACCGCTGCTCGCTCTCCGGATGGTATGAGCTACTAAAATTGAGTCGTGTACCGAAAGCTTTCTGCAGCGCGCTCCAAATCTTCAAGGCAAACACCACTGCCGCGAGCTCTAGGTCATGAGTGGGGTAATTTTTCTCGTAAGGCTTTATCTGCCGTGATGCATATGCGATCACCTTATCATCCTGTATCAGCACACATCCTAATCCTTGATGGGACGCATCACTATATACCACATATTCTCTTCCTTCCTCGGGGGTAACTCCATAATTTCTTCTGGGAAGACATCTAGAAAATTACATACTCGGGGATTTCCTCTATCTTGAGCGGAGTCTTCAAATCTTCACTTACCAAACATAGATAACCCTCGCACCCATGATTAAGCATCCTTCGAGCCTTTACATAAGTTATGATGGGGCAATTGACTCCTAAGTCCCCAAAAGTGGACTTACGTACTGGCGTTCTTAAGAATGACTATACCCTTATCACACTTGATTTGGGCTTGCGTTGAAATTAACCAATCCATACCCAGAATGATATCAAACTCTTTTAGGTCTAACTGGATAAGGTTAGCGGGAAATATCTCTGATTTTAACATGAGTGGGACACCCACAAAACTAGTCGTGCAAGGCATGGTTTGACCATTAGGTAAACTGATAGAATAATTTACTTTTCTGGCTACATTTTGGAACTTTAACTTTGAGGCAACTTTGGTTGAAATAAAAGATTGCGTCGCTCCAGAATAAAATAAAGCAGTCAAAGGTTGCATATATATATAAACTGTGCCAGTAACAACTATACCAGATTTTGCTGCCTCCTGCCTGCTCATGACGTAGAGCTTGCGACAGTGGTGTTTTCCTTGAAGATTTGGAGCGCGCTGCAGAAAGCTTTCGGTACACGACTCAATTTTAGTAGCTCATACCATCCGGAGAGCGATGGTCAAACCGAAAGGGTTAATCAGATTGTAGAAGATATGTTGCGTGCATGTGTTCTGGATTTTCAAGGGAATTGGGATGAGTTCTTGAGGTTTTCTTGTTAAATTCTTGATGACCTGTTTGACCAGCTTCAAGGTTGGGGCGTTACAGTTTTGGGCAAACCAAGAAACTTCGGAAGCCACCTGGGAGACCGAAGAGGATATGATGAAAAATTACCCCCACCTCTTTTAAGATATTGTCCAGAACAATTTTTAACAAACAGCGAGTTTCGAGGACGAAACTCCTTTTAAGGGGGGGAGGATGTAACAACCCACCCTAAATCATAGAAATTATAGTAATTAATTTTGTTTAATTAGTTAACAACTGTAACGCCCCAAAACCTTAATCACACAATTACCCAAACATTACGGTAATCACATGATTAGCGCAGCGGATAACGGCCTGAGGCGCTACCGCCGTCCCACTAAGGACAAGGCAAAACCAACCAACCAAGCACACCAACAATGACAACCAAAACCACAACTGAACCCATACATAAAGGAGTTTACAAAAGCCACAAATGCTTAACTTTAACAGTACATAAACACACATAGACCCACACGCTTATAGATCCTTATATATCTCCATACACCACTATCACTTGCTTTATAAGTAACCTGCATGCGACGCAAAAGTCTACCTTTCACTTTAGGAGTAAACTACTTACATGCGTCCTTTCCCTTTTCGTGGAGCTCGGACCACCTAAAACAAAGCGATAAAACATCGCAAAAGTGAGTGGAAACACTCGACACAAACCTCAACATGTAAAACCGTTTCAAAGCGGTTTTCATGCCGACCTTTAAAACATTTGAAAGCGGGAAGGGCAAAAAGAAACACGCTAAACCAATGAAGTCTTTAAACTTTAAGAATTCTATGCATATCTTTGCTTTACTTTGAAAATATAACACATGATAAGGCGTGGTATCCCTTACGATCGATCGAAGCACCTCACGCACAGTCAAGCTTACTCCAATAGGAGCCTGTAAAATAATGCTAGGATTCATTCTAGCTACAGTAGAACTATGTGTCGGGACCACTTATAAAACAATAAAATCATTAGAATGTATCTATGCAATAAAACTGTACTTGACTTGTGAATAAATATAAGAGTTGCACTATTTGTAACCTTTATCGTACTAGCTCAAATTTTCACACCGCCCCGCGCCATTCCCCGAGCCAGATCGTCACCAAGTTCACAGTATTTTAAAGGTACGCAAATTGTCCAACTCTTATATTTATTCACAAGTCAAGTACAGTTTTATTGCATAGATACATTCTAATGATTTTATTGTTTTATAAGTGGTCCCGACACATAGTTCTACTGTAGCTAGAGTGAATCCTAGCATTATTTTACAGGCTCCTATTGGAGTAAGCTTCGACTGCCGTTGTCGATCGCCTAGCATACCCAATCCAAACTCCCGGCCGGTTTGGGCATGCGCGCAGTGTGAGGTGCTTCGATCGATCGTAAGGGATACCACGCCTTATCATGTGTTATATTTTCAAAGTAAAGCACAATATGCATAGAATTCTTAAAGTTTAAAGACTTCATTGGTTTAGCGTGTTTCTTTTTGCCCTTTCCCCGTTTTCGAAATGTTTTAAAGGCCGGCATGAAAAACCGTTTTCGAAACGGTTTTACATGTTGGAGGTTTGTGTACCGAGTGTTTCCCTCACTCACTTTTGCGATGTTTGATGTTTGTTTTTGGTGGTCCGAGCTCACGTAAAAGGGAAAGGACGTCTGAAGTAGTTTACTCCTAAAGTGAAAGGTAGACTTTGCGTCGCATGTGGTTACTTATAAAGCAAGTGATAGTGGTGTATGGAGATATATAAGGATCTATAAGCGTGTGGTCTATGTGTGTTTATGTCGCATGTTAAAGTTAAGCATTTGTGGCTTTTGTAAACTCCTTTATGTATGGGGACGTGTTGGTGAATGCGTTGATTGTGGTTTTGGTTGTCATTGTTGGTGTGCTTGGTTGGTTGGATTTGCCTTGTCCTTAGTGGGACGGCCAGCGCCTGTGCCAGTTATCTCACGCGCTAATCATGTGATTACCGTAATGTTTGGGTAATTGTGTGATTAAGGTACCTTAATCACAGGGTTAAACTCTACTTAGAGAACCTAAGTAGAGTTTAACCCTGTGATTAAGGTTGGGGTGTTACACAACCTTATTATCCGTAAGAGAAAAAGAAATTCCCGTTAATAATCTCAGATGTCAGATCACTAACCTGGCGCCTCAAATGACACATGAAACTTATGTTTTCATCTAATAGAAAGACCAAAAGCTAAGATTGACAACCCAAGACATGATTAACATTGTAATTAATTTACCAAACCACCATTTAACTCCAAAACACTTACCCACGCCAAATGAGACTTTTCCCTTATCTTACATATGCCTAATAAGAACTAGCACTTGCCAATCATTACACTCTCAATCTTCTCAAATGGAGTTTCGTCCCCGAAACGCAAATTACCACCCAACACCTCAAATAAGAGTCATCCTTAGACCCGGTGCTTCCTCAAAAGCATTAATTCAACCTCAATATTTCCCAAAGTCAGATTATACCCAACTGCAACTTAAAGCTTTCATGTACTTAAGCCATCAAAATCATTCTTAATCACCACTTCTATTTTAGAACCACTAGTAATGGTAATTATCAAATCCACCACGTGTTTCAAGCACAAAAAGTATAGGGACCTGTGTTAAACAATAACCTACTTCGTACATCTCATCATTTATCTTCCATTAACGGTAATCTCCCTAACCAATATAAGTAACCAGACATGATCCAACACTTCACTCAGCTTCTCCAATATCTTAAGCACTATATACTCATTATGTCTAATTTCTTCCCTAATAGTTCTTAGATAATAGACGTCACCATCAACAGAGATTGACAAATCAAAGAAAGAAATTGCTCTAATAAAAAAAAATGCGATAATCAAACAATTCAGTTGGATGGTACTCAACAGAATTAATCAAATAATATTTCCACAGATTCATCAAATGTAAATAGATTATCCAAGAAAACATTCAGACAGGCGAATCAAATGATATTCATACCGAACTTAACCAGGTGGGATTCAGACAGTATTGTGGGCATCAAATACCTGCAGCTTTCATCATGGGTTATACCCACTTCTCAGACGATCAACTCAGCTCATGTACACAATCATAAATAAAAAAGCTCGCAATAGGGAATAGACAGTTACATACATAGACTCACATGTTTGCATATATATGGATGGTAGTAAGCATATAAGACCATGAATCGTGAATATAAAACAGAAACTCACTTTAAACATTCAAGGGAGAAGTATTAAAATCAAATAGTTACAGACCTAGTACATCTCCATCCCACAGTGAATAAGACCCTTTCAAAATATCACTTTGTTTTTCTTAAAGATCTAATCACCCAGAAAACTTCCAAACTTGTAGATAATATAATAATAATTGCACTATTCCGTCTCAATAACAGCGCCCTCAACCATCACATGACTGGAGAGATTTTTTTTTTTTTTCACCACACATTTGCTAATGTTCCTTGATCCATAGACCTTTGTAATACAACTTAAGATCCCTATAATTACAATAACCTTGAAAGATGTTGCTTAGCTCAACATTACCTTAAAAGTATTCCCTTAATCCAATACTCTAGGAACCGAAATTAGATTTAATCCTTAGCTCGAAGTCTCATAATCCAATGTTGCAAGTCAAGTTTAACCAATCGTTTGCCAACAAAATCTTTGTCTCAACTCCTTATCCTAAAAACAAATTTCTTTTCCTTTAAAAGTGATCCGTGAATCCCGATACCTCGACCAAAACCAAACATAATCGCAATATTACTCTAAAGCCTTTCATCTACTTCCATTACATCAAAGAGAACGATGTTCATTCAACCTTACAGGTAGTCTCCAACTTAGCGTAACACCAAAAATTCAAAATGACAACAGGATTAAGCACAAAACCTTCACTTCAACTATTCCCCTCAATTCGGGCTTTAATCAACACTTTCCTCACAAAGATTCCTTCAACCCAAGACCTCGACTTAGAATGAATCGCATTTAATCACAAACAGTCATGCAACCCCCAAACCAAAATTTAAATCAAAGGCCAACTTGCATAGGGATTTTAAAGTTTTCTTCAGTTCCATAAATCAAAGTTCATCCCCAATCCTCATAGTGCATACACCAAAAACCCATAAATATAATTTGAAACCTTAACTAAATCCAAAGTGTTTAATAGAGATACTCGAGAGATTCAATCGAACATAATATTCCCAAATATTCAATATCATACCCCAACAATAATATTAACTTCATGCATAACACCTCTTGGTATGAGAAATAATAAATCGAAACAAAAAATAAAACACATTAATCGAAACATGAAGAAACAATCAAGCTGATGCAACCCAACATATGAAAAATAAAATAATCCAGCACGCACTTTCAACATATAAGAAATCCAAGAAACAGACAAACATCCCATACCCCCATCCTACACTCATCACTCCGAACGTAGCATCCTAAGGTCTAACTAAACCTAAGGGACACTTAGGAGCTACCAGGTCGCAACCCAGAGCTCTGATACCATTTTGTAACGCCCCGGAAATTCAATTATAGAAAAGTCAAAGTCAAACTAACGTTAACAGACAAAATTTAGCGGAAGACTCAAACTCTTATAGGGCGTTACTGCCGTATCCCCGAAGGAATACAAGGCGAGAAGGAAAACTACAACTGTCTGATAACGGTAAACCAAACTAACAACTCATACTTAGGAGTAAACCTCAAAACTAACTTTAAGTTTCTCATAAAAGAAAGGCAAAATAATCAACGACTTCTAAACATGACGTCCTCACTTCTAATTCCCGTTCCCAGCATATAGATCTTCACCTGAAAACAAAACATCTCAAAAATGAGGGGGAAATCTCAATAATGTCTACCCCTAACGTTAAAAACAAGTTAAGTTCATTTCAATTCATTTGAGGGAGAGGGAACAAGCCAAAACCTTTCACAAACCTTTAATCCCTTAACTGTTTTCCTCAACCCAACCAATCCATATTTTATTATGCGGGCGGGATATCAAATCCCTTAAAGTAACATTCGCCTACCAAAGGCATCAAAAATCATCTATCTTATATCAAGGATGAAACCCTGATCTCCTGACACATAACCCATACAGGATACCAAATCCTGAAATTGCTCTAATAAAAAAAAATGTAAAACAGTAGAAAAGATTTTTAGCACTCCTTTTTAAGAATTATAACATAACTTTTAAGTACTTAAAACATAGTTTTAAGTATAAAGCGAATACTTAATTTAAAACTAATAAATCATAAAGTAGAACTATAATTAAGTAATATACTTATGAATATGAATCTAAACGATATTAAAACACAAATAATACTAATAATAATAATAAATAATAAAACGAATAGTTTAGAAGCAAGATTAACATATATATATTGGATCATGCACGTACGTATCCATTGCACAGCAACATGCATATTACTATATACCAAATACATGACTAGGACCAAGGATGCATGAAGTTTATACCCAAAAAGAAAAACAAGAGAGGGAGGAAGTCAAGGCGGCTAACTAGAAGCGGCGACGGCTCCGGGACGGCAACAAGATGGTGGGGTGCCCGACGGTGGTGCGACGAACGTCCCAATAGCAGCAAGAAACGAGCTTTGTTACGCGGCTCGGCGGTTCGGGGCTATGGTTTGGTGGTGAGGGTGGCTGGGCGGTGGCCTCTTGTGGCCTGTGCACCGACCTTTGACGTCGGTCGCGATGCGGCGCAGCTCGGTGGTGGCGCGAGGCGGCAGCAGCTGCTAGCGATGCGGCGGAGCAAGAAACCGAACGGATGGAGCGCAAGCGGTGTCGGGAAAAGAAAGAGAGAGAAGAGGAAAGAGGGGAGGCCGCCGGTGGTGTTGAGCTTCTCCGGCGACGTCGGATAGAGTCCGACGACGTCTTGGTGGCGGCACGACAGAGAGCCGAGATCAGAGAGGGGCGAAGAAATAGAGGGAGTATGTTATGTACGTGCTTGGCCCCTCTTAGGTTTATCAAGATCTCTTAATTACTAACCTCACCCTAATCTAATATTAATTACTCTAATCTAACTCTCATCTAACTCTAAAATCTCTTAACTGAATGAAATCCTAATCCTAACCAACTCTACTAACAATAAGATTACTAGTACTACTAACTAATAACTATATCTCGTACTAATAACAATACTATTATTAATAATATCAATACCACCCATAATAATAATAATAAAGATAATAACACTTATAATAATAAAATACTAATCACATAATATTAATAGTCATCACATAATAATAATAATAATAATAATAATAATAATAATAATAATAATAATAATAATAATAATAATCACATAATAGTAACAATAATAATAATAATACTAATACTACTAATAATAATAACACACGTGATATTCCCAATATACCCTTGTTAGTCCCTCAACGATCCTAGGAGCTCAAGTGTCAGCATAAATAATCACAATGAACATTTAACAATTAACAAAGTCAACCTAATTTACTAACGACGTCACGGTCAACACTTTTGGATTTTTTTCGGGGTTTTACATCATTACCCGCTTAAAAAAGTTTCGTCCTCGAAACTTAAACTCAACACCAACGGTCTGCCAAACGGAACTAACGGCGGCGCTAACAAAAAAAATTCGGGGTTTTACAAACATTATATATGTTAAGAAATTGATGATCACAGTTTTTAAAGCTAGTTTGACTTACACATATATTAAGGTCATAGATAAAGTGGGAAGGAAGGAATATGTATGATCTAATGTTTTGTTCATAATATGAATAATTGTTATGATTTTTTCCTAGTATTTATATATGGGTAATTTTTGTTATAATAAATGTTGTATTTTAAGAAATATAAGAGTAGTATGTAATAAAGTGGCGGTTCTGGGTCTTAAAATCAAGGGTATCAAGCACATTCTTGTACTTTCGGTAGACACACATTTCATTATTTTTATCTTGTATCATACTATTTTTTTTTTAAAAAAAGGAGATTGGGTTAAGGCCTTAAGGGTGACTTGTCCTAACAATTAATGTTGTAAATTAATTTATAAAGATAAAATTAATTAATTATATATTTTTAAAAATGGCCTCATTAAAATTTATACATATTCCTATTCTTATCATATATATATATATATATATATATATATATATATGTATATATATATATATATATATATATATATTTATATATATATATATATATATATACATATATATGATTGTATATTAGCTTCGATGTTGGAAAACCATTTGTCATAAACTGCACTTAATTTTAAAATATGGTCAGTTTTGTTAGTAATCTATCAGCCAATACCTAATTATCAGCCATATCTATCGTCCATGCAAATTATCAACATAACTGATGAATAAGTTGACAAACATTTTGCATTGATTTATGGAGCGTACAATGGTCGTTTGATTATGCTTTGTCTAAATATATGCTTCTGGCATTAGTGATGTAAGCATCAGTTCGACCATAGAATACAGTTTGAATCGCTTAGCCAAGACATTGCAATAGTACTCGTGATATTAGGAAAATTCTAGACACAAAAAGTCCAGCACTATGAGAAAAGGTCAATCCTCTCCTGCTTCAAGCAAAATTATTTTCCAATATATATATATATATATATATATATATATAAATAATAAAGTATACCTTTTTTTTTATATTTATACTTGGTTGAAGAGACTATTTTGTTTTGTGTTCTGAAATTTGTTTGCTTGGCAGCGTGTTAGTTTTGTTCATACATGTAATTACTCTTTCTCCTTTGAACATAATAATATAATCATAAACTTGCTTGCTTTATACCTTATGTTCATATACGAATTTATTTTTTCGCCTTTGACTATAATAATTAATCAGCAGTTCTAGTTTGCCTTATACCTGTGTCTTCAAACACAAATTTGCTATTTGTTGGGTTTTGTGACCCATTGGATCCTCGGTGGGGTCTAGAACGAGAGAAGAAGAAGCAACAACGTAACACAGACACGACCAGCGGTGGAACACGGCGCTACCAGCGCCTCTTTACGCGAAGTCGAAACATAGGCGTTATACCCCCCTCCATTCGGCCGCTACCAGCAGCTTAGAATGGAGGAATTTGGATCGGAGCCGCTGCCAGCGCCTCTTGGCTAACTCTTGACTGCCGCGGGAATTGTCTATTAGGCTGAAGGTTATTATTAGTTTAACCTAGTTTCTTTCTCTCACCATTACTATAAATATTATACATGTATCTCCATGATAATCACGGCGAACAATGATCGAGTGATATAGAGTCAGAGAGGGAAAAAATATTAAGAGAGAAAAGGGTCTCACCAATATTTTCCCAAGTGTATCCTGAGAGAGAAAGATTGTGAGTTGAGAGTGAGAGAGATTTGTGTTGTAATCTCCTCTTTTGTTGATTGCATCACACCCTATGATAGTGATCGAGCTGTACTCCTCCTTTCTCATAGTGGATCGTTTTTCTGGCTGTCGCCATCCGTGGGTTTCTCTCCGAGTTCTTCGGTTTCCCACGTAAACCTAATTTTGTCTCATCGCTTATTTTTCGTTCCTGAATTTAATTTGTCGTAATTTCTGTCATCTCAATTTATTTCGCTTCCACTGTTATCTTGCTTATTTCCTAACACTATGTTGTTCTTAAATACTTAGGTAATATTGGCAAGTCGCAAAAATTTTCATCTCAATTTCAAAATATATTGAACTTCTCAAATTAGTTATTGTAATAATCAAATTGGGACATATGCATGTAACTTTGACTACAAATTGTCCAATATACATGAATCTTATTTGTCACCATACTTCATATTTAATTAATTCTAAAAAAACATATATCTCAATGTATGTAATATATCATATGAGCTATTATTATTAAATATGTAATTAAAAATTCAATCATAAATAATAACTTTTTCAGTTTAATAAAAATAGAATCAATAATTTTAGCAATTAACCCATTCAAAGGACGAGTATAATAGCTACTATATATATATATATATAGGAAAATTGGATTATAATAATCCCATATTTTGTAAATTGAATGACGATAATCCCTACTTTCAGTTTGTATTCTGGTGGTCCAAAAAAAAAATTGGATTATAATAGGACATCATCGAGAATATACCCTCAATATCATAGATTTTGTGTTGCATTAGATTCAAACCTTTGTATAACATTTTGCCATGATTTCCAATGAATTTACGGTGTTTCTCCCAATTTTTTTCAATTTGTTTTTCAATTTTTTATGATTTTTTTTAACTTTATTCCTTTTAAAAAATCATAATATTTACTCGAAGTCTCAAAAAAAATAATTTAAAAATGTTTTAGAAACTATAATTCATTACCTTTTTAGGGGCGGGAACGAAAAAAATAAAAACAATATGGGCTAGGAATGAAAAAATTAAAAAGAATGTGGAGGTGGATTTGGTACCACTACAATACAATTTTTTTTTTTTTTTGGACCATCACAATACAAACTGAAAGTAAGAATTATCGCAATCTAATTTGCAAAATATGGGATTATTATAATATAATTTTCATATATATATATATATATATATATATATATATATATGAAGAAGAATATGAATGACAAACTATTTTATTTAAAAATTGAGAGAGGGAAAACCATAATTAAGCTGTGTTTGATTTGATAATAAAATGTGATGATGTGCGCAATTGAGTGAATGGGTCTGCTTAAACTGCTTTATGGCTTTTCTCCCACATCTCTCTTTAAGTTTTACCTCGGAAAATTCTTTGGAGCTATTTGTCACTATCAAAGTATCAAACTATGGTACTTCTACCCCACATGTTCTTACTTTGTGGTCTTCCTTTTGATTTTAATTTTTGATCTTTTATCCTAAAAGTTTAAGCTGTTAAATTTTAACATGCATGATGACCGCCTTGTTTCATTTTTATAAAATTCAAGTTTATCTGATTCAATTTAATAAAATACAAAAGAATAAAATTGTTCGCAAATTAAGATAAGATTGTATGTTAGTGTGACAATGGAAAGCATTTAAGCTTTCCAAAATTAAACTCAAAACATTGTATAAAAATTGTGCTCTCTTCGATTTATGGCTACATTTATTTTAAATTAAACTTATTCTATTTTCATTTTATATCTACTTATTTTAAATCATTTATGATAGTTTTCTTATATAATTTATTCCAAAATCGTTTTACACTCATTTTTCAAAATTGAACTTATTCTAAAATAGATGAGGTAAATAGAACGGCTCGATAACTAAAACCATACATCAATAAGAAGCTTTTAAGATAAGTTTTAAATTGTTTTAGTTTTTCTGGTCAAACTCTAAAATTAGTTAATCACGTTACGTTATAGGAGAATTCTGATTAATTTGAAATCTTGTTCTCATCAATGTGATTAAGGGCATATTTCAGGCTTCTTGGTAAATTTCAAAGTTGGTTCAGGGTAATCAAACCTCTATGGGGATGTGTTCAAAGGCACGTGTTTCTCTTGTTTTTTTGTCAAGAAAATCGTGTTGCAGATTGGCTGACAAAGTTAGTTATTCAGTTCATTCTTCTATTGTTTGTAATTCTAGTTTTTATACGGAATTGTCAATTATTGTTAGTGACAATGCGCTAGAAAGATTACTTAAAAGAAGTGCTTCGTAGGTAAAATGTCGTTTACCCGTTGTTGTAAATGCTCTTAGTACTTGTAGTAAGACCCTGTTCTTTTCTGCGGTTGGCAAATTGCGGTACTACAACATACCACAGTTTGCCACAACTCACCACACTTTACCACAAATCATTATTTTTCTCTCTCCTCACGTTTCTCCTCTATTTTTTACATTATCTCTCCTCACCTACCCCATATCAATAATCTACCACAATTCCACCACACCTCACCACACTATACTACAACATACCGCAGAAAAGAACAGGGCCTAAATCTATCTTCTCACCTTCTATTTTCGTAGTACTTTCCCCTACATATCGACTGGATCCTCGTGTTTCTCTTACATACGGGACAAAGTTGGAGTAGCTAGCTAACTTACAGAAACTCCCTAGTGGCAGACATAGGAAAAGAAAAATAGAAATGAAAATAAACCAATTAATTCCAGTAGCTAGCTAACTGATCCACATATCACAAAAACACCCTAGTGGGAGGGAAGAGAAGAAAACTATGAAGGAAAAATAAGGAAGCAACTGATCCAAATATGAACAAAAGCTCCAACAAATAATTGGTCAGTTTTAATTGTCTGTCATTGAAAGTTGGTTGCAACTAGCACACACACAGTCAGATGACTGAAATGAGTTATATATGCAGCCAAAGTTGAATAATTCTTCCCCCAATAAACTCCTCCATAAAGTAAAAACATAAATTAAAAATAAGATTAAAAAAACAAAAAATTACCATGATTCGCACGTGCCACTCACTCAACTGTACCCTTGCTTGTTCTATAAATGATCACCCCCCATCCCACCCGATCCCATACCACAACAAGTAAAAACCCCATCCTCTCTCTCTCTCTCTCTCTCGCCCATAATGTCAAACGCAATCTGCCAAGCATCGGAGCTCCTCCCCCTCCTGGGCGGCTCCGCCAATGCAACGGCGGCAGCCAGCTACCTCTGCGACCGCTTCACGACGGTGGCATACGCGGTGGACAACACGTACTTGCTGTTCTCGGCGTACCTGGTGTTCGCCATGCAGCTGGGTTTCGCCATGCTCTGCGCCGGGTCTGTCCGGGCGAAGAACACCATGAACATAATGCTCACAAACGTCCTGGATGCTGCCGCCGGTGGCATCTCGTACTACCTCTTCGGGTTCGCCTTTGCGTTCGGGGGACCCTCCAACGGGTTCATCGGAAAGCAGTCCTTCGCACTGCATAACTTCCCCTCTGCAACCTCTGACTACAGCTTCTTCCTCTACCAGTGGGCCTTCGCCATAGCTGCAGCTGGAATCACCTCCGGCTCCATCGCAGAGCGGACCCAGTTCGTCGCGTATCTCATCTACTCCTCCTTCCTTACTGGGTTTGTTTACCCGGTTGTCTCGCACTGGTTCTGGTCCGCCGACGGATGGGCCAGCCCCACCCGGACCTCCGGCAGTTTGCTGTTCGGGTCGGGTGTCATCGACTTTGCCGGGTCGGGGGTTGTGCATATGGTTGGTGGCGTCGCCGGTCTATGGGGGGCTTTGATTGAGGGTCCCAGAATCGGCCGGTTCGACCGGTCCGGCCGGTCTGTTGCGTTGAGAGGACACAGTGCATCGTTGGTTGTTCTTGGAACCTTCTTGCTTTGGTTCGGGTGGTACGGGTTCAACCCGGGTTCGTTTTTGACTATTCTGAAGTCGTATGGTTCTCCTGGAGGGTATTACGGTCAATGGAGTGGGATCGGGAGGACAGCTGTCACCACCACGTTGGCTGGTTGTACTGCGGCTTTGACGACTTTGTTCAGCAAGCGTCTTTTGGTGGGTCACTGGAACGTGATCGACGTGTGCAATGGGCTTTTGGGCGGGTTCGCGGCGATCACGTCGGGCTGCTCCGTGGTGGAGCCATGGGCCGCGATCATATGCGGGTTCGTGGCGTCGTGGGTCCTAATCGGGTTCAACAAGCTGGCCGAGAAGGTCCGCTACGACGACCCGCTCGAGGCGGCCCAGTTGCACGCCGGGTGCGGGGCGTGGGGATTGCTCTTCACCGGGTTGTTCGCAAGCAAGCATTTCGTGGAGGAGGTATACGGGTCGGATCGCCCATACGGGTTATTTATGGGCGGTGGGGGGAAACTGTTAGCTGCTCAAGTGATCCAAATCCTGGTGGTATTCGGGTGGGTCAGTGCCACCATGGGGTCGTTGTTTTTGGGTCTTAAGAAAATAAAGCTGTTGAGAATATCGAGTGAGGATGAGATGGCGGGTATGGACCTGACCCGACACGGTGGGTTCGCATACTTGTACCATGATACGGATGACCCGTCTCAGAAACCCGGGGGGTTCATGATGAGGAAAATAGAGCCCAGTGCTGGGTCCACACCAGATGTATGATGCATACATACTACTGTATCATACCATATCGGAGAGTAAGCTTTCAATTTTCAAGCGATGTGTTTTTGGCAGTTTGTGAATGTGTTAGAATTTTCAACGGATGGTGCGTGGGTCCCACTATGAAGTTGAAAAAAAGTTTGTTGACTTTGACAAAGTGGGATACTATTTTTTGTACTGCTTTCCAACATCTTTGTTTGTATGATGATGTCTAACTTGCTGGTGCTTCTCTCTACCTTTGTGTGTTTCTATATGTACAATATGTAATGATATGATGATCTAATTTATGTGGAACCTATCTGTAAAAGTCCTGTTTCGCAAACTTAATTATGAGTTCCATTTCTCCAACTTATGAGTGATTATTTTTATTTACCATAATTTTATCATAAAGGTTTTGAACCTTATTGTATATGTGTAGTATTATTATGTTCACACTTCAATTTATATATGTAAGATTGCAGAGATTTTAATTTAATATTGGTGATCTCATTCTAATAAGTATAACTATTTAGGAATAAATTTATTAAGAAAAACATACAAAAAGAAATTAAGATATGGAATTATGTTGTATCGAAATTAAATTATAAATTAAACCACACATTTGAACAATAGTACATAACTAGTTTCTAATATTAGCATTAATATGTTGAGTGAGATGGTTTTTCTTCAAATAGATTTTTAGGATTGAGCTTTATAAGTGAAATTAAACTATAATATGATCGTCATATTCATATTTATTTTCCTACTTTGATTGTCTAAATGTTTATTTTTTGATTTGAACTGATTGTTTATGATATTTTCTTATCTAAAGGTGTAAGATTTTAAATTTGACAATTTCATTTTCTAACATGAATCTTCATGTTTAAATCATAATACAGCATTTCAAGCTAGAAAATGTCATTTTTTGTTCATAATAGAACATTTTCGAACTAAAATTGATATCACTGGTATTTTTAACTAAAATTAATAGTTTAATAGTAGTTTTAACTAAAATTGATAGTTCATTAGTAAATAGTAAAAAATTTTCAAATGGGAGGGGGGTACTCTCAAACTATTTTGGGTAGTTGAGTGGTGATTTGATCCAAACACTCGTCACAAGCCTTCAACATAAAAAGTTTGTACATGAATATGATGCATACTTTTTTAGAAAGGTAAATAAAATGTAAATAAACAAAATAGGTATAATAAGTAAGATTGTGTAACTATTGACAGGTAAAGTAAGTCACATCACTTATTAAATATATAAATTTTTAAATATATATTGAATAAACTATTTTAAATAATGTAAATAACGTAAGTAAATATAGATAAAGTAACTTCTTACTTTATTAAAGAAAAACAAGGCCTATAATAACAAAGCACCAATGCATTCACATACCTGCATCTTTAATTCCTCTTACAAATAAGATTATCTATATATTTTTTTTGTCTTGATCAGACTTCCAATACAGTATCCGGCCCATAAAAAATTGAAGTCTAATTGACGCAATAATCTTTTGCTTAAATCATTATGAATTATTCAGAATGTTGATAATTGAAGTTACGAATGATATATAACCAGCCAATATTATTAGGGTTAATAATATTCAAGTTGCTTAGAGAAAGATGCGGGTAACTTTCTTAGAACTTTCCCATAACGTGCCGTGGAATCGGTATTGATAACTGATAAGTGAGAATTACTGAGTTTATTAAACTAACAAGTTGTCGAGATTAGAACCTTAGTTTTATAATGGCTTCTAATCTATAGTTAATCTAGCTTACAGATTTGGTAGCTGGCGAAAATTATATAATATTGATTTTAGCTGTAGTCTTCCAATGCTTATGTCAGGATTAATTAAATTAACTAATCACAATCTGTATGCAGTTCATTGGAGCTTTCTCACCTTGACAAACTATATATGGTTGTTTTCTTCTTACAATTTCCTTCACCAATAAGTCCGATATTGACGATGATATGACACGGGTTTTGATCTATGGCAGTTTCAAGAGTTTTTTAATTAAACGTTTATTATGTGTATGACACTATTTTTTTTTATAGTTATGATTAATCATTAAATGTTATTGTGCTGAGTTCACGTGTGCGTTTCAATGCGAAGCATTGAACCTTAATCCAAATACGCATTGAAACTTAATCCAAGCACAGATTAGCGCAGTCCATAATTTGTTTATTTATAAACCCATATAAATCTTTAACTCATAAAAAGTTATAAGTAACCTTATTTTATTCATGTGTGACATTAATTAGAAAAACCTATTTATATTCACTAAAACCTAGAGACAACACTATTCTATCTATATGGGACATTTGATAAAACCAATACATTTATTTTCTTATTAACTTTTATTAACTATTCAACAATCTTAATTTCCATGTTTATTTTCTCTCCACGTCTCATCTCTTTATATCTCCTCCATTGATGAGGGCTATGAGGCCTCCATTAATCTAACTCAATCAAAAATGGAAGGAATACAAAACCAATTGAAGATATAAAAACTTTTTCTTGTTCCTTCATTGTTGCTTTCATTTGTGCTTTATTTACTATGTTTCGGTCCTACTTACCATGTAAAGCTAGATTATCTTTTCCATCCTTTCTTTTACATGAATCTCACTTCCCTAACCCTTTCTCCACTTATCCCCTACTTCTAATTCTTTCCTCTTGTTTTTCCGATTATTTCTTCTTTCTTTCCCTTCTCTTCATTCATTTTATTTTTCATTTTCCACATCCCATCACAAATTGTAAGCATATCATTTGAGAAAAATAGAATTTAAATAGTGGAAGCAAACCGATAAAAGTAGGTGGATAACACAATTGAAATTAGGGAATTTTAGACACTCATGTTCGAGTTTTCTTTAAAGTTAAATTTGAATTCAAGTGTCTTTGAAGTTTTATTTCAAAGTAATAGTATTTTGAATTTAGATTCGTGTTTATGTTTAATCAAAGTTTCTGAGTTGATTTGGATGGTTTCAATTTGCGGTTTTGATTTGTTTCTTGCATTCAATTTCATTCGATCATCATGTTTCCTCTTCAATCCATGTTCCACTTGTTGGAATTATTTCAAGAGTATAAGAATTTTATATAGCATAAGGAATCATGTAGAACAAGTATTATAAGGATCATATATAAAATAAACATCAAGAATATGATCAACACGATCCATAAGAGACCAACACGGTTCGTGCTGGTATCCAGAAAGCAAGAAAAACGATCCTGGCTCAACAGGGTCGTATTGAGGCAACACGAACCGTCTTGATCCAACACGGACCGTGTTGGAACCCAGAATATGTTTTAATGGCTAACGACTATATAATCTTATGTATTAAGTGTATGATATCAATATTAAGTTCGATATTATATGTATTCCAACAGCTATATTAGTTGACCAAGTCAAGGTCATAATCCATCATTAAGGATCTTAATTATGCCTTTGACTAATGGGTGTAATTAGGGTTGGATTAGATGTGGAATTCTCCTATAAATAGGAGACATTCCCAAGCCATTTGAGAGCATCACAAGCATCAATTCCTTTTTTTCTATAATCACATCCTCTCAAGTATAGACTACAGTTGTACTTGAGAGAATCAAGTAAGAAACCTATGTCTTGAGTGTATCAAGAGCTAAGTTTTATCCCTTTGAACATTTACGGTATAGTAAATAGTTTTTAAGGAAAATGAGCATAGGGCCATGAATCTTAGCAATATCCAAACAAGATAACCATTTGGTTATTAAGTCATATCTCCATCTTGTCATACATAATGCAAGAAGATCAAGAAGCCAAGCCAAGTAAAGATGATGAAGATTCATGTCGGTCAAACATCATTTTCCAACAATCTTAAAAACTATTTTACTAGACAAGATTGGAGAAGACTAAGAGTACATTGGACATCCAAGATTCAAGAGGGATTACAAAGATAAGTTTATATTTTACAAGTTTATTAGTATCAATTTTTCATACAAGTTTGTTAAATTTTGTAGAGTAAGTTTGATGATTAAAATTTTATTAATCATTTGTTTATCTATATGTATTTGGTATATATGAGAAATTGATACATAAGAGTGGCAACACAAATACAAGATCTTGATGTTCATGATGGAAATTGTTGCGTGATTATGCAATGAGGTTTACATGGATTAAGGGCAAGGTAACAACAAATCATTTACAAGGAGGTCAAAGGTAATTAAGTTGTTGTTAGTATTTGGGGGTATATGCATGTGCATTGACCATGTTTAAGTTGGCTCTTAATATTGTCAAGTTAATACCAATGGCATGAATGTGTTTCACTACCTTTGACATGTTTAATTGGTTTATAAGAATTGCCATTAAGGATAAGTTTATTGAAGTTCCATGATAAGGTAGTTGTTGACGGATGGTGCAAGAAAAATCAAAATGAAAATTTATTTATTTATTATTAAGTACACCATTGAACACTTACATAAGTTACAAATTTATTTAGCCATATGTTTTAAGTTGGCTATGACAATAAGTTACATGGAAGTTTCATATTAGCAATAAGGATGAGGTTATTGTCATTAAAAAGATTCATTGGTTGGATGTTTTAAGTTACAAGTCTTTAAGGTGTTTAATGCAGAAATTCATTGTAGCAAGATTATAATTTGCTTCTTGTAATCTGAATTTTTCCATGTTGATTCACATGTATCATAAAGTTTATTTCACCTATTGTTTTGATATTAATATGAAGGATGGGTACATGCAAGTTGATTACACCTTTTTTATTAATATCATAATTGGAAATTTTGTTCCATGTTTATAAGTGATAGGTATGAGTGCTTTCATGATTAAAGTTTTACCTATTGTTGTTCAAGTATTGTTTAATAGCATGATTAACAAGTTAATTTTATGTTTAAGTTTGAAGTATGAAAAATAGAATATAAGTATTGTCATAAGTATTATGTTTCTAATTTATAAGTTGTCATGAAATTCTATTTGGTTATGTCAAGTTTATGATACTATTTTTGATGATTGAGATAAGTTTATGCAATTGAAAGTCAAATATGAATTTGTTATTAAGATAGACTTTGCAAATAAGTGTAATTTTTATGAGAATTATTTGAATGCATACAAGTGGCTTGTTTATTGATTCAAGAAATCCACTATAAATTATGTATGCATTAAGGTTCAAATTTCTATTATTATCATGAATATATTTTCATTATGGTTATAAGTATTGTAATAAGAAAAGCATAACAAGTTATTATTTTACAAGTACATATATATGTGATTATATATGTTAATAAGTTACTTGATAACATTATGTGGTTATTAAGAAGAAATAGCAAGTTTGTGTACAAGAAGCCATATATAAGTAATTATATATGAGAAATCATATGTAATTTATTTTGTACAAGTTTGTAAATGGCTTCCTATTAGAAATTTAAGAGTACACAAGTTGATAAGAAAGACAAAGGATTAATCATGATTATATGATTAATGGTATGTATAAATTTAAGGTACATACACACAAGTTGTCTAGGCTATTTCAAAATATGATTAAGTATATATATAATATGAATACAAGTATGGGATTTCATAATATGTATAAGTTTGACAAGAAAGCTTTCTATGCTTATAAGATGTTGTATAAGTAAGGACTCATGATTATTTCTAACAAGTTGAACCTACAAGATTATTTGGCTAATTTTCTTAGCTAATTATGCAAAGGAAATTTCATATGTTTTGTTAAGTCTTTGTACTAAGTTTAAGTCAAGTATGAAATTTATTTAAGTATTAACTTTCATGCATATTTACAAGTATGTTGTCATGTGATTCATGTTTATGAATGTTTATAGAGTTTTATGATTTATTCAAGCATGCCAAGAGGACTTAAGTTTTCGTTTATTTGATTAAAATAAGTATTTGACTCTATGTTGTTTATGGCATGACAAGTTTAAGAATAATCACTTGGTCCTATAAGCGTTTAAGGCAATTTTGCTTGTTTTTTTCTGAGTGTAAAATTAATTCATGTGATTATATGAGTATGTAGAATCATAAATTGTTAATTTCCTTTATTCATGGAAATATAAGTAGACAAGAACATGCTTTATTCTTGACAAGGAAATATGAGTGGAGTTTTATTCACTTAATATTATGTTTATAAGTTTGATCATGCTAGTAAACTTAAGTATGACCAATTTTACTACATGCTAATTTAAGTAGTTGTAAGTCATGTACTTGCTACTATGTTCTTAGGTAATGCAAGTTATTCGTAAGTGACATGGATATGAGTTTATCTACATGTTTGATTGTTACAAGCTTCTCATGTTATTCAATCATATTTTGATATGATAAGAGTTTATTAAGTTTTTGTGCAAGTTCACTATAAGTGAATTTCTTTATGAAATAAGTGAATGGATTGCATAAGATATATGAGAAGGTTTCATACTTTTGTATGGTTTATGTGTCAATGTGTATATGTTTACGTATACATATTCAATGAATAATGGTATATAAAGCATCAAACATAGTTAGATAAGTATAAGATTGATCATGATTACTCATGTGTTTTTAGTGTATTCATAAATATAAGTTGAATACATGTTTGTCCTTGTTAAATTTTTCAAGTTTATAAGAGCATGTAGTAAGACATAAGGAAGTGTTTTTATACATAAGGAATTATGCATACTTGTGATAGACTATAATTCATGATTATGGAAATAGTAATTCTTGAGGTTTACAAGTTCATAAAGTTTAATTTATGAGGTTTCCGGATAATCATGATTGAGAATGGTCTATGTTGTTTGTATAAGTTGAGTATGCATATATCAAGTTTATTTGCTACATAAGAAGTGTATAGTTTTTATACATTTGGTTATTCTAAATTAATGATGATATATATTTATATCAATGGATTTGGAAATGACAAAGTTTAAGCATTATATATTATGTTTAAGTCTTCATAGCTATATGCTTTCAAGGGTGGACTTAAATATATCCACTTGAGATTTAAAAACAAACGTATGTGTATTACGAGTATAGTTGATCAATATAAATCCAAAGTTCAAAGACTTGTCTACTTTGTGATTTGGATTCAAGTTTGGCTTGTATATACTAATAGAAAAGTTCAAGGAGCAATCTACTTTTCATTATGCATATGTTTGTGGGTTTCTCGGGTGATTACAAGTTAAAGTATATCTCAAATGGCGGGGGTGTTAACTCCTTAAGTAAGATCATTTCAAGGGTTTTACATACTCTTGAAATGGCGGGGGATTGTTGGAATTATTTCAGGAGTATAAGAATTTTATATAGCATAAGGAATCGTGTGGAACAAGTATAAGGATCATATATAAGATAAATATCAAGAATATGATCACTACGAGTCCATAAGAGACCAACACGGTTCGTGTTGGTCTCCAGAAAGCAAGAAAAACGATCATGGGCTCAACACGGGTCGTGTTGAGGTAACACAGACCATGTTGCAACAACACGGACCGTGTTGATCCAACACGGTCCTTGGAACCCAAAATATGTTTAATTGGCTAACGGCTATATAGTCTTATGTATTAAGTGTATAATATCAATATTAAATCCGATATTATATGTATTCCAATAGCTATATTAGTTGACCAAGTCAAGGTCATAATCCATCATTAAGGACCTTAATTATGCTTTGATTAAGGGGTGTAATAAGGGTTGGATTAGGTGTGGAAGTCTCCTATAAATAGGAGACATTCCCAAGCCATTTGAGAGCATCACAAGCATCAATTCTTTTTTTTCTATAATCACATCCTCTCAAGTATAGACTACAGTTGTACTTGAGAGAATCAAGTGAGAAACCTATGTCTTGAGTGCATCAAGAGCTAAGTTTTATCTCGTTGAACATTTACGGTATAGTAAATAGTTTTTAAGGAAAATGAGCACAAGGCCATGGCTCTTAGCAATATCCAAACAAGATAACCATTTGGTTATTAAGTAATATCTCCATCTTGTCATACATACCGCAAGAATATCAAGAAGCCAAGCCAAGTGAAGATGATGAAGATTCATGCCGGTCAAACATCATTTTCCGACACTGCTTTTTTTCAATTTTTATGGGATCTTATTGTCAAGTTTTGGATCTTGTTCAAGTTTGGGTTTATTATGATTATGGTTTTCAATTACTTACTTAGTTTGATATCTTTATTTTTTGTTTTTCGGCTTTGTAGAACAAATTATATGGGTTAATCTTGTTCTTGAATTCAATGACACTGTTTATTTCGATTATAAGATATTTTTTTTTTTTTGGGTACAACCTTATTTCTTGATGATTTTTATTACTTTTGGTTATATAATTTTTCGAGTTAATTATATGAAGGCAAGGAGATAATAATTTAGAGGAGAGAGATTGTTAGGATTCTTAAGGCATTTTTAGCAGACAAACAATAATAAGGGTGAAAAATAAATTAATATTCATACATAAGGATTTAACTTAAAAAAAACCAAGTCGGGAAAAGATCACGAACGATGCACTATTAGAGGATTACAAGTGTTTATCATAGACTTCATACCTCCACAATCTCTTACAACCTCCCTAACAAGGGCAAAACAAGAATTTCCAGTGTTGGAAACCACACCTCTGCGTTTTGGACAACAACCATGAATCATGGTCACCAACACAGGCTGATCGTGGTTGGCTCTGTCCAGCTCGCTCTTGTGTTTTCTTCTATTGACTTTAATTCTCTTACTTCCTCAACTTGTCTTCAGCCAACAATCTTCGCCTCACTCTCCAGACACCGGGATTAACCCTAAATTGGTCTCCACACATATCAATGATTAGAGATGACCATAAATGCTCAAGGACTCATCAATGGAGGGGGGAGAGAGAGAGAGAGAGAGAGAGAGAGAGAGAGAGAGAGAATGGACATGAACCGGTAACCAGAAAAAAATAAGGACAAATTTGTCTTCTCTTATTTATTCAACTGAAAATTAGTGAAAGTCGTCAGATTTTCACCCTCCACAGCCAACAAAACTAAAATGTATGAGACTTTTCCGTACAATAATAAAAACTTTGGACCAAAATATCACTTTACAAACTTCATGCCACCCCCATCAAACTTTTCACTTAATAAGTGGGGTTGTTTGCATTTTAGACCCCAAATTATAAGGTAATTAATTTTCTGAACCGTTGATTTTCAATGTTAATTTTTTGTACCCTAAAATTTGTAGACTGAATAAAAAAGAACCTTAAAGTTTGTGGGCTTAAAAGAAAGGCTCGTGTACCGTTGTTTTTTCTTCTCATGTTTGAATTTCTTTCACGATTGGTGCAAAACTTCAGAGCTAAGGTTAAAACTGATATTGAAGTTATAATACATCTTTCTTATTCATGTTGGAACTCTTAGACATTTAAGTACCTTTGGGTTTAGCCCAAAACGTACTTAGGTCCAATGGTCAAATTAAATACACATCAATTACAAAAGGTTGATAGGTAAGATGACCATTACAAAGTATTTTATAGCTTCAACAAAAGTTTTAACTTTAGTCCTTAAGTTTGATGACAATCAGTATTTAATGAGTTTTAATAATTAGGCCATGTTTGGTAAAAT
This sequence comes from Portulaca oleracea, assembly GCA_029582165.1. Taxonomy (NCBI): domain Eukaryota; kingdom Viridiplantae; phylum Streptophyta; class Magnoliopsida; order Caryophyllales; family Portulacaceae; genus Portulaca; species Portulaca oleracea. The sequence continues at coordinate 16,464,930 of CM055889.1, read as the reverse complement.
TAGCTTGTTAGAGACCATAAAATATTTAATAAGTGATAGATAAAATGAAAAGAACTGAGTAAGGTTAAAACTAATGTTGAAGTTATAATACACTATATAAAGGTCATCATACCTATCAATCCATGTGTAATTGATTCATATTTGACTCTTGGACCTAAATTATGTTTTGGACTACTCCCAAGGGTTAGGGGTCTAACTAGCTCCAACATGAATAAGAGAGGTGTACTATAACTTCATTATCAGTTTTAACCTTAGTCTTCAAGTTTGGCGCCACTCAAATAAAAAATCCAAATGTAGGAAGGAAAAGAAAAATGGTACGCGAGTTTTTTTTCAGCCCACAAACTTTAAGATCCTTTTATATTTAGCCTATAAACTTTAGGGTTCAAAAATTAACAATAAAAACAAATGGTTTAGAAAATTAATTATCCTATAGTTCAAAGTCCACAATGCAAAAATCTCTTAATAAATGTCTTGTTGCAAGACTTATGTCATTTTCCATGTATCCACATATATTGTTTTAATTAAATATATGTAAATTAAATGTGGCATACGAAGATCCATTCATTTGGAAAACAAAATAAAATAAATCATGAAGAAATAGTATATTTATATTGTACTAGTCTTTTATGGAAAGTTATGAATAATTGAATCGGACATAAGTTAAACATAACAACAACCTCTGAAGTGGAATGCCCATGAGTTACGAAAATTCGTTCAACTTTTCCTTTTGTGGTTAGTCAAAAATAGTGGCAAGGATTTTGCATCCATATGGGATATTCCTAACAGTTAGGTGAAGTTGATCGAGATTTAATTTTATGATTTTTTTTTATAGTAAAATTCAGAATAACTGAATAGTAAAATGTAAAATAACTGACACATACATGCAATTGGAAGTGAAAGGATCGAAGCAGTCGAGCAGAATTGGTTCACACGTACAAATTTCATGAAATTGTCATTGTCAGATGTAGCTCCTAGATTAAATTGCTAATTAATTTCCATGACCAAAGGTAGAACGAAAAGCAATTAACTACATAACTCAAAAAACAAAGATCAATGATTTTGACCAATAATTTTCGATATATATATATATATATATATATATATGAACAAGAAACAAGGAATTTCTTTATAGACCGCAAAGGAATTACAAAGGGTGACAGGGGTCTATAAAAACACAGGGTCGAGCCCCAGACAACTTATAAAGACTTAGTTTAGAATCTCAAGGATATTGATCTTCGGGTTCTCCCTAGCCATGAAAAGACATCTATTCTGCAGTTGGGTTTTGATCCTTGTGAAGACCACATTTTCTCGCAAATTTTCCCCTTATGTAGCTGATTCTTACTCTCCATCCAAATTTTGTATATTAGGGTAGCTACAGCCGCATACATTAGCACTTCTTCCATATGTTAGGCTCTGATACCACTTGTAAGGGATTTCAGAGAAAATAACTACAAGCTGCAGTTACAACGGAAGCAAACGAAATGACAGAGATCACAACAAAATTTAGGACGAAAATTAAGCAATAAAACGAACACCAGTTATACATGGGAAACCGAAGAATTCGGAGGAAAACCCACGGACGGCGATACCCAGAAAATAATCGACTACGAGAAAATGGAGTACAACTCGATCAATATCACAGGGTGTGATACGATCAACAATGGAGATTATAATATCCAATCTCTCAAACTTTCAACTCACAATCTCTCTTGGGATAACACTAGCTATGAAAATATTTGTGAAACTGTATCTCTCTCAATATTTTCTCTTTAATCTCATTGATGTCACCATTAGTTAAAGTGGAGAAAAGTGTATCTTATTTATACAGCAGCTAGGAGAATTAGAGTCAGATTAAAACTTAAATAACAAGAAAGTAGTATCTAACATGAAGAGAACAGGAAGACCCACCACGCTGAACAATAACCTATGCGTACATAATAGGTTTAACACAGGCGCGCCTAATTCCTTAAGAGACGCGGGCAGCGTGTACTTCTAGGAGATGTGCGTGAGTAGCGTCAGGGTGACGCGAGCCCCATCTCCTTTTTCTAGCCTCTGTCTCTGGCGCGGGTCATGCCTACCTCCCTTGTCATTTTGGACCGTAACGGATCCAATGGGCAACAAAAAAATAACAAACAACACCTTGGACCATGATCCGACTCATCGGTCCAAATAAACACCTCGACTATCACCATCAACACACCCCTCCACAAGGCGTTGCCCTGAAGGGCTCTCAAAAGTTATCAAACCTTATATACTACTGTCGGACTCATAAAGGTTTGAAATTGTCGCTGCAATTTCTGTCATTGTAGACCCTTGCAGGACGTATAGGCTGCCCTACCCGATTCCCTTCATCAAAACCATGTAACCCCTGAACACTTTCAGGACACCATCTTCTCCTGTTGGCATTCATAGCCTATAGCGTTTCTCCTTCATTCGGTACTTGTTGGTGAGACTCTTCGACATATATAGCTTTTCCAGTTTGGCCTACAGCTTTCGAGGTTCCTCAATATGCATAACCTCTCTCTGCATATGCTTTGTCAAACACAGTTGAATCCCTGCTAGAGTCTTATCCTCCAACTTCTTTAGCTCTCTCGCACTCAGGCTGCCTTGGATCTCGATCTGGAGTTTCTTGAAGTCTTCATAGCTCATCGTTTCATCAGTCTTCACGTCGTCACATTCCATAACCCGTGCTAAATCAGGTCTGCCTTTATCTGCAATCTCTATATAGTGAAACTCCTTGTTCCATCGAATTTTGGAATGTCACACTTCATGATTGAAGCCATCTCCACCTTGCTCTGATACCACTTATTAGGCTCTAAATACCACTTGTTAGGCTCTAATACCACTTGTGAGGGATTTTAGAGAAAATAACTTGAGGTTGCAATCCAATCTCTCAAACTCTTAACTCACAATCTCTCTCGAGATAACACTGAGAAAATATTGGTGAAACTGTATCTCTCTCAATATTTTCTCTCCGATCTCATTGATTTCACAATTGGTTAAAGTGGAGAAAATTGTATCATATTTATAGGGAGGCTAGGATAATTAGAGTCAGATTAAAACTCAAATAACAACAAAGTAGTATTGATGAGTGCTACCTGTGACTAGTTTTCTAGGGTGTTTTGATAGTATATTATGGAAGTTTTGTTTTGAAAACATATATACATACCCCCTATTTCTCTATTACGCTTGGTGTTCTTATTTTTGATGCAAACTTGTAGGTTTGAGGCTAAAACATCAGCGATTTCTCGACTTTTGGCAGGATCGAATACACCACGGGAATACTCCACAACTCTACGGACCGTGGCACAAATAGCAGGAGAAACCGAGAAACGGAGTAGGGAACACTAGTCTAGTGGCCACCACGGTTTGACCATGGTGAAGCCTACGGACCGTGGTGTCCCATTTCATGCACAAATAGCAACGAGGAACAGAAACTAGCAACAGCACCAACCACGACCTGGTTATGGAAAGCTCCACGGACCGTGGTGGCTTAGCCACAGACCGTGGTGGTCCCGTGATCGTGCGACGATTGTTTTTCGTTCGCAATTAAAAAAAGAGAAAGGAGGTTTTCGAAGGGGCATTCATCATAATATTCATTCATTCGTTTTTGGCCGTCAAGAAGAGAAAGAGATCCCTAACACTTCCATATTGCTTTCCTTCCCCATCTATCAAGATTCAAGATCGAATCGAGTCAAGAGAGGCAAGGATCAAGATTCAAGAAGAAAGAGCGGCGTTCGCGAAGAAGGTTCCACCCTGGGATCGAAAGATTCAACGCGATTCTGTTCATCGTTTGTTCTTTCTTTTCGTATTCCTTCTTTGTTTTGAGACTTGATTGTGATAATTGGAACTTGTTTCATACTTTCATTGAATCTGAGTGAGTAGATTCTTAGAATTCTAGGGTTATGCAACCCGAAACAATGTAGTTTGATTGAATGTTCTAGTTTATGCATGAATTCTTGTTTTGAATCAATAGAAGGTTGTGTTCTTCATGTTCATTGGTGTTATTTAAGTGCTTGAATACTTTTGATTTAAGAGATTAACCTGAGAAGTACTGAAAGGTGAATTAGGATAATCTGACTACAAACCTTTCTACCTAGTTTTGTGAAATTTAAGAAAAGAATAGCAGACTAGGGAACCTTTTGATAACCAGAATATTTGAGACCTTCAACTTTGATAAACTTGAAAAGCATATGAAAGTTGTAATTTAGGTTAATCGAGGTAGTTCTATTAGCATCGAAAGAGCATTAGAGTTCTTATGGTTATCGTTCTTGATTCATGTTGAATGAATGATTGTGCAAGCTAGGTTCTAAGTGTACAACTCGTTGTTAGGAAAGCAATTCCCTAGAAGTCTTTCTCCCTTGATTGAACCTTTGATTAATTTTCGTGCTTTATTAGTTTTAATTAGTTTTTAAAGTCTTCTAAAACCTAAAACCCGATTGGCTTAGCAATCACATAGAAAACTAATTTACTACGTTGCTAATTGAGTCCCTGCAGGATCGACCTTGACGTGCTACTCCGTACACCGTGCGCTTGCGGCCCTGTCAAGTATTTGACTTGAAGAGAACCAGAAGACCCACCACGCTGAACAATAACCTACGAATACGTGATAGGATTAACACAGGCGCGCCTAGCGCCTTAAAAGACGCGGGCTGCATGTCCTTCTGGGAGATGGGCGCGAGTAGCGCCAGGGTGACGCGAGCCGTGTCTCCCTCATTTCCAGCCTCTATCTCTCTTTTGATGCTGCCTGTGCCTCTCTTTTTTCGCCTTTTGTCTGGGGCACCTCGCTTCTTGGCGTTTTAGACCGTAACAGATCCAATGGGCCACAAATAACCCAACAAACTCCACCTTGAACCGTCCAACTGACGGTTACTTAAATATATCTGACTGGTATTTATCCGAACTCAAAATATATGCAACTTGCATTTTTAACGTCAAATTTATATAAACCTGAAATACACCCGACTCGTATTTGCCCCAATCAAATATACCCTCCACCTATATTTAACGCATCCATCTGAATTGATAGGTCTACTAGCTTAATATTTATTCGATGCTCTTATTCTTGCTTATTGCATTTGGTGCCCTGAATTCAAAATACACTCAATTCATATTTTTAATGTCAAATTTGTCTAGTATGAACTTGAAATACACTTAATCTGTATTTTCCCTAACCATATATATGTATGACTCATATTTAACCCGCCCGTCCAAATTGATACGTTTAGTAACTTAGTGTTCATTTGATACTGGAATCCTTGGTTATTATACTCAATGATAAAATAGTAAACTTATATGTGCACACAAGCTAACAGTCAGACAGATAGACAATCTTCAAAACACAACAAAGGCAACATTCTTTTCTAGTATATGTGAATGATTTAATTTTTTGTTGCAGGAACCAGGAGAATGATGACAGAAATGAAGAATACCTCTCGAGGAATCTACACAAGGAATTTGATATAGACTGGGAATTGAAGGAAAATGGGTTTAGGAGGGATAAGAGAGAATTTAGAGAGATAAACAAAGATATATTTCATTGATTTATTGTCTCTACATACTTCATAAAATGGCTTGTATAGTCAAGAGAACCCCTTGTCCAAGACACTAACAAAATAAAATAAAAATCTATTATTTTTCTAGAATACCACAAAACCCCTATATCATACCATCCCTCTTCAAAACAGTCTTGTCCTCAAGGCTGGAAGAGGACTCCTAGTGTTGAATTATTCTAGTAGGCTCCAAAACAGAGGATCAATTGGCAATCGAACACCACTAGTCGTGAGGTATACCATGTCTCTAGGATCACCAACTAGAACTATGAATGTAACCTTAAGTCGAAGTAGAGTATCGGCCATAATGAGATGCCATCGATGGAGAATTCCTTCTAACCTACTTGGGTAAAAAAACCATGACTAAAAACTCAACTTGATTGATGATATTAAGTAGAAGAAGCTTCCAATGACAAAAGAGACCTCCTACCCCACCGGGGTCAAAGATCACAATTGCACCTTCACTAAGCCGTGCCCGGGGGTACCACACCAACTTGATAGTGTGGCATTAGTAGTCATTTTTGTCCCAACTCTTCCATTTGATGACCAGTTCAATTTTCTTCAATGAAGGGCATATAAAGGACTTGATGGGAAATCAAGAAGCCATCGTACTCCACGAGGATCAACTTGGATGAAGGGCATGTAATGTTGGTTCCACCAGAATTTATTATCCGACTTGAACGATCCATTAACAAAATCACGATTTCCTAATATGTTGGAACTCTCTTTGTCTTCTTCAATCCACTCAACTAACTTGGTGATTCTGCTCTATCAAGATTACCATTCAACCCCTGAATCATGAGAACCAATTTCTTTGGTAGCAACATCCATTTTAATTTTCTCAAACATTTAATCGAATAGTTAGTGTGCAGTAAATGGTTGGTATTTCTCAAAGCTTGAGTTACACATTTTAGCACCACTCACTTCTGTTTCATCATTCCCCATTCCATAATCACCAACTTCTAAAGCATTCGCATCAACTATCATTATCTTGGTCATTTCATCAAACACTTGGTGTGCATTAAGTGAAGGACATTTTTCATAGCATGTATGTGATGGGTAAAGGTAGTCTAGACCTATCTAGGCCACAAGAAGAGGTGGTGCCGATCTAATCGGAACCACCCTGAGGCTGGCCCGATCCTAATTGGGACCACCTTGATTAGGGGCGGAATAGGAATCCTAACTATTAGGATTCCCACCTAATATAAACTAACTAACCCAAAACAATAAATAGCATAAACTAAATAGCAGGGGCTTAGTTATTACCTCAAGTCTCTCAAATAGAAACTCCTCGGTCGACCTGTATTCTTTAACGCGCCGGCATCAAAGGAACTCCGAGTAGAAGATTCCAAAAGAGGAACCCTCCACAAAAGGTCCACGCAGCATCTTTCAGCACGACTGCTAGACCGTTTCAACCCCAGTCAAACCAGGGTCAAAAGAATATGTTGGACCGTATCTAATACGACCCGTCCTTCCCCCTTTAGGGTGGTTTCCCGGGAATCACCCCGAGACCCCTAAAACCGGGGACTCTCAAATGAAAGCTTTTCCCGGTATCCCTTAAATCTCAAACTAGAGACTAGCCTTTATAAATGGCCACTTGGGATTGGAAAGACAATTTCCACTTAAAGGGGGAACTCATATATATAGGAGACAGAGAAGGGGAAATGAGGTTTCATTTCCGACGTGGGACATGTGTCTAGGCATCACCACGGACCGTGGTACCCCAGCACGGACCGTGGTGAGTCTCAGAGCCAAAACTACAACCCAGGGGGTAGTCACGGACCGTGGCAGGACACCACGGACCGTGGTGACCCCCACCACGGACAGTGGTGGCCTTTGTCACCTCCGTGGTGTCCACCTTTGACCCCTTTTACGGTATCTCGGCCTCTCCGTTCAATCCCTTATTGATCTGGTCCTCTTTCTAACATATTCTTGCCTTAGGGTACTGGCTTGTGTGACCCTGTGGGACCAACTGACATGGTTGTGATTGAACTGTTCAATCATTGGTTAAGAGATCTTCTAGCAAAGACATCAACCACTGTGTTACGCTGGCTTGAGTACTCGGATGTATTTGAACATTGTCAGGACACTCCCAATAGTATGATGTTGTTTCTCATCAACATACTTACTTCTTCATCATCCACCAGTAAAATCACATAATTTGGACCCATTTTATTACATTTATGGTCAGGAAGAAAGGGTTCATCACACAACTCACAAAGACCTTTGTCCCATTTATCAAAAATTTCATCCAAATAAAGAGAAATATATGAACGAATTTTCTTACACTTCTTAGCAGCTTCCAATTGTGCAATTACTAATTTGCTTTCAATATAGTAATCTTGCCCTTTGCCTTGACTTCTCCAACCGTCCTTTTGTCGCTTCAAGACTCTTCTTTGTCGTCCCAAGAAACTCATCCATTCTTCCATTGTGGTAAGAGTTGTACCCTAGGTTTTTTTTTTTGTTTTTTTAATAATAGAAAAACCCACACCAGGATTAGAGAAGCTCTGATACCATTATTGCAGGAACCAGGAGAGGGATGAGAGAAATGAAGAATACCTTTCGAGAAACCTACACAAGGAATTTGATATAGACTGGGAATTGAAGGAAAATATGTTTAGGAGGGAGAAGAGAGATTTAGAGAGATAAATAAAGATATATTTCATTGATTGATTGTCTCTACATACTTCATAAAATGGCTTATATAGCCAAGAAAACCCCTTGTCCAAGACACTAACAAAATAAAATAAAAATCTATTATTTTTCTAGAATACCACAAAACCCCTATATCATTTTTCTTTTTATTTATAATTTTTTGTTTCGGCTTGTTTCTAAATTCAAAAATTGAATTTGGGTTTTATTAATTTAATGTTTTTAGCTCGTAAAAAAATGCTTGAGCCTTTAGGGCTTATTAATTTAGTTGGACAGAAATACCTCCAACAATTACAATAAGAGAAATGTCTAGCAACGGTTCTTTCTGTTGGAAATATGGGGTAACATGGTCATTTGTACAAGATGAGGGATCACTTGGGTAACTAGGAGTCGAGGGTCAACCCATTTCCCCGTAAGACTTATTCACTGGACCGCGAATAGACTTAAGGGCAAAACTTAACCTCTTGTAAGCAAAGTACAAGATCTCTCAAGAACTCTCAAGAATGTTGATGCAGTTCAACACCTTAGCAGTGTGTTGAAGCTCTCTGGGAAAGATTGATAGAAGTGATTGAGGTGGTGTGGATGAATGAAATTCAGCCACTATTTATGGGTGTTTGGAGCATTCAAAACCATTCAAAATTATCAATCAATGTAGCAAGATTTTTGGGCATTGTCTTGGGATATCAATCATCATTATGAGATTGATCTTGACTGAGAAATCAGTCAAGAATAATCCATAATGATTCACCAAGCATTTAACACCCGAGGCAGAAATCAAGGGATTTCGAAAAGAGGCTGAACTTGACATCACCACGGCATCCCCACGGTTCGTGGTGACCTATTGCCTCCTATACTTACTTTCTGGGTGCCAACACGACCCGTGTCACACCTGACATGGTCCGTGTTGGGTCCCTTTTTCTTGTTAAGCTTGATTTCGACCTTCCCGGTCAATCCTAGGCTTATAACTTGTTCCCTTACGCCTCTTAACTCTTGAAATACTCCAACACTTTCTGTAATCATTTGCACCTTTTGTCTACACGTTACAATAATTTTATGCATTTTAGAAGTTTGAATCATCAAGCTATAAAGAAGAGCAGGCACGAGTTTTACAAGCCTCATTGAGAATATGAATTATTTAAAATTTCTAATTGAAATAATGATGAAAAAAAGGAGAATTTTAAGCCTAAAGAGACTGCTGAAGAATCGGGTTAGAGCTCTTCTCTACAAGTTTGAAGCACATGACTTGTAGATTGGTGGAGTTAACAATGCAACTCGCTTGGTTTGAAGCTTATAAGAAAAATCTAATCAATGAGAGGAAGATAAGAAAGTAGGATTAATTACTATTGTACTGCTCGATCAACATGTATGATCTATCATTTTATCATTTCTATTGAGAATAAGTGCTTATTCCATTTGTTGCCAGTATGAGTGTAACTTATTTTGATTATAGGAGTCTTTAATATATCTGTGAGAGGATAATTCTAGAGGTTTATCTAATATAGAAGGCAAAAGTGATTAGATAGTGTATTTGGTGTATTCCTGAACTCTTTCAACTTCTTCTGAAGCTTTGAATAATGAAAAAAGTAATTATCAAAATAAGGCTATAGTTTGCATTTTATTGCCTTGTGATTTTCAAAATTTTCTGTAGTTTAGGGTTTTGACAGTAATATTTCAATATGTTTTTCAGTGTTAGAAGACCAAAAGGAGCTATTGTTGACAATGTTTGGATAGGTTTTGGACAAAAGTACTTTATAGTATGCATGTTATTTTCAAAATTTATTTCTTTAGAGTAAACTGGGCTGAAGGCGAAAGATGGAGAACATTTATACATAGCACTAAGCAGTGTCATGTACTGTAACTACAAATGTCATGCAAGTTAGAGTTCATGTTGCGCAATTGAATGTATTGCGCAGTTATTTATATGGTTAATCGATTTGGCGTAGAATAGGAAGTCATGCAAGTTGGAGTTCATGTCATTCAATTAAATGTACTGCGTGCGTAGTAACTTGCTAGAGGAACAATATAATCCTCGGCTAACCATATCTATAAATTTTGATGTTCAACATAAAAAGGGGTTCATCATGAATAACTCTATTGAGCGGGAGGTGGTGTTAAGAATGTTAAGGGCATTCCAGTCAATTCACCCAAATCTCAGCACCATCAAATAATATATTAGAAACACATTACACTAAGAAATAAATATCGACTACTGCATGGTAGGTAAATATAAACTAAAAAAAATGGGATTAAAAAATAAATATCAAAAATCATATCAAGGATAGAAAAATGCTAACAATTCATTAAAATAATTGTCATTAACTCTTAAGGGTGTATAAAATTTATGGGTAAAAAACAGTTGGTAAAAGTTAAATTTTGGTAATTTTTCGTAACTTTTAGTAATTTTTGACAAATTTACGCTAATATATCAAAATTAATTTTTTTGTTTTCTAACTTTGATAATTTTTGGTAAGTTTTGATAAATTTTGGTAAATTTAAGTAACATATGTTAAATTTTGATAAAATGAAGTTACACATGAGTTTGACAGGCCCCTCTCCTATTATAATCAAAGTGCCATCAATGGTTGCCTACTTGACGGTACCTGGCCTACTATTGACTATCTACTCCTAACAATTAGGTGCAATTGATGGTGATGTAATGATCTTTTGTGCCCTAACTGACCAAATTTAACTTTACTAATAAAGTAAGTACTCCATGGTCGACATTCATATGTACAAACAAATGACAATGGGAGGAGCTGCATGTATAGCAGTTCCGTGTAATCCTTGGAACTTGCAATTTGCAACTTGCAAATGATACCAAATAATGGACCATTTTTCTTGACATGGATAGATGACAATCCTTGTGGTTCCAAAGTAAACCCTAAAATTGTACCATGCATGAAAACCCTAATAATTCCAAACGTGCTAATTGTATCGCAAGGTATGCTTCCAAATAATTTGGACGTCCAATACAATGGACAGAATTAAAGAAATTAAGAGCCTTTTTTAGCTGCTTGCACATGCGTGAGAAAAAAAAATCTGGTTAAGTTGTGTTATTTTATGATCAATATGAGTTGGCTTTATTATTTTGGTGGTTGTATTTGAATAATATATAGATTTTTGAGTAGAGTGGAAATAATTTACCTTTAAGAAAGGCTTATTTTATATATTACAATTTTTTAAATTATAAACAAAAAATATCGGTTAAGTTCCAGATTTGTAAAAAGGGTGGTGATATATGCATTCGCCCAATATCGAGATACTCCCTCCTTTTCATTTTATCTATCATCTAGCTAGATCTCGTGACGGTCAAACTTTAAAATTTTAGACCATTAGTTTCTCAATGTATATAATGTTCCAGTATAAAAAATTACTATCATTGAGTTCATAACAAAAGATATCATTTATATTTCAAGTGTATCAGTGTATGATGAGTTAAAAGTCATGGAAACTAATTATCAAGGTTAAGAACGACATAAGAGAGCCTTGAATGTCATTGGATGACTTTTTGGGTCCAAAAGGCCCAATTAAGGCAACACAAATCGTGCTTGGTTTGAAACACGATCTGTGGGGCAGACAGGGAGCAGATTTTGGGAAAATTCATCTAACACGGATCGTGTCAGGCTAGGGAATCCTAAAACTGGAGTTTTGGCCACGACGTGGACCGTGTTTGTTACAACATGGTTCGTGTTGTTAATTGAGCCACACCATCCGTGTTGGCCCGACACGGTCTGAGTCAGGCATAAAGGGGCCATTTTTGGGGATTTTCATGGATATTTGTCCTAATCAACTTGAACCACTTCATGCATATCTAGAAAAAGTTGGTTAAGGCCTTGTTGTAACACAACTCTATCTATGATGACAAGGATGAATCCATACCGAAGGGTGCCTTAACTCTATCCTTATATCCAAGAGGTGCCTTTCAAGCACTATAAGACAAACGACATTTCCATCATTCATTCATTTCATTCCATCATAAGCACGTTCTCTTAGGGATGCGTCCGCATCACTCCTTAAGTTTAGCAAGAAGGTCTGATAAGCTTCCTTCCTTAAGGCATGAGTCTCTTATCCTGCGATTATATACAATAATCGATGTATATGTTAAATGAGAGTAGGTATGCATGTAACTCTCTTGATTATCAAAGTAAATACCCATCCTACACCCTTTAGTTTCCAGCAAAACATTTAATACGTGATATATAAAATGGGAAGGAGAGAGTAATAAGTATCTTACTTTTCATCAAATTAATACTTATGATTTTTAACACTAAGTTTTTATAGTAAGGAATAATTCTTATCAATTTTGATAAGTTTAGCATGTGTTGGCTTTGGACAAATACAGATATCGCCCTAATCGAACTAATTGCATCTCTTAGACATATTTTATACATATTTTGGTAAATTCAAAGAATATGCAAAAAATTATAATTATATAATTTCAAAAAATTATAATTATATAATTTCAAAAAATTACTCAGGGGTACCCCGGTTTTTGAAGATACTTAACTATTTATTGGTACCCCAACTTTTCAAAACTCATTTCGAGATATCCTTAATTATTGGGTTAGTAATTATTAGGTGTTTTTTCGACAACAAAAATGAATTTTCTGGTATGTTTTAGGTGGGAAGGAGATTGTGGGCTTAAGTTGACTGGAATACCCTTAAAACCTAAATTTGCAATATTATTTGTTATAAAAAAAAATTAATTTGATCCCCTCCCTAATTATTGTCAATTGTTTCTTCTCCTCTGTCCTCTTCACATCTTGTCTCTCCCTCTCAAGCAACAGCAATGAAAGCCATTAAAAGGAAGTTTGTGAAAATGTTAATGAATGTAATGCATTTGGTAAAACTAGATATTAATTTTCATTGTTTCGAAAATTTCATGGGGCAACTTGCTTCTTGTTTATCTCGTCTGTCTCTCAATTTCCCAGATAAGATCATTTATGTCTGAATCGGAGTACGAACTAGAGTGGGAATATCATAGAATTTGGGGGTTTATCCAAAGGTGGAGGGTAATGTCAAGAAATGTTGTTTGGTGAAGGCATTAAATGCAAAGGTGATTGTAGACACGGGCTTTTGAAAAGGATGAAGGGAAACATCACCTTTCATTATGAACGAGTAAGGGTATTTCAGTCACTTAACAAAACAATGACACTTTGGCCGAAAAAACACCTAATAGTTACTGACCCAAAATCTAAGGGTACTCCGAAATGAGTTTTGAAAAGTTGGGGGTACCAAAAAATCTCCCCAAAAATTAGTGTACCTTCGAGTAATTTGTTGATATAATTTATATGTGATATTATAGTAATAAAACTCAATTATATCATTTTGGTTTCCATTTAATATGCAATAATATCGATAGTATATGCCAAAATTAGACATTTATGACGTGCCTTATATTCTTATCCCAAAACTTATATTGTTAAAAAAAAAAAAAGCCTTGTAACTATTGAATTGCAATTCAAACACCTTAACATTACAATGATAACTTGCCTTAGTAAAGATATGTCATTACTTATGGTTTGGCCTTTGGAATCTTTTCAAAATTAATATCATAAATGCACATAATTAGGGTTTGTTCTTTTGGGTTGGAATTATTGACTTCCAACTCTTTCTAACTCATTTCAACTAGCTTTTACCAAGTTTTTCCAACTTCTTACATCTCCTTCTGACTTCTTCCAGCTTTTAACAGTTCCTTCTAACTATTTCCAGCTGCTTACGGTTTCTTCCAACTTCTTCCAACACATGCAATTTATTGAATTATTATGTAATTTACTTTGCAATATTTTTTTAATACTTTTAAAAATTTATGTGATTGTGTGTGTTTAATAAGAAATAAATTTTTGTTTAAAAAAAGATAAAATGTAGAATTAAATTCACAATAATACTAGGTATTCATAAGTCATTTGATAACTTATCTTTCACTAAATCTATTTCAAGTTTAATTTCCAACATCATATCCTTCCCCAGGCACTCGATTGATTGTATTTATTTACACATGAAAAAAGTTGTTTTTATTGACATGTTGCTCACATTATTATTCATTTGTGATACATGTCTAGGAAAATACTATTTATGGTTGATTTTGGATACCCTTGTACGAATGTATATCTATTATCTTATAAAGATAATAGTGTTCAACATCATACTCAAGAATTCAAAGGAGGTTATAAAAGAGGTTATATTGGTCAAGAAAAGTTTGTCAATCAACATTCCTCTTTAAAAACAACACTAGAATGAACATTTGGAATTATAAAGGTAATGTAGAAGTTATTGGACGATAAGATGTCTCAAATGAAATTGGAGCAACAGTTTGAAGTTATGATTGCTGCATGCATGTATAATGAACAATTTTAGCCATCTTTATCAAAGGGTATACAAACCACACTAGGAAACTCTTTCCCACTCTTTCTTAGTCTTGATTTCTTCCAACTCTTTCAATTTCTTTTAACTCTTTCCAGTTTCTTCCAAGTTTGACAAACGCCATCTAACTATCACAAACTCCTTCCAACTCCTTATATTTTTGACCAACTCGTTCCAACTTTTAGCTTTAATTATCTGCACAAAAGAACAGGCCCCTAGTTTGGGCTGTGTAGACACCGAATTTCATACCGATGAGACTCACCCGAGAAGATTGGGGTCGACATAGTCAACGAAGCCCGAGTCATACCCAAGAGGCCCGAAAGCACCGAAGCTTCTTTGCAAATAGTAAGGCCACGGGGCCTTGCTCACCTTCAAGATAGGCCCAAAGCGCGCGCCTGGCCCAGTAGGAAATAAGGTGGCCGCGGGGCCTTCCTCACAATCACAGCCTGCTTGATCGGTTGCTACGCTTACAATCCGTGTGAAGATAATTCACTGGCCGCGGGGCCTTGCTGCAAAATCCAGATTTTGGCGCCAACTTTTTCCCTCCCATGCAATTATGATCCCATGATCACAACCCCTTGACCTTTGACTATTGATTTTAGGATGGCCGTGGAGCCTTGCTGATTGGCATTCCATCACCTCCCTTCCATCACCTATAAATTTAATAACACCCATTCCACCACTCATTTCATCAATTCTCACCATCCACTGCTATCTTCTAAACTCCTCCACTCAAACTATCTACTCTCATCCAACCATGATCCATATCCCTCCATAAACTCCATTCTCCACCACATTCAAGTAGCCCTCACTCCCTTCAAGAGCCTCAACCAAGCCACATTCAAGTGTTCGTCATAAGGAGCCCGATCTTCCTTCCATTGTATCAAAGCTTAAAGTGAGGTTCGTCCATCTTTTGTGTTTCAATTAGACCTGGCAATCCTTATCCGAACCCGAAATCCGATCCGTCCGAATCCGAACCCAAACCGCACCCGAATGTCGGGACCCAGTCTTCATCCGAAAACCGGATCAATCCGATCCGATCTGAAACCCGAAGTTAATCGAATAAGGAAAGCATCCGAAATAATCCGAAACGACCCGAACCCGATCCAAGTCATGCTAAACCCGAATAATCCCGCATCCAAAACTCGCTCGAACCGAATTTAATCCGACCTGAGACACATCCGAACCGAATTTTATCCTACTCGAGATACACTAGAACTGACCTAACCAAATTAGAACCAACCCGATTTAGGAGGGGAAAATATTCTAATTAAATTTTAGCTTTAGGAGGGAAACAAAATTTCTAATTAAATTTTTGGCACTCACTAATTTCCCTCCTCGCTAAAATTTTAACTAGCAATTCCCTCCAAATTTAAAAGTTCAAGTTTAAGAAAAGTTGGTAGAGAGGGAAATGAAATTATTATTGGTGAGTGTTGTTTAAAAGTTTAATAAATGTAGGTTGGAGGGAGTTTGATAATTTAAAAATTTTATTTTGGTAGGATTTTTCTTATATGTTAAATTAAAGGAAGTATGGGGAGACTTTTCAATTTTTTTAGTGGTATGATTTTAGTGGAAATTTAGATGGAAATTGAGTACTCAAAGCTACAAATAATTAAAATAATTTCTGATTGGAGTTTCGTGGGAAATTATCCACTGTTAAATTTAGAAAGAAATTATCAGACCCCAAAGCAATCCGACCAGAATATAGATACAACCTTGAATTCATTTGAAAACAAGCAACCGAATTAACCTGATCCGAATTTGAACAAACCCGACTCAACCCAATCCGGGAAAAGCTTCAACCGACTCTCACCCGAAGTCACGATCCGGTCAAACTCGATCGCGAACCCGATCCGACCCGGTCAAGATCAATTCGGAGTCAAACAGAATCCGAACCCTGCCCGAACCAAATCCAATCCGAGCCGGAGCACGGATGATTCGAACAAACCCGAATCTGAAGTCATCCGATCTGAAACCGATCTGACACATCCGATTGCCAGGTCTAGTTTCAATAATGTAATTTATTTTCATGTATCACTCTATTTGTACATTCGTTTTGTAAAAAAAACCTTCATATTTTATTATTGCATGATTCGAAATATAACATCGTGAAATTCATTAAATTTCTCCCCGCTCATTTTCATTTCAAGTTCGATTTTAGTAGAGTCTGTTTTTTAAACAGGCGGATTCGAGAATTCTTTAATTCTCGAATTTGTAACCTTGCCCCCGAGTTCAGAATTCGGGTTCGTAGACCGTAGTTATTTTTTTATTTCTTTTGGTTTGTCGATTTCCTTAAATCGGCTGGCGAATCTTCCTTTATAACCTTTTTATTATTATTAAATGTACATGTTTATTACATCGAAAAATTTATAAAATGATTTATATACTCTCATATTCTAATTTGGAGCTAACTCAAGAGAAAACGTTGAAGAAATTATCACAGGCGCGACCCCTTGGACTATGAATATTTCTAAGCATTTTCTGCTGGCCAGAGAAGCACAAGCCCAACAATGGCCCTGTCAAAGGCCCCGCAGCCAGTGACGACCCTTGTTGGCCCATGTGCTCTCTTCTAGGCCCGGGTTCGAAGTGGAATTTGTATTAGGTCATTTGTAAATTAATTCGATGTAATTTCAAGTATGTAAATAATGAAAATTGGTTCTTAAATGAATAAATGCCTCCTCTCGAAAACGTTTTTCATAAAGTAAAAATATCTTTATTTAAGAATTAAGCAACCTTAGTCGGCTCCAAATCATTAAGTAGCGCACTTCGAGGGAAAAAAAAAAAGGTTGAGCCCATTTTCCTGAGGTCCTACAGATTGGCAACTCCACTAGGGACTTAAACTTAAAAAGAGGGTAAAACTTGAAAAAATCAAGTTAATTTGAAATTGTAAAAGGGAGAAAGTTGATTTATTTCACGATTTTATTATTCTTTTAGGCATTTTGCATACCGGGCTACTCTCCAGGTCTTTTGGCACGGGAGCACAAAAGCGATTGTTTAGGATTAACCGAGGATTTTTTTCCCGTAAGCGGGCGGCCACTACTTGTGTGATGCACTCTACATCGCCAAGCATCTGGTCTCTCCTCTCACCCTTGTTATACTCCAAGGCTTCCTTGAAGTCCGACGAGCAACACCTTACACACTTTTCCTATAAACTTTATATGGGCGAAGTGCACCCAGATGAGAACATGTGGTATCTCATCCAATCCCAACCTTAGTAATCCATGAATGTAGAGCCTTGGTTTAGGATACCCATCATGTTGTATGCTATGTGTATATGTGTTTCCCCTCCCCTTTCTTTATTGCAAAAGAGTCGATTCTAGTTTAAAGGTTTCGTTCTAGTCCATATAAAATTCATTGGACTGAGAAGATGATGGTTTATCAATTAGGGCAATTAACCTTACCCAGTGGTCGGGCCCATTAATGTACAAGGGTTGATTACTCTAATTTATAAAGCAAAACTTATCTCGCCCTTGATGATATTATATGGCCTCTTACGACGCTGTCTTAACAAAGGTCCAAAAATCTTACTAAAGTCCAACAAAGTTTGTGGATAACATCTTAAACTGCATAATAGTCATTAAGCTTGAGTAAATTAATTTATAGATTTGATTATAAATCCATCCTATTTATGACCAGCCCATTGTTAGGCCCAACCATATTGGATTTACCAATTATGTCTATAAACTAATTATAACCTGCTTATTGTTGGCTTTATTCAGTCCTTTACAATATCCATTTTCCTTGAGTAAATAAAAAAGAGTGATAAACAAAAGGAGAAAGAAAGAGTATAGGTTGTCAGTTTTTGAGCATTATATTAGTCCACGTAATAGCCAGTATAGCCCAAAGCTGTATAAGTTCGTTGGTTCAAGTTACGTATTCTCCTTAAAACGGTTGGCCTGTGGATTGAGCCCGAATTGAGAAACACTGACTTGTGCTTTCTTACTTATGACCGACTTGCTATATTTAACTTTATTCGGCCATTTATAATGTTCTATTATTAGGTCCATATAGAGTTAGGTCATGCACTCCTAAAAAGTGAGTGAGTCTTGTGAGTGTCAGCATATAGGCGTCGAGTCTGTTAAGGTCTCATATATGTCTCTTAGGACATGCATGAGCTAACTCAAAAGAAAATGTTGAAGAAATTATCATAGGCCCCATGGCCTATAAATATTTCTAAGCATTTTCTATTGGGCCAAAGAAGCACAAGCCCAACAATGGCCCTGTTACAGGCCCCCCGGCCAGTGACGACCCTTGTTGGCCGATGTGCTCTCTTCTTGGCCGGGGTTCGAAGTGGAATTTATTAGGTCATTTGTAAATTAATTCGATGTAATTTCAAGTGTGTAAATAATGAAAATTGGTTCTTAAACGAATAAAAGCCTCATCTCGAAAATGTTTTTCATAAAGTAAAAATATCCTTATTTAAGGATTAAGCAAGCTCAGTCGGCTCCCGATCATTAAGTAGCGCACTTCGAGGGAAAAAAAGGTTGATCCCATTTTCCCGGGGTCCTACAGGCTGGAACGAATTGATTATGTGCGTTCCTACTATCTCCGTGATTTTTATTTATCAAATTACTTTATTTCTTCATTCCTTTCTATTTTGAAAATTACCTAACTCTTACAATTTCAATAGCTATAATGCACATTCTATCCCTAATAGATAAACTTTTTACCATATTATAAGGATATTTCTAAGGGTATTTTTGGTAATGTGCATAATTCTTATTCAATTTCCTATATTGAGTGGTTATGTATGTTAAAGTAGTTTTGATGACAATTGTTTAGGGACGAAGGTAATATTAATCTTCAAACTTATCATGTTCAGAAGGATTAACCTTTGAGTTAATTCATAAGGATTAAAGTTCAATCAATTCTTTCTTCTTATAACATGTGACTATGTATTAGTTTTAATTAAATTCTGATAATCGATCCCAACTTTTGTGAGTCTAAACTTTATTTTTGTACTCCAATAGTCCCAAAAAAAATATAATATTGTATTTTTTTGGATCACCATCAAGTGCATACCCTAAATATCTTGGATTATGACTTGTTTTTGCTCCCAAACTTAACACAATACTTCCCCATAATGTTTAAAAAATTTACAAACTTTGTCCCAAATTATTTCAAAATTCAAAATTTTTATAATTTTCCTTTTATTTTTCCTTAAAAAGAATTATAATAATTTTTAGGATTCTAAAAAAAATCTAAAGTTTCTTTTAATAACTTAACTTCATAGTCTATCTGGGGCAGGAATACAAAAAAAAATTAGAAAATACTGAAAATTAAAAAATCTCAAAGTAAAAATATGGAGATAGATTTGTTACCAAAAAAATTATAATTTATTATTATTTTTGGACTGTTGGCGTATAAAACGAAATTCAGATTATTATAGTCCGGTTGTCAAAAGTTGGGATAATTAGAATCCAATTTTCCATTTTGTGTTGAATTTAATTGTTTAATATGGATACATAAAATTTAATAAATGTATCCAAACAATCTAAAAGAAACCCTTAATACTCCCTCTCCATTTGAAAATCAGTACTCCTTTCTTTCCATTTTATATGTCACTTTAGCAAAAATTTAGAAAACCAATAAAATTTTCACTTTGCATTAATATAGATGCCCTGAAAAGTTCACCCTGAGGAATATTTTTCGGTTTTTTCTGCTTGGGATGATACTAAAGAGGTTGCTTAGACTTAGATTACCAATTAGTTACAAGGCACAGTTTAAGGACAATTTTAGCTACTTTTGAGATTCCTGAATTTGTATAATTAATCCTAGAATTATGCACAACCCAATTAATATTGTATAACAAAGATAAGAATATAGAGAGATGAAAATAAAAGAGAACGAATGAAAGCTCAAATTTTGTACTTTTACAGAGGACCTATACAGAAGTTGAGCCAATTAACACCTAATGAATAAAATCCAGTTAATAGTTTAATTGGTAGGTTACCGTGTCCTACTTTTATTTACTTTTTTCTTAATTCCCTTGCCTTAATTCTTGTAATTGCACAAAAATATTAGTCACATTATACATTATTCAGAAAGAGTCATAAGGTAAACCGACAAATTTGATAAAGACCAAAAAATTAATCACAAGAGGCTAAAGATTAATTAATGCAAGTCATGAACAAAACCGTTGTCAGTTAATTTTAAAGATAAATTAACAAAATTTTATGATTACCTCCGACCTGCAAACCAAAAGTTAGGTTGGGGGTAAGGTTGCAAGTCTGAAGTACAATTCTTTTGACTTACCTATCGAAAACGACGGTATTTACTTAAGTCGGATTATTTAAGAAAGGGGTAGGAGAAGAATAATAACATTATTTTATTGATTTAGTCATTAATGCACACAAAAGTTAACAAAGAAATAGAGGCATAAACAGAAGACAAGAAATAATGAATAATGCATATTTTATACATATATAATTCATCAGAAAGAGGGTTACATGATGAACATAATATAAATTATTAGAAATAAGAATGTTGAAATAAATATAACCTCGAGAGCAATATATTAACCACGGATAACATAGAGAGAAAATGAGGGGGAAGAGAAAATAGTTTCCTAAGTGTCAATACTCCTAAAAAATTATGGAATGAGGAATAATGAGGTTGGAAGTAGGGGTGGGCACGGATCGATTAACCAATCCGATCATAAATTTGGATCGGTTAACCATATGTTCGGATAGTTAAAATCATGATCCGTATCCGATCCGAAAGTTTCGGTTAACCAAATTGTCGGATAATAAAATTTGTGATCCGTATCCGATCCGAAAGTCTCGGTTAACCGGATTTCGGATCGGATAACCGTATATCCACGGATTATAACGCACTCGTACAATAATTATCATTGTTCTTCTTACCTTAATGGGTTCAAAATGGTAAACTTTATGTATTGTGTTACATTTCTACGCTAATGACTACTAATTAACGATAAAAAAATAACATTTGAAGGGTTCAAAGTTGAAAATGAATTGTTTTCGGATTTTCGGATAACCGACGGATTATCCGTATTTTTCAACCCCCGATTCGTATCTGATCCATGATCCGGGGAAAAAATTCGGATCGGTTAACCAATCCACCAACTTCAAAAATTATCCGCTAATTATCCATTTTTTCGGATCGGATAATCGGATTTTTGGATCGGATTACGGATTACGGATTTTTCGCCCACCCCTAGTTGGAAGGCAATAGTGGTGTTAAGGGGTTAGAATAATGGTGGTTAATGATTAAGAATAGAAATAAATCTAGATTAAAGAGTTTCAAATTCAGATTGAATGGCGATGGAAGAGTTCGTGATGAATATGGAATAGACAATGTAACCTGCTGGTTACGCGGAATAGATAGCGGAACCTGTTGGTTGTGGAAGGCATATGTTGGGTGTCAAAGCTTACATCAAGGAAAATTAGCTTATTAAGTGGACAACTCCACTTAAAACAACCATATCTTCCTCGTCTGACCTCATATTGAGGTCCTTCAAGTTGAACTGTATTGAGGTAGGGTCCGGGCCTTAAAGTTCTTAACCATCACCCCCATCTGTACGTCCCTTGGACTTTCCAAGCAAATCAACTACCGGATTGGGTGTGGGGTTCATTTCAAGGTGGACCTGGGACCGGAAGAGGACGTCAACATCCCTGGGGTGACCTGGGACACCCTTTAGTAGGGGTTATTTTCATCTCGGCACCAATAACAGAGAGAGGTCGGGTTAAGGTGATAGGGATTGTTAAAGAAGTGAGGGAAGGTCCAACTAGGGATGGCAATAAAACCTGAACGCACGGGTATCCGCCTTTAACCTAACCCGTTATGAGTTATAAATTTTAGAAAAAAACGGGTAAGGGTAGGGTAATGGGTACTCATCCCTACTCGACGGGTACCCTACCCGACCCGCCCCGAATACCTACAAAATAAAAAAAAATTATTGTTGACTATTCATTATTATGCCCTGGATATATATTAATATTTACTTTTATACCTAATTTATCGAGTTTTGTAACCACGATATTTTCTCTAAAATTTTATCATCTATACTCATTTTTTTCGTGCGGGGTGATGGTGGGTGTATTAACATAATAAATGTATTTGGCCATGATAATTGTCCAATTTTCATCTTTCTAATAAGAATCTTCATATAATATTTTCTTTTAGTAGCAAATATGATTATATCCGAAATAACTCGTTAATTTGTACATATCGATATAAAACAGGTTGTATAATTTAATCTTCAATTATACCTAAATTATGCATGTTATACCCGCACTACCCGGTGGGTAATGGTAAGGGTACTCAAATATTGTACCCGCTAAATATGGGTAGGGTAAGGGTATGACTCTACCGCCCCGAACCCGACCCATTGCCATCCCTAATTAAGTCCAACAGTTCGTCACAGGCGTGCCTAATTATCTATGGTCACAGCCGTGACCCTGTAGACACGGTTGCCTGGGCTGACAAATAGGGAGTTGCGATTGCGACCTCACATGTCACGTACGCGACCTCCTTTCCATCATTCCACCCTGTTTTAGGCCGAAGTGTGTCACACTTGTGACCCTCATATCACGACCGTAACGACTCTTAGGCCTGAGAGCGTCGCACCCACGACCCAGCCGTCATGGCCTTGATAGGTTTTCTTTGAGAGCGAAGTTAGGGAGATCCATCACGGCGTCATGACTGTGACTCCAGACGTCCCGCCCGCGACGCTAGGTGACCCATTCCCCTAGTTAGCAGCATTACGCCTGTGACTGGTTTCGACGCGCCCGCGACAGATGTCGTCGCACCCACGACAAGTGTTATCGTACCCACTACACATCGTGCGGAGAGTTGGCCGCGCCCATGCGTAAGAAACGGACATCGCGGTTGGAACGCCCTGCGTCACACCCGCGACATATCTGATTTGGCTTTAATTTTATTCTTAAACCCCCCTTCCTATAAATAGCTCTTGTTAATATTTTGTAAGGGACTTTTGATGAACTTTCGCTAAGCATTGCTCATGAATAGAATGGTGAAGCTCATTGCTTTCATTCTCCTATTAAATCTTGTTTACTTTATCCATTTGTTAATGGTGGTGTTGCAAGTCATTCCTTTATTGATTAGTGGTGGGAAATCCTTTATCTAATCATGGTGGGGTGTTAGGTCTTGGTGGTAGATTCTCCTTTATCCAAGATCATATCCGGTTCTATTAGTGTTCAAGATCCTTGTTGATTTGCTCCTTAGATTTTGATTGTATTATTATTATCTCTTAAGATTAATGTTATCATCCACACTCAAGAACAACAAGTTTATCATCCATCATCTTCAAGATCATCCATTCATCCCTCCCTGCCAGAATTTCTATCATTATTTCTCATCATCTATTATTCCCACTACACCCACGCTCCATCTGGTTTCAATGATTCCAAGTTATTTCTTGCTTGAGTTTTCATCATCTATTGGTATTCTTGATCATGTTGGAACCATTGGAAATGTTGGGGGATGAAAGTTGTTGGGGTTGAATGTTCTTTAGAGTTTTGCTCCTTATTCATAGAATTTTGATCATCATCTATTGTTTTGCTATCATTGTGGTGTTATTTGGTTGTTTGAATATTGTTGAAATCATATTGGTGACCCCCACCCCCTGCGAGATTAACTTTATTGGATTGAAATTTTGGCATTGAACAAGTGACTATCAGAGTATTGTGGGGTTGTGGCTCTGTTGTGGTGATCGGGTGTTGGAGTGTGGTGTTCTTGGTATTGGTGTGTATTGCTTCTTCAACAACAAGGGGTCATCTATTGTCTCTCTTGTGCATAGCTAGTAAAAAACCCTAAGCCCAAACACAAGCCAACTACAAAGAGCCTAGCTCCTCAAAAATTCCCCAAACAGAATCTGTCCTCTACCTATTCTTCTTGGTATGAAGCATACCAACGATCCAAATCAAGAGGAATCTAGCTGGCATCAAAGGGCTTCAATGGGAACCCCGCTCGAAGAGGCCCCTAACCCTGGCTACAAGAGTCGGTTCTCACTCATCTAGAACGTCCTTAATGCCATTACTGTGAGACTCACTCAGATTGACGCACACCTCTAGGTGACTGCCACTTACGATGAGAGAGAGGCCTTCCCCAAGCCCCATCCGTCCTCCTCCTAACTTCGAGTTGAGCGACGACGATGTGGATTCCATATATATGTTCTGACCTAGGGGAAGAGGCAAACACCGACCTAGGGATGTTCTTCATGACGTCAAAGTTGAGTTTCCGGAGTTTACGAGTTCCTTGGATCCGAATGAGTATTTGGAATGGGTTCAACTAGTTGAGCGAATATTCAAAGTCAAAGGTTATAATGATGAGAAGGCCTTTAAAGTGGCTAACTTGAAGTTGACCAAGGTATCGTCATTATGGTTTGAAAATGTGAAAGCACAATGGGCAAGGGAAGGATGACGAAAGATTTCCTCGTGGGAAAAATTGAAGAAGTTGATGAATCAACGGTTCCTTCCTCACACATACAAACAAGACGTGATGAGGAGGCTCTTTGCTTTAGAGTAAGGCAATAGGAGTGTGAGCGAGTATATTCAAAAATTTGAGCAATTTTTGATCAAAAGTGACCTCTAAGAGCCTCAAGAACAAACCGCCATGAGATTTTTTGAACGATTTGTCCCCTGCCATTGTCGAGAGGGTCGACACTCAACCCTATCACACTTTGATTGATTTGTGCAACATGGCTATTGTGGTTGAAAGGAGAAAGAATGAAAGAACTACCTCTAAGTCCTATCGTATGGCACCGCCTCCTATTGAGACTTCTCATCTGACTACTTCTATGCCCATCACAGTTCCTAAGTCCACACCATCACCTAGGATCGAAAAAGGAAAAATCACCACTATTTCGTCCCCTAAGGACCTTCCAATAAAGATGGAAGGAAAGAAATGCTTCAAGTGCCTTGGCTATAGTCATTTCCAAGTCGAATGCCCTACCCGAAGGACTATGACCATACAAGAGATGCGAGAGATTGATGATGAGCATGTGATAGCCCAAGAAGAGGAAGCCAACCACAATCAGGTAGCTAAAGCGGACACCGGTGAGTTAATAGTTTTGAGAAGGCTCCCACATTTTCATGAAGCACCCATTAACAACACTCGACGAGAATTGTTATTCCACACTCGGTGCACTATTGGGGGCAAGTTTGGAGACCTTATTATTGATGGTAGAAGTTGCGCAAATGCCGCCTCTACTAGTCTGTTGGAAAAGCTCAATCTACCAACATTCCCTCACCCTCGTCCTTACAAGCTCAAATGGATTGGCGACAAAGATGTCTTAAAAGTAATGAAATAAGTCTTCAGTGACCTTTCTATTCGGTCTAGGTATTTTGATTCCATCTTGTGTGATGTTGTTCTTATGAGCGCTTGTCACATTCTATTGGGGCGTCCATAGCAATTAGACAAGAAAGCCACTCACGAAGGTTTTGAGAACTCTTATTCCTTTGTGCATAATGTAAAGAAACGGAAATTGATTCCCTTAGCCCCACAACAAATCAAAATTGGGTTGGGATGTAAGAAGAAAAACTCCTGACGAGTGAAACAAGGGATGAGTGTGCTCTTGGTGAGAACAAACTACCTATGGCTTTGTCTTCACCTAGTAACAAGCCAAGTAAGATTGAATGTTCCTAAACTCCACAAAATTTTCCTACTCCCTCCCTTTATACCTTTTCCTCACCCCTCAAACCTCCAAGCAATTTCTACTACAACAAAGATGGATACGTGTTGGGGTTTGAAGAATGTCGAGTCATTTGTGAGAGTGGAAGAGAAGTGAATGAGTAATTAGAGGAGCACATCCCTCATGGTGGACACACTATTGATGGGAATGAAGTCGGGTTAAAAGAGGTGTCGGAAACGCATGTCCAGTGGCCAAGTCGTGGGGCGGGTTTACGTATTAACCCCCAAGAGTTCTGGATACCTCTTCTTCAAGAGGGGGGAGTATGAACTGCATTGAGGTAGGGTATGAGCCTCAAAGTTCTTAGCCATCACCCCCATTCGTACGTCCTTTGGACTTTCCGAGCAAATCAACTACTGGGTTGGGTGTGGGGTCTATTTCAAGGTGGACCCGGGACCGGAAGAGGACATCAACACCAACCTTGGGGTGACCCGAGAAACCCACTAGTAGGGGTTCATGCCATCTCGGCACCAACAACTGAGGGAGGTCGGGTTAAGGTGATAGGGGTTGTTAAAGAAGTGAGGGAAGGTCCAACAGTTTGTCACGGGCGTGACACCTATGGTCACGAACGCGACGCTAGGTGACCCCTTCCCCAAGCCAGTAGCATCAACCCCGCGACTGGTGTCGACACGCCCGCGACAGGTGTCGTTGGGCCGCGA
This sequence comes from Portulaca oleracea, assembly GCA_029582165.1. NCBI lineage: Eukaryota > Viridiplantae > Streptophyta > Magnoliopsida > Caryophyllales > Portulacaceae > Portulaca > Portulaca oleracea. The sequence goes on along the minus strand of CM055889.1, from coordinate 16,438,030 downwards.
CACACCCTGCAAAAAGTTGGCCCCTTGCGCAAGAACCGTACGTCGCGACAGCGACACTATTACCCGACTTTAGTTTTATTCTACCCCCCCCCCCTCCTATAAATAGCTCTTGTTAATATTTTGTAAGGGACTTTTGATGAACTTTTGCTAAGCATTGCTTATGACTACAATGGTGAAACTCATGGCTTTCATTCTCCTTCAAAATCTTGTTTACTTTATCCATTTGTTAATTGTGGTGTTGCAAGTGATTCTTTTATTGATTAGTGGTGGAAAATCCTTTATCTAATCATGGTGGAGTCTTAGGTCTTGGTGGTGGATTCTCCTTTATCCAAGATCATAGCAGTTCTATTTGGGTCTGTTTGGACCTAGGAAAACATGATGGGAAAAAAAAATCTTGTGGAAAAAAAATAGCAGGAAAAAAATTTGGGGTGAAGTAAATTTCTTTCTCTTGTTTTTAAGTAAACTTCTGAAGGAAAAAAAAAATAATTTTCTATTCAACTTTCTTTTCCTTATTTGGTTTGAGGAAAAATGCATGAAAAAATAAATTTTGTGTGAAACTTTCAAATGTCAAGCTTCATTTTTCTACATTATATGATGCGATTGGGGGAGGGGAGAAAGAAAGAGAGAGAGAGAGAGAGAGAGAGAGAGAGAGAGGCTTAGACAGAGAGAGCGATAGAGAGAGAAGAGAGTTAGAGACAGACAAAGTTAGAGAGAGAAAGAGAGAGAATAAACTATATATATATATATATATATATATATATATATATATATATATATATATATAGAGAGAGAGAGAGAGAGAGAGAGAGAGAGAGAGATGAAAGATAATGGAGAGAAAGGTTGGCTTTGATCCAAAATTTTTCTCCAAACTTTCCTTTCATTTTGGAAAGGAAAATTTTTTATTAATTGTTACCCCAAATTTTCCATGCAATTTTACAACTATTTTTTTTCCATTCCTTTTTCTTCAATCCAAACAAAGGAAAGATTTTCATTTTCCAAAATAATTTTTTTCCATGTTTTCTCAGGTCCAAACGGATCCTTAGTGTTCAAGATCCTTGTTGATTTGTTCCTTGTGTTTTGATTGTATTATTATTATCTCTCAAGATTATTGTTATTATCCACACTCAAGAAGAACAAGTTTATCATCCATCATCTTCAAGATCATCCATTCATCCCTCCCTCTACATCGAGCAAGAATTTCTATCATTGTTTCTCATCATCTAAGTATTCCCACTACGCCCTCGCTTCACAAGTCTAGTTGGAAAGCTTATAGAGATAGAGGATAAGCTTTGAGAGAACCAGTTGAGATGGTTTGAGCATGTGTGCAGGAGGGGGTGAATGCTCCCGTTGGAAGATGTGAAAAAGATTATATTGTCGTTATTAAAACATGAGTGTGGTAGGCCCAAGAAGTCTATGATGGAGGTGATTAAAGGTGATTTGAAATAGGTAGCTAGGCTTAGAGGATGATTTGACACTTGATAGGGGTATTTGGCAGGTTAGGATTAAGGTATTTGGTTGAGGAGGCAAGCTCGTAGTGGCAGGACACGTTATGTTGCTTTTATTGTGTGCTCTTGTGCTTCCTGAGGTTATGCTTTTCAGGTATGTTAAACGCACACGAATGAATCACCATTCATGGAAGCGGATAAGGATGGATTTGTCTTTGTAACGTATTCCCTTTCCTCTTGGCTTTCTAACTTGGTTTTTTAAATTGGTTTTCTTTCGTTTTGTGTTTGTTTTAAAAAGTTTTTTTGGGTCCACTGGAATGAGCCACCTCTTCATGCACCATTGCATGGAAGAAAAAACGTCTACAGCTAGATCCCCTCAGACCCCGCTTTAACAGGAACATTATGGGGTTTGTTGTTTTTGTTGTATATTATGTAAGGTAGGTAAGGTAGTGTAAGAATAGGTAAAATTACTTACAAACCCAAAGAAAAAGACCCAAGTTTATCATGGACATGCAATTTGATACTCCTTACCTTGACCTATAAAAGTTCACTAGTACGTAGTTACCTCTAAAATGGGTATCAATGGTCAGATTTACACTTCTTTTTTTATATAAAAAAAATTACATATTACCCCTTCCATTCCATATTAGTCTTATTAGAGGTCGTCTAATAAATGTTGTATAGTTTTCAATGACCTTTTTTAACTGATAATTTCTTATAGTATATTTTATTAAAAAATTATGTCTTGATAATTTTATAATAATATTTTTTATTATAAATATAATAATAGTATTTTTTTATAAAATACTTTATAGGTTGAGAAATTATAAATTAAAATGATAATTAACGTGAAAGAAAGGGAGTAGTAACTTTTAAAATGTAGTACAAGTTTGATTTCCCAATAGATGCTTATGCTTTAAACAACTTGTCCCCCCTTCCATGTGACTGGGAAGTTTTTTTTTCATTGGAGATTGGAAGTTGTTAGAAATATATACAAATTACTACCTCCCTCATAAAATATTTGTCTTCTTATCTAATTTTTTTGTCCCAAAATATTTTCTTATTTACAATTTCAACAATTGTAGTTACTTTTCTACCCCTAATTAATGAATTTACTTTTTTACTTTTTACAATTTCAAGAATTATTATTTTCAATTAAAATATGGACATTTTGGATAAATTGTAAATTTTTCACCTTAATTTCCAATATACATTGGTCTTCTCAAATTAGTAAATGGACAAATAATATAAAACGGAGGCAGTATATCATTATTAATTTATTTGGTAGACATAAAAAAAGTACGAGGGAGTGGAGCAAAATGTTTCCAGAAAAGCATTTTTCGACAATGATAAATCGAAACAAACAATATGCTATGAGGGCCAGCAGCCCATTAATTTATTTACTGGATGAAATGTGAAACACACTACCAAGCATTCTGAATTTTCTACTATAGAGGATGAAAAAGAACGGCTTACGATGCATTTTGTTTTTGAACCAGTGAATAAGTCAAAAAGGCCGTCAGAAATCTGATATGCACTATAGAATATCATACCATGCACTGTAAAAGTTATAAACGAAAAAATTTAATATATCTTATATTATTTTTTTCATATAATTGGTCTCGGGTATCATAGACCAAAATCATTTCTTAGATTTCATATATGCACTACAGACTATGGGGCATTGTTTTTTTATTATTTTAATTTACCTTATATTTTCTAAATTAGATTCACAGACCAAGCCGGTAGCCAGTTGATCTCGAGGCTGTCAAACATTTTGGTAAAGATAATGTTTTTCTATATTGGATTCAGTTTTACATGTTTATTAAAAAAAATCAAACTAAAATCAATAATCCAAAATCTTGCTGAGGAAAGATATTAAGGACAGCAGCAATTGTTATAAACTACTACCGCCGTTTTTATTTATTTGTCGTTTAAAAAAAGTGTTAAAAATTTTGACCGTTAATATCTTAATTTTTATAATAATTCATCATACAAAATTGATGTCAATATATTCATAATAAAAAATACTATTAAAAAAATATAATATTATAATTTTTTATAAAAATTTATATTAGAAATTATTGATTAAAAATTGGCACTAAAAACCGTAAATGATAGATAAAAAAAAATAGAGGGAATATAATTTAGGTTTCATTCTTTTATACGGTTGGTGCGATGTGGTAATAGTGTGGTGCGTGGAATTTGAAAAAGTTTAGTGGAGTGTGATGAGTTGTGGTGAGAGTTGTGGTAGGTGGGGACGTGGGGTATGTGAGGAGAGAGAATGTGAAAAGTAGATGAGAAAAGTGAGGAGAGAGAAAAATAAAAAAAATATATTGATGATGATTGTGATAAAGTGTGGTGAAGCATAGTAGAAATTAAAGAATACGATGCCGCGTGGTCCCGTACCGCAACCTACCACATAAAATAACGGAGCCTAAATATGGTACTCCTGCAATTTCCTGCAAGTGATGTTAATTAATTTTTTTTATAATATTTGTTATCCTGAAATTTTAAGTTCTCAATTTCAAATGGTAGACACCAACTATTGGGTATTTCAAGTTATCAACACAGTTTTTACATATTCCAAATGATAGACTTAAAAACAAAAAAATTCCATGTTGTAGGCTTCCTTGAAACTGCCGTTAACTATCATAAAAACAAAAAAAAAACAAAAAAGTTTCCCAAAACTCTTTACTCTCAAAATCAAAAACTAGAAATCAGAACGATGCATGAGCAAGCGACGACGGCGAGCGACGAGGGCGACCAACGACGGCATGCAATGAGGGCGACCGACGACGGTGAGCAACTATGGCGACCGACGACGGCTAGCGACGAAAGTTCTGTTTTGGACATCGCTCCAGTTCCATTTCACCAGTTTTTAAACAGAGAAATCATGGATGCCCGGGATGTACGTACAAAGCCCTCCATTTCACCAAAACTGCCGGTTTCCGACCAAATCCTCGCCGGAAAACTCTTCTTCGACCTCTACCCCTTCCTCAAACTCTCATCCCTGATCACAAACTAGTCCATCATGGAAGTCATGCATGGGGAGAAGATCGTCCACGTCGTCGATCTCAACGCCGGCGAACCGACGCAATGGAAGACCCTGATTCAAGCCATGAGTGCCAGATCCGAGGGCCCACCTCATCTGATAATCACCGCCGTTCATAAACACAAAGAAGTCCTCGATCGACTCTCCCAGAGATTAACCCACGAAGTTGAGAAATTCGATCTGCCATTTCAATTCAATCCGGTGTGGTAACCGAGCTGAAAACCCTAGAAATTGCGAAACTCCGGGTGAAAACAGGGGAGGCCCTAGCAACGAATGTTCCTGGGCGTCGTTCCAGTTCCAGTCAAGCGACGACGACAACCAGGCCACCAGCGAGCGACGATGGCGAGCGACGGCACCTTGCGACGACCAGAATTTCCAGTTCCTGGGCTTTGTTCTTCACTCCACTTCCATTTCCAATTTCTGGTTTTGAGAGTAAAGGGTTTTGGGATTTTTTTTTTTTTTTAATGATAGTTAACGGCAGTTTCAAAGTCAGCCTACAGTATGGAATTTTTTGTTTTTAAGCTTACCATTTGGAATATGTAAAAACTGTGTTGATAACTTGGAATACCCAATAGTTGATGCCTACCATTTGGAGTTTCCCTTTTTACAATCATTAATTAGAGAAAAAAAATATTAAAATGAATTTATATTATATACATGGATAAATAGAAAAGTATCCTATAGATTCATATTTATGTATTCATGGATTAACCTATGTACATCCATGGTACAAACATAATTTATCGATACCTCAACTTCGGCCACAAATTGCTTTCTTTCAGTGGTATTAATGAAATCCCTGACAACTTTTTCTTGATTCTCATGATTCATGGGAGCAGAACCGACACAACTTATGACATACAAAAGGATACATTTATAAGATTCGATATTATCAACCAAACACTTATTTAATCAAATGTCCTTGAACAGATAATTCAGGACTTCAAAATTAACATGCAGACTTACATCATCTCCTGGGAAGGACTCCACCAGGTCATACAGAACTATACCTGTAAGGAGTTCCTGCGTTTTCCAACGAAAAATACACGAAAATACCTAGGGGAAATCCTTGCTCAAGCATTTGTTGTACTCATAAAACTAGCATCACACAGTACAAACAAAACCATTATACACCACAACATGATTACACTAAATTGCATTACATATTTATTGAAATGGTTTAATATGCCTGAAGCAATATGGATAAACCAATCACCCAAACTTCCTTCTCCATGATACATATGTAGTTTTTGACTCAATTCATTAAGGCCTTCAACCATGTAACACCACAGCTTCAGCCAGGCATACTTCCTAATGTCAACAAGCTCAATGGTATACCTCTCCATGTTCCATACAACTTTATTAAGATTCCTCAGATCGAATACATCACTGAAGCAGTAAAAAGCAAATAGCCTCCTAAATCTTTCCAAGTTTCATCTTTCAAGCTCGACTTACACAGTTGCCTTGTTGCCTTCAGACAATTTGCAACACGGGATTTACGTTCTTTGCTTCCCTTCTTCAATCTCTTGCTCTTGTCTGTTATCTCCTTCACCAATTTTCTAATCTCTTTCCTAAATGGAGAAAATTCTTCCCCCAACCCCAAACAAACCTTATCACGTCGTCATCATTTACGCTAGATCCGGATCCACTCTGTTCTTCAGCTGCCCAACTAGTGATCCTCCGATTGTCAGTGTTCCCCCCCCCCCTTCCCCACCACACCCCTTTTGGTTATCCCGCATTCTCTTCGACCTCACCTCCCTTTCATAGTCTTCATCGGAAGCATCTTCATTCCCACTTGAACTGCAATCAATGTCCTCTACCACTTTCCTTCTCTATCCTCTTCCTCCTCCTCCTCCTCCTACTTGGTCATGTTTCCTCTTCATGATGTGCTTCCCTCCCTCATTTTAATTAATTCAAGATAAAAATTTCACTTACTAAAAAACAATTGCAAACAATCCCATTTTTATAAACAAACACTCAAATATAGTCTCAGCAAGATAAACCATTTGGGTATTGGGCATCATTCCAATAGAACCAATACTTCGCATTACCTAAAAAAAAATTTGGATCTCAAATGTCAAATTGCTCATGCCAGCTCCATTCAAAGCAAGCTTATTACCACACAACCACAAATTCAAAATTTAGACAATACATAAGAACCATAGATTACCACTATACCACTCTGAGCAATTTTGTATAGGGTATCATAGAAGACATTCACACAGTACCAACATTTGCACAAGGCATCCACGACTCTAGTTGAATGTTACTGAAATTCAAACAAGCTATGACCAACATTTCAACTTGGGTAAGTCAAAATTACCATTCAAGACATTATGAAAAATTCAGAGTAAAAGAGAGATGGGAGAAAAGATTTCTCTATTCATTGCCTTACTTCTGTACAAGGGTGAGATATATATACACACAAAGAAAGAAGGAATTACTAATTTAACAAACATTCAAAAGATTGTAACAACTCCATAACAAAAAAAACTGACAACTAAGGCTATGCACTTCATATATTCAACATCCCCCCCTCAAGGTAGGATTGGGGGAGAATCAAGCAATCCTAGCCTTGAAGTATAATATTGATGCTGAACTTCACCTAAAGGTTTGGTGAAAAGATCAGCTAACTGATTCTGTGAAAAGACATAATGTGTTTGTAGAAATCCTTCTTGAATCTTTTCCCTTAGTGACAATCGATGTTGATATGTTTCGTTCGCTCATGAAACACTGGGTTAGCTGCAATGTGAATGGTAGCTTGGTTGTCACAGTAAAGATGAATAGGTAAATTGCAATGTATGTCAAAATCTCCCAGAAGACTGTGAATCCAAACAAGCTCAGAAGTTGTGACAGACATGCTACCATATTCGGCCTCGACAGTAGACTTGGCCATGGTAGGTTGTTTCTTTGTCTTCCAGGATATGAGAGACTGTCCCAGAAAGACGCAATACCCAGTAAGAGACCTGGATGAAAATTTGCACGTTGCCCAATCCGCATCACAATAAGCTCGAACATTCAAACCACAGTTAGAAGGATAGAAAAGACCTCTATGAGGAGTACCCTTAAGATACTTCAACACATGTAATGTTGGATCAAGATGAGGTTTGCGAGGATCCTGAAGGAACTGACTTAAATGCTGGACGGAGTATGCTATATCAGGCCGTGTAAGAGTGAGGTACAAGAGCCTGCCAATAATTCTTCTGTATTTTCCAGCATCTTCAATAGGATCCCCATAATCTGTAGATAACTTCAATCCTTTAGGAAATGGAAAAGTACTTGGTTTCGCATTAATCATGCCAGCATCCTTCAAAATGTCATGAATATACTTCCTCTGATTAAGGAAAGTCCCAGAAGAAGACCTAGATATCTCAATCCCAAGAAAGTATCTAGCCAATCCCAAGTCTTTGATGGTGAAAGCATCATGTAAAGACTTCTTTAGGATGGAAATACCATTCGCATCATCACCTGATATGAGCAAGTCATCAACATATACAAGAACACAAGTGAATAAACCATCTTTGTGTCTAGTAAAAAGGGAGTAATCATTCTTGGATTGTGAAAAACCATGACTAACAAGAAACTTTGTGAGTTCTTGATTCCATTGCCTCGATGCTTGTTTGAGGCCATATAATGATTGTTGTAACTTACACACTTCTCCTATTTTTGCTGCTGTATATCCATCAGGAGGGAGCATATATACATCTTCATCAATAAAGCCATGTAAAAAGGCATTATTGATGTCCAATTGATGTAGAGGCCAATGTTTGGAAGTTGCCAAAGCTATGAAGACTCTCACAGTAGTCAATTTGGCCACAGGGGAGAAAGTGTGTTTGTAATCTCTATCCTTTACTTACTCAAAACCACGTATCCCCAATCGAGCTTTGTACCTTTCTACACTGCCATCAGCTCTGAATTTTGTCTTATAGACCCATTTCGAGGTCAAAGCCTTCTGTCCAACAGGAAATTTAGTGAGTTGCCAAGTGTGGTTTTGCTCCAAAGCATGGAGTTCTTTCTGCATAGCATCAACCCAATCTGGAAACTGTTTTGCTTGATTGTAAGAACTAGGTTCAGGAGTGTTTATTACATTGACCAAAGATGTCACATAAGAAGGTGAAAGGTGAGCTAGATTAGCAAAAGAAAGCAAAGAAGTGGATTGAGAGGAAGTAGAATTAGGAGAATGATTACAAATAATGGGAGGAGGAATAGAAGGTAAAGATGTTATTGATTTGTTGATGGGACGCTGATAGTCTTTCATCCATATTGGTGCTGCCTTTGGTCTTGTGGATTTCCTGAGAATAGGATCTGGAGGAGGAGGAGGAGCAGAAATAGAACTAGGAGTAATATGAGTATGAGAAGAATCAAAATTATTAGGAGAATTTGATGAATTAAAAGAAGGAGAAATAGAACCAGTAGGTAAAATATGCAAAGTATTTTCAACAGAAGTATTGTGAGAAGAACTGTCAGAAGAAGTATTGTGAGGAATAGAACCAGAAGAATTGTCAGGTGGTGAAATATTGTCAGAAGACAAAATATCAATGCTGGAAATATTAGGTGATTCATCAGAGAAAAAATTTGAAGGACAAGTGGGAAGAATTATGGATTTTGAAGTCTGACAAGATTTATGAGAATCAGTGGTACTCTTTTGAAAAGGAAAATTGGATTCTGAAAACAAGACATCACGGCTATGGAATATAGATTTGTTTTGTAAATCATAAAGTTTGTAACCTTTTATACCAAAGCTGTAACCCAAAAAAAACGCATTTTCTTGCCTTTGATTCGAATTTGTCATTAATACCAAAGGTTTTTGCAAAACATAAACATTTTGAAACACGTAAATTGTCATAAGTAGGAGGTTTATTATATAGCATTTCAAAAGGAGTTTTCCATTTCAAATTTTTCATAGGTAACAAATTGATTAGATGAGTAGCAGCAAGGATACATTCTCCCCAAAAAATGTTTAGGAAAGTTGGCATGAAATCTGATGGCACATGCTGTTTCCAAAAGATGTCTATGTTTTCTTTCGGCTACCCCATTTTGTTGAGGTGTATGAACAATAGAACGTTGATGAATGATGCCCTTTTCATGAAAAAAATCTTGACAAACAGAATTAATGAATTCAGTGCCATTATCACTTCTAATGTTTTGAATTTTTGAAGAAAATTAGGTATTGATCATATTATAAAATAGTATTATGATTTGTTTTGTCTGAGATTTATTTGTAAAAGATATGTCCAGGTAGTTCTAGTGTAGTCGTCTACTATAGTAAGAAAATAATGAGCACCAGAAATAGATGCAATCTTGTAAGGCCCCCAAAGATCTATATGAATGATTTGAAAAGGATCGGAAGTCTTGATATCACTTTTATTGAAGGGTAATCTGTGCATTTTCGCCATTACACATGTTTCACAATCAAAAGTAGGAGGAATATGAGAATTACACCAAGAAATATGATGTAAATTTGAACAAGAAGTATGACCAAGTCGAGCGTGTATGATTGTTGGGCTTGGCATCTTACGGGATGGATTTAAAGAAAAATTTGCTAGACCAGAATCTATATTCTCAGGAAGTTGTAGTGATTTCACAGCAGCAACTTTGGATGTGAATTTATACAGTCCCCTTTGTTGATTAGCAACAACAATGACCTTCTTAGTTGTAAGGTCTTGAATCAAACATTGGTTAGAGTAGAAGACAACAAATAAATTATGCTCTGTAAGAAGTTTAGCAACAGATAGAAGATTGAAATGAAATCTTGGAACCAGTAAGACTTTGGTCAGAATAATAGGAGTAAGTTGAATTTGACCAGCTTGGGTGACTCTTTTAGTGGAGCCAACAGGAAGGGTAATAGTGATGGGTTTAGAAAGAAAATATAGCCGATCAAAGAGATTTGCATTGTGAGTCATGTGGTCTGTGGCTCTTGTATCAATGATCCATGAATCCTTGTAACTACTATCTAAAGCACAACATGCACCAAAGTGAGTAGATACATGAGAAGAATTACCTGCAAAGTGAGCAAAGTCATAATGATTGTCACTTGACTGATCACCTTGCTTGTTCTTCATCAATTTATACACTTCTTGTCCCAAAGCCTGTAGATCTACTGAACTTGTCCCACCAGCAAACTGCCTTCCAGTTTCATTATCTTCAAGAGGTTCATTCTGAACTACTTCTTGAGCAGAAGAAACATGATTAGCCATGATCAGAGGAAAAAAAAAATCCTGTTGATTTGAGTAATCAGCAGAATCAGATTATGACAGGAAAAAATGAAGAGAAACCAGCTCTGATACCATGAAAAACTCAGAGTAAAAGAGAGATGGGAGAAAAGATTCCTCTATTTATTGCCTTACTTCTGTACAAGGGTGAGATATATATACACATAAAGAAAGAAGGAATAACTAATTTAACAAACATCAAAAGATTATAACAGCTCCATAACAGAAAAACTGTCAACTAAGGCTATGCACTTCATATATTCAACACATTATACTCCATTAAACCAAATTCATCCATCAATGGAGCTACATTATTCATAATATGTAGGTACACACTTTAGACAAAATCCAACCATCAATGGAGGAACAAGAAACTCAGTTTTAGGATTTCAAAATCACCAACATTCAACCAACACTTTACCCATTACTAAACAACCCTCACAAAATTAAAACACATAAAACTTATCCCAATAACTCACCTTTCTCGCCATGAGCACCACTTTTTCCATCAATCGGCAACCGGTTAGCAAAGCTAGATACAATCACCTTTGGCTTTTGCAAAGCACGCTTACGCGTACACTACTTTGAACCATCTGAAATCTCCGTCGTCGAGGACTCAAGCCGAGACCACTATCCATAAGCCTTGTTTCTCACTCTTCGACTTTCTTTGTTTTCGACAAGAAACATCCCGGTGTCCCTCAAGTTTTTCAAATTCAATTCTCCTTACCCAATTTTCTTCACCTGGAATAATAAACCCTTCAGAGCACCCGCAATGGTGAGCATAAGTTATACTTACTAGATAAGGTGGACCCAACACGGCCCACCAGAAGAGTTAAAATTAGACTCTCCAAATTAACTTATTTTCCAATAATGAACATAAGTTTGATTCAAATAATTAAAAAAACTCACATTTAATAATTAAAATACATTACAACAAAAACTTTAAAAAGAAAAAATTGTCGAGAAACTCATCTTCATTCTTGCGTAGCGAACACAAATTTGAGTTATTGTCACCACGATACTGCCCATTTATCAGATCGCTTTCTCGCCCTCTCCCACGCCACATCGGTCTTTATGTCACTCTCAAACTTCAACGCTTAGTAATCCTTATGCACTTAGTGAAAGAAAACCAAAAAAAAAATTAAATGGCATATATAGATGACTTCCCATCTCAACATATTGAGGCCCCACATATTTTACCATTTGGCACCTCATAGTATCCCCACACATTTTAGTATTAGTGCTATGGTCTACATGTATTTACACTCATCCCTCCCAAGTCAATAACCCAAGTTAAAAAGGTCATTGAGGTATGTGGTAAACACTTTTTAGTATTAGTTTTTTTACCTAAAAAAATCTATTTTTTCAAAAGGGGTATTGGATGACATTATGCCGATCTTTGGGGATATTGAATTATAATATACCGAATTACCGACCTTTATTATTGGGCAACAATATCCCTGACCTTTATCCCATATCATAAGTCACTTTAAGGAAAAATTCAAAAATCAATAAAATTTAGTTTGAATGTTAATAATAAAAGAAAAATAAAATGGGGATATTTTTTATAGTAGTGCTAGAAACAATATAGCAATGTACTAATAGTAACATAAAGAATAAAGTCGGATAATAAATTAAAAGGAAATTTCATTTGGTAAGCTTCAACTTTTGCCTATTCTAAACAGTCAACCACTTTTTAAACTATTCCAAGTGGTAGACTTATTTTGAAAATTATTCTATCTCGTGAGCATCTTATTGTATCGTTGTTAAAATATTGCTCGCAAAACTTGCTTCCTCTCTCAATTTCATTTAACTCCCTATCAATTTCAGTATCAACTCACTTGAAATAATATCTAAAATTTTGACAACTATGAATTGTTTTTAAAATACTTGAAAACTTGAAATAATTTTTGAAGTTTTCAAAATCAGCCTACCATTTGAAATAATTTTCAAAATAAGTCTACCACTTGGAATAATTTCAAAAGTGGTTGACAATTTGGAATAGACAAAAATTGAAGCCTACCAAACGAAATTTCCCTAAAATATATTTACGTTACAAAAATATATAAATAATGATAGTACAACTTTTTACAATGATATTAACTTTCAGATTCTTTTATGCAATTTGTGATGCAGATCATGCGCTCATGCATGACTTTCCATATTAAAAGCTAAACTTTCCATATTCCACAACCCACCACAAATTTTCCAACCTACCACAATCTACTACATTTTCCTCCACACTGCACCGCCACGCAGCCAGCCGTATAAAAGGACAGGGCCTAAATATGTATTCATAATTATCATGATTTAGTCTCAAAAATGATTTTTGATAAGTTAATAAAAAACCAATACAGTGCAATGCACGGACATTAAAAACAATAAAAACAAAATAAAATAAACTAGTTTACAAATTACAATACAAACCATGCATGTAAAATTCAAAATGCTGTACAATCTTTTTTTGTTTCCAAGCCAGTATGAAAATCAGACCCTTATATACAACCCTTGACCAAAATATTTATAATCCTAGAAAGAGAAGAAGCCTAGACTTTGAATCTTGCTACAACCAATTATGTTTTGATTTGGCTTAGAAAAGAAACCTTGTCCATGAACCCAGAAATGGAAACACTGCAATCAGCAACCTGAAGAACAATGGTCTGTCCCCCTTTCTCCTCAACCTCAATTTCACTATCCTCTCCTCCTCTCCGATCCCTTCAGCCTTCTGGTTTTTCCCTTCAGCATTAGGGACAGTAGTAGTAGTATTGTTGAAGTCATCTAGCTCGTCCCATCCCCCAAATTTTGATCCACCTTTCGCTGCGCTGCTGCAGTTTCGATAGCTCCTGTTCATCGGGCGGGTCCCAGTTCTTGGGCCTTGTGCTCGTCTCTTGGTCTTCCGAGATCCACTGGAGGAACTGGCAAATGGGCTTCCTTCAGGCCCACGTCTGGACCGTCTCCTGGGCCTGGGTTCTGGGCTGGAACTTGGACCGCCCCATAGTTTATCCATTGCCAAGGAGAGGGCTGTTTGTCCCAATGGAAGCACCAATGCCATGATCAATGAATTTGAACCAGTTCCAAGTAACGCTGATATGCCAACAACTGGAATCATCCAAGCAAAGGCTCCAAGTATCTGCATTGATGTGTTTAGCATGATGACAATTCTCAATAACATATTAAACCATTTCTCCAAGATGCAACAAAATTAACAGGTCTTGAGAGTGCTCAAAGGATAACTCAACCATGGAAAGATGGAGAAAAGCAAAGATAAAGACCACATTGATGAAGTGAGAAAAAACAAATATGTGAAATTAAGTAGAGACTGCATTAGTGCCTTAAAACCTATAATTTCAACATCCTGCCACTTTTGGTCCAACCACCCCAGCCAAACATCCACACCAACAAAGCCAAAGGCTCTAAAGCAAACCCTGAACAACTGCATCTCCCATGTTCTATAACCTTCAGTTGCTATTTTTTATTCTTCAGTTGCAGTCTTGTAGAAGCTGGTTACATGCATAACAAATTCCAAACTCCTAAAATATCATCCTAGGCCCTTCTTAAATGTAAGAGCTAAATCTTCTGTATTTTGTCCAAATCACAATATCCGACTCTATATTTCTACCAGAATCCCGAACAAGAGCATTATAAAATAAAAGAATCCAATAAGCTCAAATCAAGCAGAGGTAAATTCAAGCATATAGCACCACAGGAAACCCATCTTGCAGCACTGAACTCCAGGTGAACAACTATCATACTGGCATTAGAGGCATATCCAAACACCAACAGTCAACTTTCGTCCACAAGGGATATCCATCCATAGCTTAGTTGTAAACAGCCCCCCCCCCCCCCCCCAACACACACACACACAAAACCAAAAAAAAGTAGAAAAAAGAAGAAAAGACAAGGTCGTGATGGGTAAGTAGTGAGACACAAGGTAAAAGCTCATATTTCTACTAAAACAATTACAGTTGATATTTTATAATTCAACTTTCTAACTTGCTTGTCAATAATTGTTTTTTGATAGGAAAATAAGACACATTGTTAAGATCCTACTTCAAGTAATGAGGGCAGGGAAGCTCAATGAATTCATCTTCTTTGAGTAAGTCCACAGTCTGCCAATTGTCAATCCTACATGCTTTAGGAAATAGGATTTAATTAAGGGCTTTACAACAACACCTAGTGTACTCTCACATACATGGGGTTTAGGGAGATCCAAATGTAGACAACCTTACACCTTACCCCCCAACAGATGTTTCCATTTGTTGATAGGCTGATACCAAAATTTAATTAAGGGATATACTTTGAAGAAATTTCACACCTTTATTTGCAGGAGTTCAAAGAGAAATGCATTAGTTAGCGTTATACCACTATCAATTCAAACAGAACCTAGAAATGGTTTGATTTCGTAAGTGCTGACAGACAATAATGGTGATAGAAGCTGTCCGTAGGAATAGTTACACCCTTGTAAGAATATTTGAATTTCAAGTGTCAAGAACTTCCTTCTATGGTTCAAGCCTTCTATAGTTCTATGATTTGCAAAATTTTTGAAAATGTTGAAGAAAATCTAACAAAATTGTTGACTGCATCCGACCACTAGTACCATTTTAACAGCTTGGACATAGAGTGAATCAAATATGACCAAAAAGGACCATATATGGACACTTCGATATCAGATTTCGCACTGTTTTAGATGTTAATTGAGAAGCCACCTTACTCATGGACATTGTTCACGGGGATATAAGGAATAGGAGTGTTTAAGATGGAATGGCTACATAATCACTTGGAAGTTGGAACTCATACCCCCCCCCCCCCAAAAAAAAATGTACAACAATTTAGACACTGCAAAGAAGTGTGTGTAGTTGCAAATATGGTGACCACGTCCTTTGCTTTACATCTCAAAACGATCTACACTCTTATATCTCTATTCCAATTTCCAGACGCTTCTGATTTCTGAGCATTCAACATCAACACAAACTGCATACTTTTGTAGCTTTCTTAAATCAAACTACAAAATCTAAAAACGACGCAAATGAATGCATCAAGCTCATTGAAATTCTTACTCATCAGACTCATTATAATTCTTGGCGACTAACCGGATAGATCCCCTCACTACCTCCAAATGAAGGTCATTACATGCCTTGTCAGTTTTATACAATAATCCCGCAAAATGTTGAACGATCTGAACCAGCTTAATTTTGATTTTTTTTCTTCTATAGAATTTACAGGACTTTGTAAAGCTACCAAAACAGTGGAGTGAAATTAGGGAAAGGACGAACATCTATGAGCTGGCCAGGTAATAACTAATAAGTTAAACAATCAAATAAAAAATACAATTGCTATTATCGAAATTTTCCTAATCACAAGACCAAATAGCACAATTTTAGTGATAGAGAACTTGCTCTGATACCAAGTTCATAGAAAACCAGAACATAATAAAGATCAAAGGTACGAATTCAACATCCCTGTGTTTAATTCAATTCAAGAAAAGATCAGCATTCCTGTGCATAATCAATGAGGCTAGCAAAACCCTTATTTATATCTAAATAACCTTCCTAACACTAAACCTAATACAAACATTCTAATTATGGTTTCCATCATTTAGTCACCAAGCAAACCCATTTACGGCTAATTGTTTCGCTACTATGTCAAACACAATTTCAACACGGAAGGATTACGAAAAATCGAATATCAAAAACGAACACAGGTTCTAGATTAGGACAAGGAAAGCTTCACTTTTTTTTTTACCTTGAAAATCCAATCAATTGCACTGGGCTCCTCCCAAAGTCCAAACACATCATCATCATCCTCTTCCTCGTCGTCGTCATCATCATCATCATCTTCATCATCCGACCACCAATTTCTCCTCTTGGGTCTCCCTCCACCTCCGAATCGGAAATCCTCATCGAAGTCGAAGCGATCTGCCCGAGAAGAGTCGGGATAAGGATCCCATCTGGGTCTGGAGGAAAAGGAGCATCGAAATTGGGATGAGAATTTAGGGTTTACAGAGGTTTTAGAAGGGTTTATGCCCACCGAATAGTAAAGAGTGGGGGAGGATAGGAGAGAGAGGTTGGCGCTCCCCATCGATGAGGGCAATAAGGAGCCATCTCAGTCTCCCGGGTCATTCTCTTGGTTTTTCTTTTCCCTACTCCAGTTGTTTTGTGGTACTCAAACTCTAGTCTCTCAAGTGTAACAACATGCTTGTAAATTGTAATACAAAAAAAAAAAAAAAAAAGATTTTGAGGTCCCCTTATTTTATTGTATTTATTATTAGCGTCCTATCATGTTCAAATTAATTACGAGGCCTCTATATCTATTTGATATCTGATTTTTGAGCTAATTCTAGTGAAGGGTGTGAATTTGTCTTGTTTATTTATTTTCATTTGAAGTTTCATTCTACTTCTTTTTGCCCTCTCTTTCTTCACAATCTCTCCCCTTCACTGCTCTAGTTTGCTACTAAACGTACAACCAATTACTACAAAAGGTAAGCCTCCAAAATATATAATCATTAATCCCCGGAACTGTCAAAGTAAAGTCGAATTGGGAAAAAAACTGAGTCAATGTCGGAATTTCATAAGGGCATTTTCATCATTTAATTACTCTGAAGAAAGTCAGTTGAATTCGACCAAAAATTTAAATATCAAGTAAATATAAAAACCTCATAATTAGTTTTAAAATTATATGGCCCTAACAATAGATACCACAAAATAATCAAAAAATTACTCGGATGTACCCCAATATTTTGGGAAACTATTTTTGGGTACCCCAATTTTTCAAAATTCATTTTGAGGTACCCTTAATATTGGGGTTAGTAATTATTTGATACTTTTCCAGCCATCAATTTTATTAAGTGGCCGAAATACCCTTATTCTTCTTCTTCAAGAATGAAAGAACAAAGGTATTTCGGTCACTTAATAAAATTGATGACCGGAAAAGCACCTAATAATTACTAACCCAAAAATTAAGGGTACCTCTAAATGAGTTTTGAAAAGTTGAAGTACCGAAAAATAATTTCCCCAAATATTGAGGTACCTCCGAGCAATTTTTTGATGCAAAATAAAGAGAGCCTCATATTCATTTTTTGGCTTGCAATAGGATTCATTGTCTGGTTAGGACTAGGAGCAAAAAATTATCAGGGACGACCAATTTTTTTAAAACTTAATTTAAAGAGCTCCATGTTATGGAATAATTGTGTAAATGTCCATATTCTTACTTTTCTTAGTAATGAAGTTTTTTTAGCGATGAAGTATTCTTAGTGATGAAGAATCCTTGTATTATAAATACTTCCTCGATGGCAATGAAATATTCATTCCTTTTTTCTCTCAATTCCTCTGTTTCTATTTTCTCTCCACTTCCTCTTATATTCATAACACGTTATCAGCACCAAGCTCTACCTTTCATTATCCAAATTATAAAGACTGTGAAGGGCAGATCAGATGAAGATTCAAGGGAACTCGTATTCTCAATATACTTCCAGGTACTCATGGATGCTAATATTATATGGTTAATTTCAGTTGTTTTCATGGGACTGGAAGACATGCACTTTCTTGCACTAGAATTGTCTGGCCAAGTGCCCCACCCCACTTACTTGATTAAATTATCATGGACTGTCCCAAATGGCTGAAGTTTAGTCATTAATTTAGAATTCTTCGTAGTTGTATGTTTCCACCTGCAGTTTCTAGTTTAATTTCTAATGTTGTTTTGAGTATTATTCTGTTTGTATATCTCCGTATTAATTTTTCTGGTTATTCCCTCTTGTTTGCTTTGATAATTTTTGTGAGACTGAAGTATTAATGAAGTTGCCTTGGGTTCTTACTGAAGACTTCATTCAAATATTATTTGGATTTTGGATATTCATAGGAAGAGAGCAAGAAATGTAATGTCCATGTTGTTATTCTTTAGTTTCAATAGTCAATCAGGGGTTCTGAATTTTTTTTGTCTCATAAATGTTGTGGATATTGGAACATTTATCTAGTTCCATTAGTGAATCAAAAGTTTACTTGAATTTGGAAATTCATTTCGAGGTCATAAGGAAGTTTATTAAGTGAACCAGAAGTTCACTCGTATGTCGAAAGTTTTATCTTATGAGTGAACCTGAAGTTTCCTCTAATATTGATAATGTTATTTAATTTTGTCAATTAGCGAGAAGTTCTATCCAATAATGATAATTTAATCTTATTTTCATTAGTGAACATAAAGTTCACTCTAATGTTAAGAATTTTATCTAATTTTATTAGTGACCAGAAGTTCAATCTGTTATTGAAAATAAATATAAAAAAAAAGGGATTACTTATCTCATTGGTGAACCAAAAGTTTATCCTACCACTAATATTGGATTTTATTTCCGTTGATTACACGTATTAGTAGTGAACCAGAAATTCACTCCAATCATTGAAGCTCTATATAATCTCGTTAGTGAACCAGAAGTTCGTTTTCCTGCCAATTAAAGTATAGAGTTGTTAATTGGCATAAGAATTGTTGAAAGGCGATGATAGTATACTTGAGGTTATTAAGGTTTATATCGTCGATTAAATTGAGCATTTTTGTTATAAGTGTGAAGTTTAATGTTTAGATGAGAAATGTACATAATTTTATTAATAATGACCCTATGGGATCATTAGAACCCCAAATGGTTTTGTCCCATTCCCTGAAGTGAATGTGGTTGGATATAAACACAATAATCATGATCAAAACAAAGGTTAGGGCAGTAGCCGTGATAGTTGACATAGTTGTGATCGTAGTCATGCTAATCTTTTAAAAAGACGATGTCCCTACCAGGAGTAGGAACACGGAATTGAAAAGCATGAATGATACAAAAGTAAGAAATGTATTATTAACGAGGAAATGGAAACGACGCGTACATGTTGTACGCCATAATATCTTGTTGAAGCTTATCAAGCGTAATAAAAAGCACAAGATATTATTTTATAAACTTTTGATAGTAAGTGATATTATTGTTTATGTTCTGCACGTTGTTAATTTTGAGCTGCTACTTCTTAGATATCTCTCTCTTGACATTGTTTAAAGACTTTAGTGATTGTTGTGTTTTAATTATTCTTCAGCCCCTTTGTTGATATGTACATAATTATGGATTAATATGAGTCCTCGTGTGATGCTATTATTTCATGAATATTCATATGATTTGATATGTATGTACCTTATTGAAAATGTTACGCATGCGAAATGCGAGTAATATGCTCTCATATGTCTAATGATATCAATGATTCACTGAAATTAGTTGATCATATTTGAATGATTGAGTATTTTCTAGTATCATGAATAAAACTACTTGTTTCGTTATGTCTAATGACAAAGTGCATTGTTATTGACTAACCAAATATGCATGAACTTTGTTTCCTAAGCATAATACAAATTATAGTGCATATTAGATATTTGATTGTAATACTATATGAGCAAATGGATGAAATCTATCATTATGAGAATGTGATTATTTATGTGATTATTTATTATGCCCAAAGACATGTTTTAATTGTAATCAATGATCTCGATATCCATGATTAATGCATGTTCCCTATGGAGTATTTAACTTTCAAGAGTCATATATGTGCTTCTGAAGTGGAGTTTCTTTTTATAAGTGATTAAAGTACTTCCACTATATGCTTTATATGCATTGATGTTATATTTATCTCGAAGTGAATATCATGGATACTTACTTGATTTGAACCATAAATAAATGAGTTGATAGATACGTGTCCTGCAGACACTAGAACAACACACATTTTTAATGATAATAAATTACTACTTGTCCATTGGGAGGGAAGCAAATATTAGCATTATATATATGACAGTATTCTTTGATTAAAGGCTCCAGAAGAGCGCATTGGTGTAACTAACTTTCCTATTGTGGACGTACTTCTCTCCACCATGTTAGTCTCAAAGGTAACTTATTAATTAAGTTTCAAAGGTATTCGTGGGAATGAATACCTGCATGTTGAGACAACTAGTATTCATATATTATGAAAATTGCTTTGAGCAACATGTGTGTTGAAAAGGATATCATCCTTATTTTCTGGGTTATTCTACACAAATAACCCAATTGAAGCACATACTCTAGTAAACCAGAAGCTTACTATTGATGAAGACTTTATCATAGTTGGAGCATATTGGATCAATCATCTCAAGAAGAACTCATATGGATACATTTTAAAGGGCCAGAAGATCCTTAATCAAATGAGTTCTAATTAGCTTCTCACTATCAAAGAAATTAATTATAACACCATCATTGGCAAAGATAGGGA
This sequence comes from Portulaca oleracea, assembly GCA_029582165.1. NCBI lineage: Eukaryota > Viridiplantae > Streptophyta > Magnoliopsida > Caryophyllales > Portulacaceae > Portulaca > Portulaca oleracea. Next base: position 16,417,065 of record CM055889.1, on the reverse strand, counting down.
TTGAATCCTCAGATTCATGGGTTGTGTACAAGTGATATTTGTGTTGGTCGTGTAGACCCATATGTATACCATTTGAATATAGTATGGCTTCACTTGATGTGTCAATGAGATAGTCATTTGTGTGTTTACTATCAACTTGCAACTTGGCGCTTGTTGCAAGGTTGTTTTCTCAATTGACTTACGGGCACATTTAAAATTATCAATCAAGAAGATTCATCTTAATAATGATAGTGAAGGCTTTTGATAGTTTTTATATGCCAAATGACATAGATATTAAGCATCCTATGTCAAATGTTTATATGTAAAATGATCCTGCAGAATCATTGATATAATGGCAAACTTATTATTTTTGAGAGCAGAGCTTACTATAATTTTTTTTAGGGACATGTTATGTTGCATTCACCAACATTGATCCAAATAAGGCCAAGAGGTTATCATGAATGTTTATTCCTCCCCTACAAATGGTTTCTAGCCATAAATCTCCCATGCTTTTGAATTTGAGCATATGCGATGTATCCTCCATGATAACGCACTAAGATGGGACACCGAAGGAATCAGGAATATATGTTGGATATATCCATCCTTAATTATAATAGAACCAGTCATTGGAGATATACTTATAGCACAATTTGCCAATTATGATGACATAAGTTTCCCAACATTAGGGGGGAGAAATCAAGTTGTTGGACAAGAAAATAAGTCGGAACGAATTATATGGTCCTCATACAATGTAATGTGAACTGGAAGTTCAAAATATAATTCGTCTATGAACTTGAGCGAATCTACTGCCAGTTATTCTACTGACCCACAAAGGGTTATTAAATCCTATGTTCCAACTACTAATACTCCTGTTAATGTCCCAGTAGGACAAATTGAATTATTAATGAGTCTAGACCACATATGAAGCGTGGTAAACCAATAGGTTCCAAATACAACAAAAGTCCTCGAAAAAGAAAAGGAGCAAAAGATTAATGATAACCGAAATGAGGAAATTTTTGACTCCAGAAGAGTCCTCAATCATGACACATGTGGAAGTTACACCACAAGCTCAGGCACCTGAAATTCGCGAAAATGATGAGATCTCAATTAATTATGTCATGAATTGGATATGGTGGAACCGAAGTGAAGTCGACGTCGATATCATATTTGATTATATAATATAGCACTCACTATTGTGAGTAATCATGAGGATCGTGAATTTAGGTCTGTTATGAATACAGACAAAGATGAGATTGGCCAAGTGAAAAGATGCATTTAAGAATTAGATTCGCTTGTAAAATCGGAAATAGCAGGACCTGTTGTCCACATACTACTGGTGTAAAACTTGTGGGATACAGTTAAGTCTTTGTGTGAAAACAAAATGAGAAAAGGAGATTACGAGGCACAAGGAGCGACTTATTGCATAAGTCCTTTCGCAAAGACTTGGTATCAACTATGAAGGAATATACTCATATGTAGTCCATGTCACTACATCACGATACCTTAAATTTGGCAGTACATAAAAAACTAAGTATGCATCTTATAAATATCGCTATAGCTGATGAAAATCTTGATAATGATGTTTATATAAAACTCCTGAAGAGTTCAAAGTGCCGGAAGCACAGATTAAAATTCTCGAGAATATTGGTTATTTAATTGATAGACATTTATGTGATTAAAGCAATATGGACGCATATTGCATAATCAAAGGAAATGATTAAATGATCCGGATCCTAATTGTTAGTAAACGTTATTGATGGTTTGAACTCCCGAAGAGTCTTAAAAGTTGTGGATTGTTTTAAAAGCGTATTTGGAATGAAAGATTTTAGTAAAATCTGTTATTGCCTTGGTCTACAAGTTGCACATTTTGAGAATAATCTTACATGCATAAATTAATTTATGTAACAAAAGTGCTCAGATAATGTTGCATGAGCAAATCACTCCCTTTTAAGTACCCTAGTAATGGTACAGTCATTTGATATGAAAACAACCCCCTTTCGATCACGAAAAGATGATGCGTAATTTAGCGGTCTTGAAGTACCGTATTTGATTCCTAAAGTATTGTATTTGGGTCCTGAAGTACCGTATTTAAATGATATGAAGCACTGACGTATCTTGCTAATCATACATGATCTAACCTATTTCGGTACCTCGAAGGTACTAGCGATTTTGGTATTCATTATCCCCCATCGACTCAAAATTGGTTTGATTAGCTACGCTGATCTTGGATATTTACCTAAATCCTATGGCACTTGATCACATACTAGTTATGTGCACGTTGAAATAGATATTAACCAAATTCGTTTCAGTTAGAATTAAGTTGATCCATGTATCAACCCACTTTCGACTGCAAAGTTTAAAAGTCAGTGATGAAGTTGAATTACGTCAACTCAGAGATCTTCATTGATGTTCTCATCAGGGGGAGTAATACGCGCTGTACTCGTTTTCCCTTATCTGAGGTTTTGTCTCATTGGGTTTTCCTTAGAAAGGTTTTTAATGAGGCAGCATGTCTTGGCGTATCAAGAAATATGTACTCTTTTTCCTTCACTGGGTTTTTTCCCTATTGGGTTTTTCCCTAGTAAGGTTTTAATGAGGCATATTCTTTGGCAATGGACATTCAAGGGGGAGTGTTATGGAATAATTGTGTGAATGTCCATACTCTTACTTTTCTTAGTAATGAAGTTTTCTTAGCGATGAAGTATTCTTAGTGATGAAGAATCCTTGTACTATAAATACTTCCTCGATGGCAATAAAATATTCATTCCTTTTTTCTCTCAATTCCTCTGTCTCTATTTTCTCTCCACTTCCTCTTATATTCATAACACTCCATTTATTTTAATGCATTATAGGAGCTCCTGTATTCTAAGGTTATCTACTACAATGAAAGCATCCAAGATGGAGTATTCATGAATGTCATATTAGCAGGGAACTTTTTTTCTTTCTATTCGATGTTCAATGAGGGAACCTAACTAAAGTTTTTCCTAATATTTTATAGTTAAAATATACCTTATTTATAATTATTTAATCTTTGATTATTATTTTGTGAAATCTAAAATCAGACTTTTAATAGAGAATACAAAAGTTAAAATGTGTGTGTATATACAGTTCCCTAGGAACCCCAGTTCCTTAAAAATGCAATTTATTACGTGCACCAGGAGCATGTGCTCCAAGTACTACGGTTTTTCACTCTTATTATTATGATTGTTCATTCTTAATATTATGATTGTTGACTGCAAATATCCTAAAGTATGTGCTCCGGGTGCATGTAATATATATTAGGCATCCACCCCTTTTTTTTTCTCTCCTCTATAAAACCCTCCTCTGTCTTCACCCCTCTCACCTCCACCTAGGATCAATACCCCCAATAAAGATAGCCTAAAAACTTACTACAGTTGTAAGGTGACTTTCAACACAATTTTATCGGAGTTCGAGATGAAGCGTGTGATGAACATAAATACCCTTATTTTTACTCTCAATTTGTCTCTCTTTATCCCTCATTTCTCATTCTCTCTTCCCCGTCCTCTTCTTCTCTCCCCCATTGCCACCATTGTCTAGCGATTGTGGTTCTAGAGATGATCTTAGTCGAAGTCTTCCTTCCTTCCACGAACCTCGAGTATGAGACCTCGGTCCTACACACCAACAGAATGACCAACACTGTTGTTGTGAGCTGATAAGGCAAAGAAGATGTGGTCAACATGGAAAAAAAAAACCCTGACAACAAACTTATGTCCACTAGTGTATTATACCCAACAATTACAATAACCAAGGAAGTGAAGAAAGTCGTGGCTGGGATTAGTGAGAGAACAATCCTTGATAATAGAGAAGTCGTTATATGTCTCACATGTAGAAAAGAGGTTGGCGGCAATGGCCCCATCTGAGAATTGTGCAAGGGGTTTCAACTTGTGATGGATAGAGAAGAGGAGACTATCACGTGCGACAACCTCAAGTGAAAATGTTGCTTGGCATGCAAAACATGGTCGATGAGGATTTACTGAGTATGTTGAACGGAGGTGATTATGATAGTGATGGAATACTAAATCAGATGGAGTTTTGTTCGCTTATGTTTGGACTGAGCCCGAATTGTAATAACCCGACCTTAACCTAGTATAATTAAGCTAACCAATGAGTTTTGTTAATTAAATTATGCATTTCAATTCAGTTAACTGTTAATTTTTTCAAGACTCGAGCAGTGCAACGACCGTCACACGTCAGTCTAGTAACTTATATATACATTATCTATGTGTCAATTGCAACTATACAAATTAATCTCAAGTTATTTGATTGCTTATCTAGCTAAACTTGGTCAAAATCGACCAATTCGTCATTATTATTATTATTATTATTATTATTATTATTATTATTATTATTATTATTATTATCATCATCATCATCATACTTTTCAGTATTATTCTTAATTTAGTTAAATGTCAAATTTTATTTCACCTCCCTATTATCTCAACCTTTCTTCTTATTATTTTAGTTATACGAAGAGAGGAGTCGGAAATGGTTATAGTATTTTTTTAGTTTAGTCTAATTTGGGCCTTAATGTATTAAACCCATTAATCTTCCTTCATTCTCTCTCTCTCTCTCTCTCTCTCTCTCTCTCTCTCTCTCTCTCTCTCTCTCTCTCTCTCTCTCTTCTATTCCTCCTTCCTCTATCCCATCTCTACTCCCCATCCACTTCTCGCATCATCCTAGTTAGGAGTGAAGCGCTGAAGGGATCATTCTGGTACGAGTTGCATTCCTAACCTTCCATATGGCCCACATAGTTCTAAAGAATCTCATGACAAGTTTCTGGCTATCTTCCTTCTTCTTTGAGAAAAACACTATCCAATTTTGCAGCCATGTTTCCCACTGAACACTGCTATTCACCAGTGACTGAATTCCCAGATGTGAGCCTGCCCAAATTCTAGCTGCATTTGGTAGAACCTAAAATGATCAAGGTCCTCACGGTTATTGCCATAAAAACATCCCCATCATTACTGAAATTCCTCTTGAGCCTGTTCAGGCCTATAGGTAAGGCATCCACAACACATCTCCAGGTAAACAACTTCAATTTTGGTGTTATATCACTGTGCCAGATGGTCCTCCGGAATTTTGTTTCCTCTGTTGAAGGAGTGACAACTCCCTTGTCTTCCGTCAGGAATCAAAAATAGCCCTCCTTCACTCTATACTAGGTAGATCGCCTTCAAGGCCAACCCAACCTATCGACAAGGCTTGGTTGGGGGGGGGGGGGCACTTCCAATTTTAAGCAAGATTACATGATTGAAAAAAGCCTCAAAGTTTCCTCATCCCACTCGTAATGGCCTTCAGCTTCTTTTGTGAATGCACCAACATTTACCCCAGCCAACTCCTCTATATCCATAGAATTTCCCAGCTGCAAATCCCCTTGGGGAACCCATCTGGTGTCCCCTACCTTGATTGTTGATCAATCCCTAATACTTCATCTAAAAAACTTCCTACATTGTACCACTACCTGTGTCATCCCTCTTCACAACAATGAGCATTTCGCTGGAGCCTAATAGCTTTCCCTCACCTTTATTGGTGATGTCAAGCCATACTTAGCCCTCCAAATGCATGCAGTTGTCAGACTGGGGTTATTGTAAACCCTTTACGCTTGTTTTAGCAACAAAGCTTTGTTCAAGCACTCCACATGCCTGATCCCCACCTCTCCTGCTTCTATTAGACGAAAAACAGTCTTCTGATTTTTCCAATGTATAGACATTGTGCCATCCACTTTCCACCAGAAGAAGTTAAGAACCAAGGAACTCAGTTTATTCACCACACCACTAGGAATTTTGTAAATTGAAAAGATATGTTGGTGGAGCGATGCCAAAACTACATTGATAAGCACCGGTCACTTCGCTGGGGATAACAATTTCGTTTTCCATCCCTCAAGTCTTTTTCTGAATATGATGAACCATAAAAGGCAAAATGATTTGTCTTGTTCCTTCTAATCATTGTTAGCACCCCAGACCCAAGTAGTGTTGGAAGTAGCCTCCTTCAGGGTAGTCAAAGATAACCTTTAAGCCTTCCTTGTCTTCCTCCGCAACTCCTCTAAAAAAGCACATAGATGACTTTTGGATGTTCATAACTTGTCTTGAAGCAAGATAGTACTTGTCAGTCGAACTCTTAAGAGCCAAGTAGGAGGCCACTTCAAGCTCAGTGAAAAACAGGGAGTCGTCCGCAAAGAATAGATTGGAAATTGCTGGCGCTCCTCTAACCATAGCCACTCCCTATATTTCCCCCTTGTCCACCTTCGATTCAATTACTGTAGATATATAACACTTCCATGCAAAGAATAAACAGGTAAGGTGAGAGAGGATCCCCTTGCCCTAGACCCGCCTTTGAAATTATTTGATCTGACACTGCTCCATTCTCTCACTACTAGAAAATATGGTCAACTTAGACCTTTCAGCCATTATCTAGATGCTTTTTGGTGTCTAATAAAAAACGGTCAAAGCTTTTAAAAAGGGTCGAGATATCTAGACGCTTTTTTTGGTCTAAGTCTGAAAATTTCTTGACACTTTTTAGGGTCGACCGCGTTCAAAATCTAGATGCTTTTTTGGGTTGAAAATCAAGGAAACCTAAACGCTTTTTTGGGTTGAAAGTCTTAAATCTAGACCCTTTTTTGGGTCTACCGCATCTTGACTGACTCCAAAAAAAATGATACCGGGCACAATATAGGCTCTAAAAAGCGTCTAGATTCAATATTTTTTTCTAAAAAAAAAAGTTCCTTTACATATCTGACTATCATAATTCATACGCATACAATCTTACATGTACATCTAACCATCATAGTTCATACACTTATATAATCTTGTATTACACGAAGTATTTTCCTCATTGAGATAAAGACAACAAATGCATCTAATGTGTCCGTCGAGACAAATTCTTGATGTAAACTTGTAGGCGCTTTTGAGTTACTTTCAGATTTCCACTATCTTGATAAAATTCATTTCCAGTGTTGAGCCCTGACTGAAATTCAAAATATAATAAAAACAAATAAATCCTCAATTATATGAAATACAAAAACAAAAACAACATACTAAGCAACTAACAATATACCACTAGTTAACGAAACAACAAACAAAAATAGAATGATATGCCTAGTACATTGTAATGTAAACCCATTCAACCATCTTTCAGAAAAACATACTAAATCCTCAATTAAGCACAAATGGATACTACCAAGTCGGAGTATATACCTCCTCTAAAGACATTGTACAGACTTTTTCTACAACTGGACTATTAACTTAGAAATGGAGACTATTATTTAATCTTAGATCTGGAAAAAATGGTGACTATCAAGTCATTAAGTCATTTATGTGTTTCTATTGAGAGATAAAAGGTTCTTGTTCTTAACCTTACTCCTGTTGTTCATTTACATGACACAATACAGTTAGCCAATAGTTACAGAACCTAAACACACCTAAATTGGCTTTAAAACCAGCATAAAAAGGCAAAACCAGCAGACGAGTGACTTTAAAACATAGTCTCGTGTTCATAACATTTTCATCCAGCATGGAAAACAAAAACCAACCCCTGGTCTCTCTAATCCTAATCAGATTTCAAGAGTTGTAATGTTAGTTAGAACTTTGAATGCGATAGAGAGAGCGCAAGAGCAAGGACGACGGAAAGAACCAGAGTGACACTGAGAGAGCAAGAAAGAGTTGTAAACTAGCAACTAATAAGTAATCAACTAAGTCAACCATTCAATTCAAATCCCATTTTCAATCACATGAAACCAAATTATTAGCTCAAAAATAAAAACTAATCATAATTTAGATTAGTGAGAAGACTAGAAAAGTATATGCCTATAACACTACTTTGAACAATTAATTGAAAAATAAAGAGAGTAAGATTGAGATTTTGAGTGAAAGAAAGCGAGACTGATAGTTCAACAGAGAGATCGACATAGAAGTGTGAGACATGCATAGAGTTTAAGACATAGATTTGTTTATTAACTCATATCATTACTCAAGGATATTCCTTACATTAATGTTAAACTGGTGTGGTGAACTAATCAACATATACTATCTCATTGGCTCCTAAAACCATAAAGAGAAAACCATAACATATGACAGTACCATTATTGTTCCACATCCTGATAGTTCCATAAATGGCTTCATCTTAATTGAGTACAGGGGGTTGGAATAAAATAATGGTTAGCACAGTTTGATTAGTCCAGGCAAGACATAATCTATTATAGGGTATACATGCATAGTTTGAATGACCTATAGAGTCAATCATTTATTCCTCACATAAATGAGCTCACCTGAGGGTAAACATCACAAGAACCCAACTCTTGAAGCTAAGGGCAATCTTTCTCCATCTGTTACCTGCAGATAGAAGTTCAAGACGGCCGGGATGCAATTATGAGGCCAAATAAGAAAAGCAAGTGTCCAGTATAGTAATAACGCCACTAAGGTGGCAGTTAACTCAATTTAAAAATCAAACAAAACCCACCAACAAACTAAAGACATATTCATACAAGTCAAACAAAACAAACAAGGCCTTGTGATCTAAATATCAGTACGTAAAATATTGGTCCTTTTTAAGCACGATAAAAAAAAAAATCTTACTTTTCTTGGAAGAACTCTTATGGCACAGTAAATGACTTCACTCAACTCCACAAAAATACATTCAAACAACACAGTAAATGACTTCAAGCATAACAAGGGTCTTGTACTCAATCAAGCTGAGGAGCAATGTATATCCTATCACCCTGTCATCATGTAAAGATATAAATCAATAAATAAATAAACAAATACATAAAAATTCAATGATGAAGACAATGGCAATGCTAATCTTGAAATTCCCTATTAAAGAAAATAAGCTCACCCGAATTCTTCGTTAATCAGATACACACGACTCTGACTAGCAAGGTAGCCCGAAAGATACATAGGGCGGTCCAGGTGAAATATTGTGGTTACCTGAAGCCATAACATGTAATATGAAGTCCTAGATGAAATATACAAATTCAATAATAAAGTACTTAATTAAGAATTAAGATTAATCAGTACCTCGCCACCAACACAGTAATTAAGCTTCCAAGACGAGTTGCTGTAAATGAAGCAATCTCCGACCCGAATTCCTGTCCTCACACGTTCACCTATTTCATGAAGAAGCTCAAATGCATCCTCTACACCCTCCTCAGTCGGCCTTTCACTATCCGGATAAGAAGTAACCCTATCCAGCTGTAATAATTAAGAGCCACAATAAATGCTAGTTTTGAGTTATAAACAACAATTGAAAAAGTATGATTGTCGAAAAAAGCAGATCTTACGTTGTATTTCATAATGTAGAATGATGAGTCACTGGCTATGGTCACCAAATCACCACTATCAGCCCAGTACAGATTCTGCAATGACAAAACATAAGAGGCAGAAATATTTGAATTTGTGAATATGAGGCCATCATAATGCTCCAAAATAGCATCCGATATGTATACTAATTACTACCTACTTTCACAGTAACATCAATTCTCTGGGTAAATCTGCAATCAACCCAGTCATAAAAGCAAATGAAATCATTAGAACACATGGCCAACAAGGAACCACCATATATACACTCTGCAGAGAAGGTTGGTCTGATGCTCTTCTTTTCCTACACAAAGCACCGAAGTAAGAAGGCACCAAAATCAGCAGATGCAAAAGGTCGTTGAAATGCTAATAATATTTGATCCATACAGAAAAATTCCAGCCCTCCTTTCTACAAATCTGATAGAATTAGATACCACACAATAGTAGAAAGATAGTATGACCTTCACCTCAATCCACCCTACGGAATCTCACTATGTCAAATTAGGATGGCATCAGTAATCCACAAGCTACTTAGAAATACATAGATCATAAGTATAGCAATAAGAGACAGCTTTTGAATCCCCTAGAGATTACACAACCAATTGGGGGGAGCGGAAACCAAAAGGGCACCAGAACATAAAGAAGAATGGCAAGAAGAGCAAACAGAGAAGAATCGTAAGCATAGAAAAGTAATGCAGAAGATACAAAACACAAACCTGGAAATTTTTGCTAAAAATCTTGATTTTAGATGTGCTTTCTCTCACAGCATATTCTCCTTCAGATGACCAAACAAACTCCAATGGTGAACCAAAAGACTTGTTTCTCCATGCTACTGCTATGTAGATGATATACTCGTCATCCCCACAAACAACAACAAACCTCTCGTTTGGATTGTGCTTTAAGTACTGCAAAACCAGTATGTGGGTTAGAGGGAGAACCAGTCAAGCACTGGTTCAACTGTCTTTTTAACTCTAACGAAATGGATTGCATTTTACGAGAACATAAATATGGAACTAAGCAAAAAAAAAAAAGGTTGGATTTCACAAGACCATGAGTATGGAACTAAACATGTTAATCCATATTTGAAGTTGTTCTGGTCAGGAAAATCATTTGTGGTCACTTACAAATATTTTTGTCAGGAAAAAGGTTGGTTGGTGTTTATGTTTGTAAGTGACCACAAATGATTTTCCTGACAAAAATATTTGTAACCATTTTTCTTTGAGTACTCACTTGTTGGATGGCCACCGCAACAGAAGGTATCAGAAATTCCTTCACAAGGAAGGAACTGGTGATGCTAAAATACATGTTGCAGTACTTGGAGTGAATGTGTTAACCATCTAAATACCTCCTATACCAAGAATAACTTAACAAATGAAACACAGTATCACTCCTCACAAGCACAAAAACACTTACTATCAACCAAAGTTGACCCATTAACTCACAGCCTCTACCAGTGTCCGACCCAAATACGACAATGGACAATTCAGATTACAATGAAACACAGTACTTGGAGCGAATGCGTTTTTCTCTTATTTTCTTCGGAAATTAGGGTTTTGTTTACTAATATTTCTTATTGCCAACACAAGCTTCAAATTCAGTGGTCTCTCCTCTCTGATATTACAATTTCAGTTACCTTGTGGAATAATTAGGTTTGATGTACTCCATTTCACTCAAACAGTCAGGGCTAGACGTCAAACAAAACTGGGAGAGATGACAGAACAAGGAATGTGAAAAGAAGTAAAGAAAACATACCTCCCTTGCTGCAGTTCGCATTCGTGTCCCAGGACCGCACCGTCGGCATCGACGACTGCACCGGCCGCAGCCTGCAACAGCGGCATCGCTGAGATGGTCTACCGGAACTAAAGGCGACGATGCTCCAAGTCACGTCTGAGAAGAGGCGGTTCTGCAAGACGATGCGTACGTACGTGGTGTTCGGCTGCTGGAGAGAGTAAAGGCGGGAGATCTGAGAGAAGACCTTTGTTTAATTAGGGTTTACGTACCAGCCAGCAGTATCGACATATTGTTTGGGCGAGAGAAGAGCTGGCGGGCCTTAGCTTCTTAAAGTTAAAATGAAAATTTCAATTGCCCGCCCACTTGAAAACACAAGCGGGCCTTGCTTCTGAAAAATGAATTCATGGGGCGGGCTGCTAAAACTAACATCTCGACACTTTTATGCGACATCCGCCTTTATCTTGACGCTTTTTTGCGACACCCGCCTTTTTTTATTTTTTGTAGACCATAAAAAGCGTCTAAATTTTCATTTACCGCCTATTTTAACCTCGACGTTTTATAAAAGGGTCTATAATAAAACGTCTAGATTTGGCATGTTTTCTAGTAGTGACTATAATTAAATATCTGACAGAAGAAATACATAGCATAATCATAACAATCCATTTCCGCGGACATTTCATCTTTTCTAAAATTGCTTGAACAAACTCCCACCTAACCCTATCATATGTCTCGCTCATATTCACCTTTAACGTTACAAATTGCCTTCCTTTCCTTTTGTTAGCCAACATAATTAAGATTTCATAAGCTACCGGACAGTTATCATCCCATCCCTTACTCTCCCCAGCACAGAAGCTAATTGAGACGAACTAACAAGGGATGGAATGACCCGCCTTAACCTCCCGACCAGACATTTCGCAATTATTCTATGTGTCTGTTTGGCCTAATTTCTAAAAAAGTTTAATGTTTCTCACAAACAGTTTTTATAAAAGCTATTTTTAGAGATGTATTGAAGTGTTTGGCCTAGCTCGTGGCATAAGTGATTTTACTAAGTTAAAGTGTTTGGCCTAAACTTGTGATATAGTGCTTTCACTAAATTTGATTGTTTAGCCTAACTTTTAAAAATTATCATGTGTTTTTCTAAAGTAAAATTATCATATGATTATTTACATTTCTCTTTTTATTAATTTTTAAACAAATTATCATATTTTAATTTTAACAATGATTACAATTGTATAGTTATAGTTATAGTTATAGTTATAATAATTATTATTATAACTATATATGGTCTTACTTAACTATACAATTCTTTAATTTATATCAAAAATTTGTAAAGGAATTAGATTATAAAAAAGTCTAACGTAATATTAAAGGTTCTAACATAATATTCAAATATTTAAATACTATATTTATAAAAATCAGAATATTTATGTGAAATTATGGAAACTAATCACTAAAGAATCTCATAAATTGAGTAGTGATTAGTTTTTAAGAAGCAGAAGCAGCAATTTACTGCTTCTGCTTATGGAGTAGTTTTTTGTCAAAACTGTTTTTGGAAAACAATTATTAACTTCTAAAAAAAACATTGTTTAGCCTAGTCTGTGTTTTTTAACTCTAAAAACACTTTCAAAAGCTAAGCCAAACAAACACTATATAGCACATTGCATAAACTTATAGGCATGAAGTCACCAACCTCTTGCACACCTTGCTTTTTCTTTAATAACACTATATTTGTGTTATTCAACTCTCCTTCTAACCCTCCGCCAATAACCACCTAGGGTCCGTTTGGACCTAGGAAAACAACATAGAAAAACAATAATTCGGAAAATGAGAATTTTTCTTTTGTTAGGATTGAAGAAAAATGAATGGAAAGAAAATAGTTGGAAAACTACATGGAAAATTTGGGGAAATAAAGAACAAAAAATTTCCCCTTCAAAAATGAAAGGAAAGTTGAGAGAAAAATTTTGGATCTAAAAGTCAACCTTTCTCTCTTTCATCTCTTGCCGCTCTCTCTCTCTCTTTCTCTCTCTCTCTCTCTCTCTCTCTAACACTCTTATCTCTGTCTCTCCCCTCTCCAAATCACTTCATATAATCTAGAAACATGAAGCTTGACATTTACAAGTTTCTATACAAATTTTATTTTTCCATGCATTTTTCCTCAAACCAAACAAGGAAAATAAAGTTGAATGGAAAATCAATTTTTTTTCCCCTTCAAATTTTACTTAAACTAATGTTCGGTCTCGTTCCGAGCCGAATTTTATATCTTTTATAGGGAGTCTTGCTTGTTTTAGCCCCGGTTTTATTTATTAGATATGATAATTTTGTGTTTTGTAGGAAAATAAAGAGTTAGAAGGAAATCGGGCTTAATTGAGGCTTTTTAGGGAATCCCGAGTGATTTCCCGAGCCAACCCGAGCCTACCCAAGTCAACCCGAGCCGACCCGAGCCGAGAACCGAAGCAAAACAGAGGAAAGAGATGGGGCCGCGCTTGAGTCAGAGATGGTCGCGCTCGAGACAACGTTCTTCCGCACCAACACAGCAAGCCAGAGCAGCAGGGCAGACAGCCGTCGCACCCGCGACAGGCTCTGTCACGCCCGCGACCGGCCACTGAAAGAAGGAGAGGCGTGCGAATAGTCGCTTTTCATGGCCGAGAAAGATGCAGTCACGCCCGTGACAGACCCATGTAGCGCCCGCGACGAGTTGTGTAACGCCCGCGACGGACGATGGGAAGATGACGGATGGAGGATGGCAGACCAAGGGCGTAGCGCCCGCGACCGGCGAATTCTGCGGAACAAAATGACGTGTGATAGCTGGGATTTCTTTTAGGGTTTTGGATGTTTTCCTTCCTTCTATAAATACCCACATGTATTCAGCACTATTATCAAGTAGTCTAGATAGTTTTAGGAGTAGGATTAGAGTAGAATTTGATTTAATTGTTTTCCTTTACCTTGCTTTAATCCTTTAATTGTTCTTCAAGTTTTCTTCATTGTTCTTCAAGCTTTCTTCAAGTTTTCTTGCAATTTGTATTCAACTCTTCTTCAAGCATTCTCATTCAAGCAATTTACAAAGTTCTCTCTCTCTCTCTCTCTCTCTCTCTCTCTCTCTCTCTCTCTCTCTGGTTGCCATTGATGTTTGATTTCAAAGCTTTCTAGGGCTAATCTCACCACAAATCCACTTTTAGTGAGGAGGAGGGTCAAGGGTTTCCAATTCTACTTATAGTGAGAATTTGAGAATCCTTGATAATCCAATTCACGATTTCTTGTTTGTTTGGGGAAATCCAAAGTAGATTGAAGATTTATTGAAGATTGTTCATCAAAGACATAATTTCTTGTCCCAAATTTCATTGTTCATTTTAGTTTTCATTAATTGCTCTTAATTGCTTTATTTGATTTCATGCTTTTATTGCTTTCTTTGATTCCATGTCTAGGTTAGTTTAATTGCTTTCCCTTTACATAATTTACTGCTTTCCGCATTGAGAAACCCCAAATGCAAACCGATTTCCTCGTCAAGCCTAACACCCATCCCTGTAGACCGACAACCCTAACTTATCAAAAACCACAAAAATTACAACCGAACAACCAAACAATAGAAAGAAATTTACTTTACCCCAAAAAAGTTTTCCTCCTAATTTTTTTTCCATGAGATTTTTTTTCCAACATGTTTTCCTAGGTTCAAACGGACCTCTAGAGAACTCCCTAAACTACATGATCACCAATCAAACCCTAATAGTTCTTGAAGAAAGCAGGAGGAATGCCATCCGGACCCGGGTCAACAATCTTTTCAATCTCATCACTTGGGCCCGCGCTTCACCATTTCTCGGGATGTGTGTTGGGCTTTGGGAAGTGAGCTGAAACTTAAAATAGGGCATACAGGTATGAATGCTTGAGTGTTTTGTAACACAACTTCAAATGACCATAATTTTCACATCCGACCTCCAATTGATTTGGTTCAAGTCTTGTTGAAAAACTTGTAATGAGTACTTTTAGCTCTCAAAATGAGGGAAATCATAGAGGTCATTGTAAAAGTCGGTAATCAAAATAAAATGATCAGGTACATAAATGGTCTTTTTCTGGAATATTTGAATGTGAAAGAAGCTAGAAATAGAAATGGATTAATGTGAATGAGGTTTTGTGGAGGAACTTTATTTAAGTTTTTTTGTCGATTTTTTCATCATTTGTAGATTTCAATAATACTTGGCATTTAATCCTAAATAAAAATAAAAAATAAATATATACAAATATATTTAAAACAGTAATTACAAAGTTGAACTAAACGACAAAATTCTAACATCTAAACTTACTTAGATTGTTCACATCTTCAAATCACAGCCAACTTTTAACTCTACTCATGAGTGTCAAGATATTGAAACTCAATGACTCTGAAAAGTTAGACTACAATAATTTTTTGCACAAAAAAATCTCAACATATTTAAAAGTCAATTATTCAATTAATGAGGTTGCTAAAGGTAGACTTGTGATTGTTCATATTTTTTTGATAGTTGAAAGCCAAAAAGGCTATAAAGCATCAAGCTACAAAATATCCGTAATGTGTGTTGACATCGGGAAGCGTGCAACTGGGCTTCTCCCAAGCCCAGCATACCTGCAGGTATTCTGTCGGGTCGGGCTGGGTTGCCTCGGGAAACATGCTGACCTCGAGAAGCGGGCCCACCTCGGGAAGCGTGCAACCGGGCTTTTCCCAGACCCAGCATACCGCCAGGTATATGGGTGGGTCAGACCCGACCCGGTTTGTCTCGGGAAATGCGATGACTTAGGGAAACGCGCAGCTGGGCAATCTCCAAAGCCCACCATGCCTGCAGGTATTGCGGCTGCTCCCTATCTTTTTTGACCTAATTTCTACCCCATTTTTTTCACCTATAAATACTTTACCCGTCTCCATTTCATCCCTACACCGAAATCACTCTAGCGTATTGACACTAGGTGATTTTTTCTCTTCTCGCTCCTTCATTTCATTCATTTGCATCAACTTACTTGGCATTTTAATTTCTTCTTCTATTCTTCTCTCTCTTCACGTTATTGTATTGAACATGATTAAATAATAAACTCGGCCAATTCAACATTCAATGCTTGTAATGTAAGTTGTACATATTCTTTATCTCGTTCTTTATTTATTTATTTCTCGCATTTAATATTGCATTTGTATGTTACTAAATAATATAAATTACACTAATAAATTCTCCATCTCTACTCTTCTTTCTTTTCTTCTTTAACTAACCGGTTTAGTAGAGTCCGGTCGTTGAACGGGCGAATTCGAGAATTTTTATTCTCGATTTCGTAACCTTACCCCGAATTCGAATCTCATGGTTCGTGGTTTGTGGAGTCACTAATTTCGAGTTTATTAATTCCCTTGTAAAATTAATTGGCGACTCTTTATTTCTTTCTTTTCTTCCTCTTTATTTTATTTTATTTCTCTTTTTTTTCGGATTCATTTCCGGATTTCAGAATACAGAAAAACTGGGTTTTGTCAGTCTTAAAGTGCATTTGCAGGTGTTTTTACAGATTACGAACGAGATCGCATAATACCGGCGTATGCATGCGGTGCAGTTCGGATTCGCTCCAGTCCGGAAGTCCGTCTCGAGGCCCAGATCGGCAGAGTACCTGGCGGTATTCTAGACCGATCCGTGGCTCTGATGGACTTCTGTTCGAAGAAATTCGGGCCATCGATCGCGAATACCTCCAGGTATTAGCCCAGTCAGTGATCTCGGATTCTCAGGATGAACCTCGAGCCTTTCTGTCCTGTTTTCTTTTTTTTCTCTGTCTTCTTTTCTGATTAATTAAATTTCAGATTTCTAACTTTTTTATAAGAAAAAAGAGTTTACTTAATTTTTAATTTTAGTTTATTTAACGGAAATTCAAGCAAATCTTCTCATAGAAAAGACACCCCTTTCGAATCGTCATTTACCGCGAGGGACACTAACGGGGATTTTCCCGGGTCCCACAGTCGCTTAATCCTTAAATAAGGATATGTTCTATAAACAAAACCTTTTCTTTCGATTTTTTATGTACCTTACTTGTGTCAACTCACTCAAAGTTTAACCACTTCGGTTTAACGATGTAGAATCATATTGAGCCCGGATCCACATTATGGCCAGAAAAGTGCACCGGGGTCACTGGGCTGATCCCTAGGCCATGCGACCTTGGCAGGGACTAGGCCAGGGACCCACTGGTGACCAGCCCAGGAGAAAGAGGCTAGAAACAAGTCAAGGCTGCATGGCCTGGGCTAGGTTTTACTCCCATTTCTCTTCGGCTGGCTCTTTAATATGGATTCTGGGAGAGTTATTGACCCATCTGATTAAACTGAAATGAGGAACCCAAGAAGTGAGTTATGCAAATTAAGATGCAAAAAGGAGTCGCCAGTTGATTTAAGGAAATCAATGAACCGAGAAAACAATAGAACTCCTGCCTACGAACCTGAATTCCGAGCCTGGGGGTAAGGTTATGGATCAAGAGTTAAAACTCCCGGACCCGCCTGTTTTGAAAACTCTACTAAAATCGAAAATGAAATGAAAGAGAGCGGGGAGAAGTTTAAAAGGGTTTCACAAGGTTATATTCATGTCATGCAAGTATGATGTTTATTTACAAAATAATGTACAAAGATGATCAATCAATTTGATTACATGATTATAAAATGAAAACAAACAAATGATCAAACCTTGCTTGATTATAAGTGCAAGTGAAGAGGTCGAGTACCAACACCGCAATAGCTTCAGGACTTTTATGTGGGAATAGTATAGAATAGGAGAGGAATTTTGAGAGAAAAGTTGAGAATGATTGTTGACGAATTCGAGGGTGAGGGTGAGGAGTATTTATAGGAGGAAGAGGGGGTGTGATCATGGAAGAGGAGGGGGGGATGATCCCCATTTCATGCCCCTAATCAGCCCCAAGGTCGCATGGCCTTTGACTCTCCATGAGTCAAAGGCACCAATGCAAGGATCGCGTGATTGACTAACTAACGCGAGGCGCGCGAAATCGATTTGAAATAGGCAAGGCCATGCGACCTATAGGAATCCAGTGCACGAATTGATGACGTGGCGGGATGCAGGCCGCCTTTTGCAACTACATAGGCCATACGACCTTTACAACATTCATGGGCCTGTTTGCGCATTGGGCCTGGTTTCTGGGTCAGCCAAGGCCACACGACCTTAGTAGGCTCTGTGGGGCCTGCACAGCCAAGGCCATGCGACCTTGATAGCCTGTTCTAGGCCTGGAAACTAGCCAAGGCCGCATGGCTTTGGTGTTAAGCTAGTTCAATTTCAAACGGTCATAACTCGTTTATCTGGACTCCGATTGAGGCAATTCAAAAGGCGTTCGAAAGCTTATGATGTATATTTTACTCTCATAAAAAGAAATAAGGCCAATGAGACTTGTAGAAAAAATGAGAATCGAAATAGTGAACTCACGTATATGGAAAGGGTAAAAATGAAGGCTTTTGTGGTGGGTTGGCCCGATAGCTTTTGATTGAGGAAGACTCAATAGCTTTGCTTTCATTCTAGCCTCTTTTCTTGTTGCTCCCTGTTTGTTTTTGTACACAGTTTCCTGGTACAAAACCCGGTGTCTACAAAATGTCATCCGGACCCGGGCTCTTGTCCAGTTTCATTTCCACAACAATCTTTTCAATCTCATCACCCCGGCACGCGCTTCACCATTTCTCGGAAATGTGTTGGCCTTTGGGAAGTGAGCTAAAACTTGAAAATAAGGCATGTAGGTATGAATGCTTGAGTGTTTTGAACAACACAACTTCAAATGGCCATAATTTTCACATCCAACCTCTGATAAACTTGGTTCAAGTCTTGTTGGAAAGCTTGTAATGAATACCTTTAGCTCTCAAAATGAGGAAAATCATAGAGGTCGGTGGAAAAATCGGTAATCTAAAGAAAATGATCGAGTACATGAGAATGGTGTTTTTCTAGAATATTTGAATGTCAAAAAGGCTAGAAACGGAAATGGATTAATGTGAATGACTTTTTGTGGAGGAATTTTATTTGGGTTTTTTGTGGATTTTTTCACCATTCACTACAAGATGGTTAAAAAAATAAGACCGTTCTGAACGGTCTCAACTAAGAGTGAACGGTCGCGACCGAGGGCGGGAGACCGTTCATTTGCGACCGTTCAGAATGGTCGTTTGGAGCAGCGCGCGATCGTTCATGAACGGTCGCCCGCTTCTGTGACGTTCATGAACGATCGCTAATTTGCGACCGTTCATGGAACGGTCATCCGCTTTACAGTATTTTTTTTCAATTTTTTTTAGGGGTTCCCTGAATTGATATTTGAAGTATATGCGCCAAACGGTAACAAAATGAATGGTCGCAAACATTAATATATATATATATAAGTGAACGGTCGCAAAATATATTACATATCCCAAAAGTTGGTTGTTATAGTTGTCCTCACAAACACTACGAAGAAGGGTCCTGGGGAGAAGAAGAGCTATTAATGAAATTGGAGGGAAAGAATTGACCGCTTGAGGGCGTCCCCTGCTGCTGTTGATTTTATTCTACTTTGGACAATCTTCCTTCAAGTTGGCTCAACAGCTGCTGGTATTGGGAGACTTGACTCCTCAAAGACTGTTGTTCAACCACCAAGGAAGCATGAGCAGATGGGATAGCGGTGGATGTGGAAGAAGATCCCTGGCCCTCGTGGCGTGCATAGCGAGCCGACTTTGCATAAAACATGCCCGTCGAGGATCCTAAGCCGAAGACAGACTGATTTCTGACAGAGAAGCCACCAGCAACATTGTAGAACATAGCGTTGGCTTCCACAAAATTGGGGTCCATGCCTGCTGCAACTACTTGCTCAAGATAATCATTCTGCAAATGATTAACATTTATGATAATGAGCAACCACAACTACATGATCAAGATGTTTCTCATTTATGATAATGAACTAAAGGTAAAGCAAAATGGTCAAGTTGTTTCTTATCAATTCAAGATGGATATAACTAATATAGATTCCTAACTATATTTCCAACTCCAATTGTCATCAAATATCATGAAATTCTTTGGAAACAAATAAAACAAAGAAAGCATTTTTGCGAGACAAGCAAGAATTTGTTAAAATCTCCTACTCATTTTCTCATTAATAGATGCCACATCAAAGGTAATATATGGAGAGTTACAGGGAAATTTCGGCAGAGTTTCTCTGTAATATGGACTATCCCAACTTCATAATACGAAACATAAACCTGCAAATGACAATTTAAACTCAACTGGTAGAATAAGGGGCCACACGCCCACTTTACCACAACCAACAACAATTCCACACGCCGATTAATCCTATCGAGCCACACACTTGTTTCTAACCATAAGTTGAACATTCCAACTTTCAACAACAATTCCAACATATAATCAAGCAACCATATACGACCACATGCTGATTAATCCTATCGAGCCACACGCTCGTTTCTAAACATAAGTTAAACATTCCAACTTTCAACAACAATTCCAACATATAATCAAGTAACCATATACGGCCACACGCCGATTAATCCTATCGAGCCACACGCTCGTTTCTAAACATAAGTTAGACATTCCAACTTTCAACAACAATTCCAACATATAATCAAGCAGTCATATACGGCCACATGCCAATTAATCCTATCAAGCCACACGCTCGTTTCTAAACATAAGTTAAACATTCCAATTTTCAACAACAATTCCAACATATAATCAAGTAACTAATCTAACATATAACCAACAAACTTTAGAAGGAAATGACTTACATAAACTTAGGCCAATTTCGGGTCTGTCCAGTGCTTGTTGCTCTCGACATCTTGCTTGCAACGATAATGCTCTATCACGTCCGCAAGGCTTACATGGATCCCCTCATTAGCCTTGGAATATAATGGAATTGGTAATGATGAAAATCGTCAAAGTAAAAGGTTATTGGAGACTTACCATTTTACGCACGTATTTACCGGCGGACATCGAGCCACCGTAGTGTAAATTCTAGGCCGGGGCTTTATTCCGGTTCGCCGTGTATGCATCGACCTGAGCTTTGTAGCCCTCTGCCTCTTGTAATGCCCACATCCTTGCCCGGACGTTCATTGGCAAATGGGGGATCGATTTGTCCCTTGGGGCCTTTTTCTCCCAATGGACCAGGCCCTTAAGGATGTGGCTGAATTTTGAGTGCCACATATTGAAGACCGCCTCAGCCAGGTCCATTTCATACTTGAAACGATTCTATACAAGAACAAATTTTTTTTAAAAAAAACACATAATTACTATGCCATATATACTAATGAATTCAATGGAAAGAATTTTATTCCTAATGATTGCATCCTTACATAGAAAAACTGCCAATATATCATCTTATCGTCATCTTCCATGTTTTGGGCGCAAATAGCCTCCTCTTGGTAATGGGACCGTATACTCTCCGATACAGTCTTTGTTACCTTAGACATGGTGAACCTACAAGAAACGAGCAACAAGTGAGAACATTGCAATATATATTAATTATGTATTGACCAGATTTTAATTTGACATATCAATCTTCCCCCTAATGAGGGGGCACCCTCGGGTTGGCTGGGTCGGGAGGTAAACCGGACTGAATTTTCCACAACGGAGAGGGTGGGCCCATGTCTTATTGTTAAGCTGCACTATAATAACCAATAATTGACCGCACAAAAAATGAATTTAAAATTCATTTTAATTTGATGCATGCAGTGAGTAGTCAAATAACAATCACGAAAACGAATTCATTTAAAACTAAACAAAATAAAAAATAATTTCGAAACTATCACATAATGTAAGAAAAATAAATGACTGTTCAAACCTACAAACTAATCATGCACGTGCTACCTACTCATCATCATCATCACTAAGCAACTCAACAAATGCTGCATTTTCTAATACATCATTCCCTTCTAATTTATCGTCTTCCACACCCTCTGCTATACCCCGATCTTGTCCATCGTCATCATCACTAAATAGTTCGTCTCCCGAGCCATCTCGATCATCAAGTTGGTCGAACTCAGCAAGTGAAGGGGGATCTACATTGGTTTCTTCCTAAAATGCTCCATCATCGAGTCCATCTATTGTTTGTCTTGGCTTAATTGTCAGTGTTACAGTCCAGGATAATCTATCGTTCTTGATTGTTGGGTAATGGATGTACACCACTTGTGTAGCCTGAGATGCCAATAAAAAAGGATCATACACCCTATACCTCTTTGCTTGGATGACATAATCAAGCTTGTAATGATCATGCACGACTACCCCACCATGACCCGGATCAAACCATTCAACCTTGAACAAGTGGACTTTGTATTCCCTCCTACGCCCAATATAAACTAATTCGATAACCTCTTTCAAAATCCCGTAGAAGTCAGTTTCATTCACCCCTTTGACACACACCCCGTAATTTGCATTCGTTGGTTTATTATCGGCACGGTAAGCATGGAAGTTAAAGTTGTTAATGTAGAAATGAGCCCAAGATAAAACATCCTTCCTAGGCCCATTAGCTAAAGCTATAACAACTTCGTTTCCTTCACTGGATGACAAAACCTACAAAAGTTCAATGTTTACGAGGTTAATCTCATGTAACCTATGTTAATGAATAATTTTCAATTCCACAACTCCAATTGAAATGTTAACCTTTCTTCTCAACCAACGAGAGAATTCTTTGTGATGTTTATTCCACAATTCACTATGCGGCGTACGTGGATGCATGTGGGCCATCTCTTCTTTGAATTGACTGAAAATAGTCAACGTAGGTGAAGATTCTACTGGACAAAAGATAAGTTATTATTAATTAAATTGTCGATTTAATTAATTTAGCTTGTATACCTCTCATATTCAGTCATTAAATCAAAGTTTGAAAGGACATATTCATGCGCAGCCTCATATTCTTGTTGGTCATGGAATCTTTTCTTCCCTGCAGCTGGAGAGTACCCGATGTTCGATGAAAACAACTCAGGTGTTACTCGATTGACGTCGGATGCATCACCCAAATCGGGGCACGCGTTCCTTGGAAGGTCCCCTGACTTTGTGTGCACTTCTGGTGCAAAGTATGCAGCACAAAAGTTGGAAATCTCCTCCGTTAAGAACGCATTACATATGGAGATTTCAACGCGCGCCTTGTTGCCAACCTTCTTCTTCAAATGATGCAGAAATCTACAGCATTTGACAACCAATACATGTTGAAGAATGCGTTGCAAATAAAGAGGTTGGTCCTAAACTTTAATAAAATACACTACAAATGCAATACAAATATTCATTACTTTTCGAAAGGGTACATCCACCTATACTATACCGGTCCACCTTTAGCTGCTTCATATGGAAGGTGTATTGGAAGATGCTCCATCACATTGAAGAATGCGAGAGGGAAAATCATCTCCAGTTTGCATATGATTTCCGGTATGTTCCTCTCCAACCGGACCATATCATCGACGCTCACCTTAGAGGCACACAAGTCTCTAAAAAATTGGCTTAATTCCGTCAGGGCTTTCCACACATTCTGAGGAAGCAACTCCTTAACGGCAATTGGTAGCAACCTCTTTATGAAAACATGACAATCATGACTCTTTAGACTATGTAATCTTGATGTGTTAACATCTACACATCTACCTAGGTTGCTTGCTTATCCGTCGGGAAGTTTGAGATCGACATAATGCCTTGCGCTCCTCTTTACCCATGACATATGCAGCTCCGTCCATCCTTTCTTTATCAACCCGACGACACTTACAATGAGCGGCTAGGTTCTTATTAGAGTTGTCATCATTTTTGGTCTTTCCTTTGATGTCCATGATGGTGTTCAACACCTACTCAAACACATATTTCTCAACATGCATGACATCTAAGCTGTGTCAAATTAGAAGGTCTTTCCAACACGGTAGCTCCCAAAAGATGCTCTTTTTATTCCAATTGTGATATTAAAGATAGTCGTCAACGTTGCCTTGTTGTTGAGTAGATGCTGGCAACCTTGACACTTGTTCCAAAACTTGTCGGCCATTTAGGCGAGGGGGAGGAGGCGAATGTTCCTCTCGGTTTTTAGAAAAAGCACTCTTGTTAGTACGATAAGGATGGTCCATTGGGAGAAACTGTCGTTGACAATCAAACCATGGCTGTTTCCCCCCATGTTTCAGCCACCGTGATTTTGTTTTGTCCATGCAATATGGACAAGCTAACTTACCTGCGGTGGTCCACTCAGAAAGCATACCGTACGCTAGAAAATCACTTATTGTCTACAACACGGACACTTTCATTCTAAACTTTTCCTTCAAAGACACATCATACGTGTCTACACCCTCCTCCCACAACTGTTTCAGCTCGTCTATTAACAGTTGTAGGTATACGTCCAAGTTTCCCTTTGGACTTTTCGGACCAGGAATCAAGAGCGTGAGGAAAATGTAAGGCTTCTTCATGCAAAGCCACGAAGGCAAATTATATGGGGTAGCTATAACAGGCCATGTAGAATAAGTTTGCCCGAAACTACCGAAAGGGGCGAAATCATCCGTGCATATACCCAACTGCACATTGCGTGGTTCTGATGCGAACTCTTTGTGAGTGGCATCAAAATGTTTCCAAGCTTCACCATTGCACGGATGAACCATGTCACCGTCCCCTCGAACATTTGTTGAGTGTCACCTCATTTGCTCTGTTGATGTCTTAGTCAAGTATAATCTTTGCAACCATGGACCGATTGGAAAGTATATGAGCTCTTTGTGGGCGATCTTTTTACCCTTAGCCGTTTTCCGCACATATCGATCAGCACCGTAAAAGTTGTAACTATCAAGCATGGAGTTGTCCTTCCAAAACAACATACACCCCTTTGGACACACGTCAATCCTCTCATGCGGAAGTTCTAAAGCTTTGAGTATCTTCTTCGCCGAGTGGTACGTGCCTGTCATTTCATTATCAGGGGGACAAATGTCTTTCATGAGGGCTGGCAGACTGTCCACGACTTTGTTAGGGAGATTATACTCACACTTTATGTTTACAAGCCGAGATACTACTGACAATTGTGACATCTCGCAACCCTCATACAAAGCTCGTTTAGACGCTTCTAACATTTCTAGAAATTTTTGCCCTCCATCTGACGGCTCATCCTCCACTGGGGTCTAACACATCAAACGATAAATCTTCAATGGCATCCATGAGCATTTCTTGCATTGGGTCTAACACATCAGTCCTCAACGACCCTTCAATTTGGTTCGACGTTTAGATGGGGACCGTGGCCACGGGAGGCACGTACAACTCACCGTAACTCGTCCACACAAAATAACGTGGAAGGAACCCATTTTTGTACAAGTGCACCTTAACATTGTCCTCACTATAATGTTTCATGTTTCTACACTTTGAAATGGACACCTAAGTACTTTATTCGATTGGAAGCTAATGGTTTGTTTAGCAACTGGCAAAAATTCTTCTTTTACCCCTCTAACAAACTCTTTGCTAAGATACCCCTCCTCATCGATTCTCTCGTACATCCATTTCCTAGTATTTTCCATCTTCTTTCAATCTGCAAGGTTAACAGAATTAGATTTCGACATTGACATTGGTGTCAACACTTTAATATGCAAGGTGATCTCACTCACTAATAACTACCAAAATCATCCAAACTCAACACTTTTTTATGACATCTACAACTAAGCTATGTCACCAGTCAAGAGGATCTTGTTATTGTCCAAGGAGAGTGTGTTTAATCCTGTTAATTATGGCTGAAAAAGACTTTCATGAGTCGTACCGACTCTCCTTTATTTGTCTGGTTCCCAAAAAGTAGCGCAATCTCAGCAGTGAAATTGCACGAGGTCTATAGTGCTCTGGGAGTTAGAAGCGTCTCCGATTCAGTACAATGCAGAATTTCTATTGTGCAGCCTGGTGGGCATCAAGACAAGGTGGGTTTCTATTAGACCCTTTACTACAAGCTTGTAGTAAAGGGTCTAATAGAAACCCACCTTGTCTTGATGCCCACCAGGCTGCACAATGGAAACTCTGGATTGTACCGAATCTGAGACGCTTCTAACTCCCAGAGCACTATAGACCTCGCGCAATTTCATTGTTGAGATTGCGCTACTTTTTGGGGAACCAGACAAATAAATTGGAGAGTCGGTACGACTCATGAAAGTCTTTTTCAACCATAGATTATCAAGAACAAACACACTCTCCTTGGACACTAACAGGATCCAAACTCAACCTCTTTTTATGACATCTAAAACTAAGATACTAGAACTATAAATTAACCTACTTACTACTCTAAACTACCATGACAAATAACCTATTTACTTATGTGGCAACTGGTTGTTGAATATGGATGTGACATGATTATTTATAATTCATGTCTTCATTTGGGGTTATGAGTAGTTAAGTTAGCAATTATGTTGGATTAGCAACAAATTTATTCTACCAACTTCAGAAGTTAACTTAATTAAAGTCATGTCTTTAAATGTAAATTCAGCCTTGGTTTGATCAACAAGTTGTCGGAATTATATGTACATGTCACCATGTGATTGTGAGGTAAGAATTGTTGATAGTTGTACATTTAGCATCCTAACCACTTATAAAACGAACACCCAGGAACAAGATTGAGTTCCTGGGTGTTTGTTTTATAAGTGGTTGAGATGCTAAATGCACAGCCATCAACAATTCTTACCTCACAATCACATGGTGACATGTACATATAATTCCAACAACTTGTTGATCACAACAAGGCTGAATTTACATTTAAAGACACGACTTTAATCAAGTTAACCAACGAAGTTGGCAATTGCGTCAATTTTTTCCTAACCAAACATAATAACTAATTCACTTACTAATAACTACCAAAATCATCCAAATTCAACATCTTTTTATGTGCTAATTTATGTCTTCATTTGGAGTTGTGAGTAATTAAGTTAGCAATTAGGTTGGATTAGCAACAAATTCACGCTATCAATTTCGTTGGATAACTTAATTAAAGGCAAGTCTCTAAATGTCAATTCAGCCTTGTTGTGATCAATAAGTTGTCGGAGTTATATGTATGGGTGATCCACCGGTTGTGACGTAGCAAATGTCGATTGTTGTTCATTTAGCATCCCAACCACCTATAAAACAAACACCCAAGAAATCAAGATTGAGTTCTCGGGTGTTCATTTTATAAGTGGTTAGGATGCTAAATACACAATGATCGACATTTGGTATGTCACAAGCGGTGGATCACCCATACATATAACTCCGACAACTTGTTGATTACAACAAGGCTGAATTGGCATTTAGAGACCTACCTTTAATTAAGTAACCCTAAATGAAATTGGCAGTCGCGTAAATTCATTATTAATCAAACATAATAACTAATTCACTTACTAATAACTACCAAAATCATCCAAACTCGACACTTTTTTATATCTACAACTAAGCTACTTAAATGGTTGTTGAGTACTTACGTAGTAACTTCTTGTTGATTACGTAAATGGACGTGACATAATTATTTACAATTTATGTCTTTATTTGGAGTTATGAGTAATTAAGTTAGCAATTAGATTGGGTTACCAACAAATTTACGCTACCAACTTTATAGGCTAACTTATTTTAAGGGACGTCTTCAAACAACAAATTCAGCCTTGTTATGGGGAACAATCTGTCAAAGTTTTATAAATATTTCATCATGGGCTTGCGACGTATGAATGCTGGTCCTGATGCATTTAGTTTCGCAAAAACTTATGAAACAAACTCCCACGAAATCAAGATATGATTACATGGGTGTTCGTACCATAAGTTTTTCCTAAACTGAATGCGCCACGACCACCATTCATACGTCGCAAGCACATGATGACCTATATATAAAACTCTGATAGCTTGTTCCCCATAACAAGGCTGAATTTGCTGTTTGAAGATGTCCCTTTAATTAAGTTAGCCTACAAAGTTGACAGTCGCGTAACATTGTTCCTAACCAAAGATAATTGCTAACTCACCGACTAATAACCACCAAAATCATCCAAACTCAACCAGTTCTAAGCTACTATAAATGTTAACTTACCTACGGCTCAAACCTAAACATTACACGTAACATATTAACGTTTTCCATGTCGTAGTTTCAAATGAATTTGAAGCGTGCTAAAACAAAATTTCAAAGAATGAGGATGATAATCCCCAACTTTTCAATATGTTGTTTATGTTATGAATGTTCCAAAACCTCTAAAAACCTCCCATGAGGTGTTACGTAATTAAATGTAATGAGGGAGTTTTACATTTTTACATGCGTTGTGTTTCATTCTTTTATGTTAGGAGGATTGTGCATACATCTTAGTTTCCGATAAAAGCATGAGCTACATCTCTATTATCATTCATCACAACAACAAAAAGAATCAAATACTTATTTACTATTAGGTGAGTTTCCTAATAGTTGGGAGAGACAAATTGAGAGAAGTTAGTTTCACCAATTTTTCTAGTCTTCCACCATTGTAATTCCTAGCGAGATTGTGAGTTGAGAGTTTGAAAGATTTGTGTTGTAATCTCCAGTGCTAGATCGTATCACACCCTGTGATAGTGATCGACTTTGTACTCCTCCCTTCTCATAGTGGATTATTTTCTGGCTGTCGCCGTCCGTAGGTTTTTCTCCAAGTTCTTCGGTTTCCCACGTAAATCTTGGTGGTGTTATTTTTTCAAAGTTTTTATTTCCGTTCCTAATTTTGTCGTAATCTCCATTATCTCGCTATTTGCTTCCACTATTATTTGTAACTTGCAAGTTAACCTACTCTGAATTTTCCTTTCAAGTGGTATCAGAGCACTGGTTGAAATAACTTCAGTTATGAAGAATGAGATTCCAAAATATGATGGAGCGAGGAGTTTTACGATGTGGAGGCTGCAGATGAAGGCAGTCCTCGTACAGCACGGGTTATGGGATGTAATTGAGTACCCTGACACGAAGTCTGACACATCGATGTCTGATGAAGAGTTTGCAACACTATAGAAGGAGATTAAAGGTGGCTTAAGTGCAAGAGAGTGGAAGAAGATGGAAGATAAGGCATTGGCGGATATACAGCTCTGTTTGGAGGAACAAATTCAGAGAGAGGTTATGGAGATTAACCAACCGAGAGTGCTTTCGGCCAAACTGGAGGAGCTGTATATGTCAAAGAGCATAGCCAACAAATACCGCATGATGGAAAAGCTCTATAGGCTAAAAATGCCTACAGGTACTTCTATGCGAGCACATCTGGCTGACTTTGATTCTATTATTACTGAGTTAGAGTCAATGGATGTGAAACATACTGATAAGGAAAAGGCTTTACATTTAGTTTTGTCCCTACCTACGTCACATAAACAATTTAAGGAGATCATGTTGT
Source organism: Portulaca oleracea (assembly GCA_029582165.1). Taxonomy (NCBI): domain Eukaryota; kingdom Viridiplantae; phylum Streptophyta; class Magnoliopsida; order Caryophyllales; family Portulacaceae; genus Portulaca; species Portulaca oleracea. The sequence continues at coordinate 16,387,785 of CM055889.1, read as the reverse complement.
ATGGGAATCGTGGTGTCCTTAAGCTTAGTGATGTCAAAGCTAGTCTGTTGTCTAAGGATAAGATGGATAATAGCGACGATGAGGTCAGTGAGGCCTTGAATGTAAGGGGAAGGGGCAATGAACGCAAGGGAAACGGGTCTAGAGGGAAGTCTAAACACCGTTCCAAGTCTAGGAATTCTCACAGAAACAAGAACTGCAATTATTGATGTAAAAAGGGTCATATGGAGAGTGCTTGTTGGGCTAAGGAGAGAGACCAGAAGCAGGCTAGTAAAGATAATCAGACTAAACCTGGTACCGCAAACGTAGTTGAGTCTGAGTAAGAAGCATAAGAGTTTATAGCGGTTGATGCATTGGCTACTACCTCGGGTAGAGTGGCGAGAGATGAGTGGGTTCTTGATACAGGTTGTACCTACCACATGTGTCCTCATAGGGACTGGTTTGACACCTATGAAACTGTTGATTCGGGTGTCGTGGTTATGGGTAATGACATAGCCTACAAGGTTGTGGGAATTGGTAGTGTCAAGATCAGAACTCATGATGGTATCGTAAGTACCTTGAAAGAGGTTCATCATATCCCTAGCATGACTCGCAATTTGATATCTTTGGGTACTCTTGAGGCTAACGGTTGCAGGTACATTGGTGAGAATGGTGTCCTGAAGGTTTGCAGGGGCCCCATGGTTCTTATGAAGGGAACCAGAAAGGGAAGTCTTTACACACTGCATGGGTCTACAGTAATAGGAACTGCAGTAGTAGTTTCTAGTCTTGATGAGGCCGCCATTACAAAGTTGTGGCATATGAGACTGGGCCACATGGGAGAGAAGGGGATGTCAATACTCAGCAAAAGAGGTTACTTCGAGGGCGCACGGATTGGAAAATTGGAGTTTTGTGACCACTGTGTCTACGGGAAACAGAAGAGGGTCAATTTTTCCAAGGCCAAGCCTACCACAGCAGGAGTTCTTGACTACATTCACTCAGATTTGTGGGGACCTGCTAGGGTGCCATCTTTGGCAGGAAAGCGCTACATGTTGACATTCGTTGACGACTTCTCTAGGAAGACCTGGTTTACTTCCTACTCAGAAGAATGAGACATTCTTCTACTTCAAAAAGTTTAAGGCTTTGGTGGAGAATCAGACAGGTAGGAAAATCAAGAAGCTCGGGACTGATAATGGGTTGGAGTTTGTTGATTCGAAGTTTACTGAGTTCTGCGAGGAGCATGGGATTGCTAGGCATAGAACCTTGGTTGGCAAACCTCAGCAGAATGGTGTGGCGGAGAGGATAAACAAGAAACTCTTTGAGAAAGCTCGTTGCATGTTTTCCAATGCAGGCCTTTAGAAGAGCATATTATTCTGGGCAGAGGCCATTGCTACTGCCTGCTATCTACTGAATAGATCACCTCACTCCTCTATTGACTTCCAGATTCCAGAGGAAGTTTGGTCAGGTAATCCAGTTAATTATTCTGTTTTGAGAGTATTTGGATGTCCTGTATATGCCCATGTGAATGAGGGGAAGCTGTCCCCCAAGGCTGTTAAATGCATGTTTCTAGGTTATGGGTCTGAGTCTAAGGGATATCGCATGTGGTGTCCAGACTTGAAGAAAGTCATACAGTCTAGAGATGTAACTTTTAATGAAAATGCAATGCTATCTGGGATGGAATCTACTGTTACTTCTGATGGTGCAGGCAATCAGAAGAAGGATGATGAGAGAGTTGAGTTCGAGGTGGAGCATGTTAGAGCTCAAGGTGGAGCTCGAGGTGGAGCTACTGAGACTCCCAACTAGGAGCAGGTTGCTGATCTTGTTCCTGAAATGATCCAGTTAATCTCGAGATTGAGACTACAGTTGATGTTCCTCAAGAAGAGGAAGTGAGATGCATAGCTCGAGATCGTCCCAGGAGGAAGATCAGGAGGCCTTCTCGATACAATGATGAAGATGATGCCATGATAACTTATGCATGGAATGTTGCAGAGGATACTCCTGAAGGTGTTGAGCCTTCTACCTATCAGGAGGCCATCTCCAGTCCAAGTGCCTCAAATTGGATAGGAGCAATGCAAGAGGAGATGGAAAGTTTGCAGAAGAATGAAACTAGGAGCTATGTGAGTTAACTAAAGGGCGACGGGCTCTTACTGCTAAATGGGTGTACAAGAAAAAAGAAGGTATCCCTGGTATTGAGAGTGCAAGGTGGAAAGCCAGATTGGCGATTAGAGGTTGCAACCAGAGAGAAGGGATTGACTATAATGAGGTGTTCTCGCCAGTTGTGAGGCATACGTCGATCCGCACCTTGCTTGCCTTCGTTGCTCTATTTGACTTGGAGTTGGAGCAACTTGATGTGAAGACAACTTTCCTTCGTGGTGAGTTGGAGGAGGAAATCTACATGAGGCAACCAGAGGGTTTCACTGTCCCTGGTAAAGAGGGACAAGTGTGCAGATTGAGAAAGTCCTTATATGGACTGAAGTAGGAACCCAGGTAGTGGTATAAAAGGTTTGATACCTTTATGGTAGGACAAGGGTACACACGGAGTCAATATGACAACTGTGTGTACTTGAGACTGTTTGAGAATGATTCCTTTATTTACTTACTATTGTATGTTGATGACATGTTGATTGCATCCAGGGACATGTCTTTGATCAGAAAGTTGAAATCTCAACTCAGCCAGGAGTTTGAGATGAAGGACCTCGGGCCAACTAAGAAGATTTTGGGTATGGAGATACAGAGAGATAGAAAGGCAGGGAAGTTGTTCTTATCTCAGCAAAGGTATCTTAAGAAAGTGTTGGGCAGGTTCAACATGAGAAACTGTAAGGCAGTTTCAACTCCATTAGCTGCTCATTTCAAGTTGTCTGGTGAGTTATGTCCTAAGTCTGATTTAGTGATGAAAAACATGTCTAATGTTCCATATGCTAGTGTAGTTGGTAGTTTGATGTATGCCATGGTTTGCACTAGACCTGACCTATCCCATGCAGTTAGCGTGGTGAGTAGATACATACAAAATTCAAGAAAGGAGCATTGGGAAGGTGTGAAGTGGATCCTTCGTTATGTGAAGGGTACTATTGATAAGGGCATCTTATATGATAGAGGCAGTGTTGCAACGTCTAATGTTGCTGGTTTTGTGGATGCTGACTATTATGGAGATTTTGATAGGGGACAATCAATTTCAGGGTATGTGTTCACTTTATGTGGAGGTGCAGTATCCTGGAAGGCTTCACTTCAGTCTATTGCAGCCTTGTCTACTACTGAGGCTGAATATATTGCTGCTATTGAGGGAGTGAAAGAGGCTATTTGGTTGAGGGGTTTGGTCATGGAGCTTGGTGTGCCACAAGGTGAAACTGCGGTTTATTCAGATAGTCAGGGTGCTATCCATCTAACCAAGAATGATGCTTACCATTCGAAGACCAAACATATTAGCGTCAGGTATCACTTCATCAGAGATACAATTACTGCAGGTGAGATTGTGGTGAAGAAAATTCATACAGCTGAGAATCCTGCAGATATGTTAACCAAGCCTTTATCTATCGTTAAGTTTGAGTATTGCTTGGACTTAGTAGGAGTTTGCTCTATGTAAGAGCCCTTGGGGGCCACGCCCTGTGGAGGGGCGTTTTTATTTTTTTTTGCTGGCGGTGGTCAAGGTACTTATTTGGATTATGGGTTGGATGTTTTGGTCCAAGGTGGAGATTGTTATGAATGTTCCAAAACCTCCCATGAGGTGTTACATAATTAAATGTAATGAGGGAGTTTTACATTTTTACATGCGTTGTGTTTCATTCTTTTACGTCAGGAGGATTGTGCATGCATCTTAGTTTCCTATAAAAGCATGAGCTACATCTCTATTATCATTCATCACAACAACAAAAAGAATCCAATACTTATTTACTATTAGGTGAGTTTCCTAATAGTTGGGAGAGAAAAATTGAGAGAAGTTAGTTTCACCAATTTTTCTAGTCTTCCACCATTGTAATTCCTAGCGAGATTGAGAGTTGAGAGTTGAGAGTTGAGAGTTTGAGAGATTTATGTTGTAATCTCCAGTGCTAGATCGTATCACACCCTGTGATAGTGATCGCCTTTGTACTCCTCCCTTCTCATAGTGGATTATTTTTTAGTCAATGCGTGGGTTTTTCTCCGAGTTCTTCGGTTTCCCACGTAAATCTTGGTGTTGTTATTTTTTCACAGTTTTTATTTTCGTTCCTAATTTTGTCGTAATTGCCATTATCTTGCTATTTGCTTCCGCGATTATTTGTAACTTGCAAGTTCACCTACTCTGAATTTTCCTTTCAGTTTAGCGACGATTTACAATGAATTTTATGGAAAAAGGTACTTCTCGGCAATGTTTTCTTTGATTTCAAGTTGGGATGAGATTCTCTATAATGTCGTTGCTCTCCTAAACTTTAATAAAACGTCATTTTTTTCTATGTTTTGTTCATCAACTAATCCTAGCAGTTTCTCTTGCATAAGGTTTTCATCAACCATAAACCCAAAATCCCAAACTGTAAACTCTAAACCCTAACCATAAATAACAAACCTACTTAGAAACAAACATAATAAAAATTAACATAAATAAATTAACAAACACAATAAAGTTAATAAAATCTTTTAATAATCATGGACATACATATTATTCAACAATTTTAACCAACATTTGCATGCAAACATTAAACTTTTTGCGCAAAACCAATACATAAAAACTAAATTTTTACAAATAATACACAATTTAACAATTTTTACACAAACTAATACATACAAAACCAATACAAAAAAAAACTAATTTTTTACCAAAACTACCATACACAAAAAATTATTCACAACATAACTAACTAAACATTTTTTACACAAATATTAACCTAAGTCATATTTATTTATGCATGCTCATAATTTATACACATAAACATACAATTAACACAATTAACAATTTTCAAAGAATATACCGGGGAGTGTCTCCGGCGACGGAGAAGAGGCGGAGGAAACGGCGGCAAGCACAGCAAGCGGCGACGACGGCAGTGAGAGGCGGCGTCGATGGAAATTACTAGTGAGAGGAAGAGTTTGTGTTGTTATAAACCACCAAAAATTTAAAGAAAATGATAAGGAGGGAGAGGAGATTGACTTACCGTCATCGGCTCCGGCGGAAGGCGGCGGAAAACGGGGCTTGAAGTGGAAATTGCTAGTGTTTTTACTAAAAGGGACGGACGGAGGGTGGGGGTTTGAATGAATAACGGGAAGATGAAAATCGCATTCAATTCGGATATTAAAAGGGGCACGTCCGTTCAATGAACGGTCGCGCGCCGTAACGACTGTTCATGAACGATCTTTTTTGGACGGTTGACCGATATTTTCTAGCGACCATTCAATGAACGGTCAAAACAAACAGTCGCCTCTGCCCAGTCATCTTGTAGTGATTGGTGAATTTCAATAATACTTTGCACTTAAACTTAAATAAAAATAAAACAAATAAAAATATTCAAAATAAATTACATAATTACAAAATTGAACCAAAGACAAAATTCAACATATAAAATTACTTAGATTGTTCACATCTCACAGCCAGCTTTTAACTCTACTACTGAGTGTCAACATATTGAAACTCAATGGCTCTAAAAAGTTAGATTACAATAATTTTCTGCACCAAAAAAATCTTAACATATTTAAAAGTCAATTATTCAATTATACAATGTTGTAGGGAACATGCATAATACGATTGATGCAAATTAACTTTTATATTTTTGGGGTATGAGTGAGAAAAGGAGAAAGGGCAAAGGAGCAGAAAATAGTTCAGCACGGAGTACTCCCTTCTATTTGTTTACTCACACAAATTATATGATACATCATGATTATCGCACATGGCGGTTGATTTATTTGATGTACCACATTTATTAAAATTAATTAATTTTTATTTGATGAATTTATATTTCAAAAGATTGTTAAATTTTCTAAAAAATATTGGTAAACTTTATTAAAAAAAAATATTGGTGAATTTTATTATGAATATTAATATATTATTTTTGCAAAATTTAACACCCTGGTGGATCAAGATAGATACTTTAAGATGTATCATATAATCATCGATTTTTTTTCACTTTAGAAAATTAGAGGAATTAATAAAATTATAAAAAACTATAAAATTCCTTAAATTGGTAAAAGTTAATTATGAGAGATGGATAATGCTCATTCCATTCTTAATATCTCTTACTTTAATTAACTTGTTATTTTTTTATAATATTTGTTACTTTACTATTTTATTAATAACTACTTTACTAAATTTACCTCTTATTTTATATTCTCAACACAATTATATAAAAAAAATATTTTTTCTCAATATACAAATTAATTACTATTTTCTTAATCTCTTTCCAAAACTTAAACTAGATAATTATTAAGGAACAGAGGGATATAAATGTAAATTTAACAAAATTTATATCTAAAACTGTAAATTGACAATTAATTAGGGAGAAAAATATCATTATAAGTACATAAGTAGATAGGGAGGAACGGAGTAATTAGAAAGCATAATTTAAAAAAAGAAAAAGAAAAACAAAAAGGTGTGTGAGGTGTCTCCATCAGTAGGGCTTTGATGGTATAGGCCAAGTCAGGTCCAAAGCAAGCAAGTTAGCTTTAAATTAGTCAAAGCCCAACAATAACCCAAACTCAGCCTTACGGTCCAAGCAATATACTTCTTTTCTTTTGCTTTTGATTTCAGTTGTTGCACTTTAGATAGTCAGAGCCCAATCCCATTACGAAATCTCCTTCCCAACTAATTTTCCTCCATTTTCTGCCATCCAATCTTCTCCCTTGGTGTCTCAACTAGTCAACTGTCATTCAACATTCAAGCTTTTTTTTTTCTTATATGGAAAACAATCAAATTTTTAATTATGCTACTCGTCAATCCTCTTTTTGATGTTGATTTTCTTGTTAATTTAAAAACTAATTGGTTGTCAACTTGTCTTCATTTTTGCTGGGCAACGTTATCAAGATCGGGATTCTAGTTAGGATCGATAGAGATTCTTAGAATCGGGATCGTAGGATCCGATCGAGGATCGTAAAATTCTACAAATAAAGTAAAATTATTATAGGTGACTTGAAGCATCCAAAATAAAGAACATTGTATTTCAAAAATGTATTAAAATCAATAATTTTCATCAATCCTAGTACGATCCTAATACGATCCTAACATATTCTAGTACGATCCTAACCTTCTAGTGTGATTATGACCATTCTAACAAAAACAGGTTATAGTTAAAGATCGAACCGATCCTAACGATTCTAATACAAACCTTATGATCCTAGTCCGATTCTGGTTACGATCCTGAAAAGACAACGATTCAGGAATGAGTTGGATCGTTTGGTCATTTTTTAATCGCAGGAGGGTACAAACCTACGATTCGGATCGCGGTTTTAACAACCATGTTGTTAGGCTTTCATCTGGACAAATAAAATCAAAGTTAAATGAGCCCAAAATATAAATCATAACTTCATATATTTATTTGAGCTCTAAAGTAGAAAAATTGAATTCTAAAAATCCTGACTTTCACCAATTGAACAGCAATAATCTCTACTATCAATTTGGATTCTGTTGGTAAAAAAATATAAAATTGGATTGTAGTGATACTAAATCTATATTCACATTCTTTTTATTTTTTTCATTCCTACCCTCATATTATTTTTATCTTTTTTTTCGTTTCTACAAATCTACATTCATATTCTAAATGCAAGGGGAAAATGGTTTACCCGAAATTAGTCCAAGAGTGCTATTAGTCTAATACTACAGCTTATCTTCCAAAAGTTGATGTACACCACTAACACGAGCCACCAATTTCTCAAGTAAATAAAAAGTGAATGCACTGAAAGTTAAAGTAGGGACGCAGAATAAAGTAGAAGAAGAGTGCTTGGATATATCAGGTAGTTTGTATATACATTGTATTATTTCGGGCAATGGAATTAGGCCAATCAAAAATAAAAAATAGTAAAAATGAATGGACTGAATAGACATGTTACACATGTAATATAAATCATTTTACGTCAGTCCATTTGAATATAGTGGACATCGACTTATTTATCCGAATAGACTGTATAATTTGTGTTGATGAAATGGGCAACTAACGTAGTCGTCATTGATCTTCCAATACTATTATAGCAAGAATTCCATCGTATTAGGATTGATTGCTATTTTTTCATTTTATCTCTTTGTTTTGTCATTTTTTTTTTTACTTTGGAAGACTTCCCCTTCCGATAAGGTGATTTTGATATAGTTAGTTTCCCTCTTTTGCGACTAGTTTTGCTATAATGCCCACTATGTAAACCTTTTAATTAAATTTCACATGCACTTATACATATAAAAAAGCTTATCTAAAATTGTTTAATGATTATTTAATCGAACATATTCTCTTCAACTTATTTTTAGAAGACTTTGTTTAGTTATTTAGTTTAAAATAAATTTACAAAAATAAGTTGATAATAGGCCAAATCAATAAGTTTAAAGTTAGTTATTTCAAAGATATCCACGAAAATAAAATCCGAACTAAGGATGTGTTTGGTGCAAGTGAAAAATTATTTTCCGCCAAAATAGTTTTCCATATAAAATGATTTTTTAGGAAAATAAGTTTCCTAATGAAGTTTTCACTTGTTTAGTAGATATATACATACATACATACATCTCTTGGTTTGGATGAGAGATAAAAAGGAAGAGAGCGAAAGAGGAGCAAGATGAGAGAGAAAAAGTAGGATGATAAATGAACTATTTCTTGTAAAGATAAGAGCGAACACAAGGAGCTTGTTCTCCTCATCATTTTTTACAGTTGAACCTAGGAAAATAGTTTATAAAGAAAGTGGGGAAAATGATCTTCAATAAATTTGGAAAATAAGGGCTTGTTCTCCTCATCTTATTTTTTTAGGGGAAAAAAAGGTTCAATTCACAATAAGTTCACTTAGTGAAATTTTACAAGTTATATTATGATTTTTCAAGCATAATCGTTTGCATCATATATCCTTTTTAGGGACCATTCTTTTATACGGTGGAATTACGGTGCGTTAAGTTGCGGTATGGTGGGTTGCGGTGGAAAATAATAAATGGGCATTGATATATTGGAAATTTTTGGGATTTTAATAAGAAGGTAAATAGTAGATTGCAATAGATTGCGGTGAGTTGCGGTAGATTGCGGTAAGTTGCGGTAAATTGCGGTGCGATAACTTGCGGTACCGCATAAAAGAACGACGCCAGTAAATAATAAGCTTTTAGCTCATTTGATACTAGTTATATTATTATGACATGTTACAAGTTAGGTGATTAGGAGTAGTGTACAACTATTTCAGATTTTTTACTATTAGGTGACTATTAGTATAACTTTATATATATGTGTATGCGCATGTGCGTGTGCGTGTGCGTGTGCGTGTGCGTGTGCGTGTGTGTGACACTTACTATTAGCCTCTTCTGGACCATATGAATAGGGAGAAAATTGCCTACATGTTTTTTAATTGAAAACAATAAAAGTCTAAAATTTACATTAGAGTGTAGACCCTGAAAAAACTCCGTTCAGGAAATTTACTTCAAAGTGCTACATAAATTGAGAGTCGGCTAAAGTTACTTAATCCTTAAATAAGGATTTATTAAAGACACTAACAATTCTTAGGAATCATAAACTTGTAAATTTAATTTGTACAAATTAAATTATGCAAGTTATAATTTAAAGAGTCGCCATTCAGTTTTAAGAAAACTAACAAACCATAAAAAAAAAAGAAACTCCGACCTACGAATCAAAGATCAGATTCGGGGGTAAGGTTACAAGTTTGAGAATTAGAAACCTCTCTGACTTGCCTGTTTTGAAAACAGACCCTATTAAAATTGAATTAAAGTGAATAAATAAAAGAGGAGGAATTTGTATAAATTTCACAGTAAAACTATTGTGTCATGCATTATGAAAATAAAAAGTTACAATGTTGTACAATTATTGATTATTCAAGTTTACATGATAATAAAAGAACTAAAAGTGATAAAAAGAAAATAAAAGATTAGCTAACCTTGTTAACACTTAGCATGCATAGAGAAAGGGAGGGAGAAAATAGAGAGTTCTGTCAGGGTTAAAACGCCAACATAATTTTTGGGGTTCTTCAATAATGAGGGAGAAAGCTCTACTTATAGTGGTGGAGAAGAGAATATTAGGAGAATGAAATAAAATAATTAGAAATTTTATTTGGTTAAGAAAAGAAAGGAAGAATAAAATAAAATAATGAAAGATTATATTTCGGCTGCATTTGGGAAAAAAGAATAAGAACAATACTTGGAATAATATTATTGCAATATAATCCAAATAATATTATATTCTTTGAAAGATTAAGAAGGTGGAAAAAATAAGATTTTGGCTTGGATTTTAGATAGGTAACCGAAATTATGGTCAACAATTGACTTTTTTTTTACTTTTTTGGGTCAAAATTCCCGATTATGTAAAATTACTACACAAATAGCCCAAATTAAAATGGTCATAACTCTCTCATCCGGACCCCAATTGATGCAATTCAAAAGGCGTTGGAAAATTAAAGAGTTTACTTTAAGCACACCAAAGTTTAAGAACATCGGAGTTCTGTGGAAAGACTGACATTCAAAAGAGTAAGCCTATCTATGTAGGAAAGATGAAAAATGTAGGCTTTGAAAGAGGAAATGGTGGGAAATGATGACCTTTATGTAGAAGGCTTAGAAATGGATAGAAATGGAGAACTTTTTGGAGATTGAGAAAGCATGCTAAGAGCTATTTCGGGTCAGTTAATTTTACAATAATTATTCTACAAATACCAGTACAAATTCTGGTACTACAATGCCTTTTCCTCGTTCATTATGAATGTGGAAGGAATCGAGCTTGGATGAGTGATCATAGACGTGCCAACATGCAACTTAACTCTATGGTGAGGCTCAGGAGTGATTGAGCATGGCTTAACACTTGGAAGCTTTGTGCGGAGCCCGGTAGAAGTTGTAGGTAAGGGTGAGGGACAAGGAAGGGAGGTTGGAATTTTTTGTGGAGTTAAGGATCGCTCAACCACACTAGTGTCGCTTCTTCGCAAAAGTAAAGCCCAGTGTGGCTTCCCTTCGCTCAAAGCGCTCTCTCATCCTGTGTTTCACTCTCATGGAGGCTTCTCTTCTCACTTCCCGCCTCGGTTTGTTGTGTATAGGCTAAGGAGGGGGTCTAGGAGCAAGGTTAATCTTCTTTTCTCCCATCTTGAAGGAGTAAGTGTTGTTGAAACCATCATGGATGACATGCCTATCAAATTGCCAAGGCTGCCCAAGGAGCAAGTGGCAAGCATCCATAAAAATATATCGCAAAGAACACTATCGCAGTAATGAGAAATGCAGAAAGACATCAAGGCTTGTTGAGTTACCATGAGGTCCCCACCTTGCAAGCTATACGGTTGTAGATGAGCCAAGACCAGCAATTGGAACTTCTCCACCATGATAATAGAGGCCAAGTTGGTGTAGCTTCTATTGTCAATGATTAGCTTGCACACCTTCCTATTGATGGTGCACCTAGTTCGGAAGATGGTCTCCCGTTGACAGTCATCCCGGGAATACTTGATCATGACAAAGGATCGCCTCAGAGTTAAGCTCTCTCCTTCTTCTGCATGCGCCTCAACATCGGCCCTTGGAACCTCCGGTGTAGCTACCATCTTCATAGGGCATTGAGCTTGGTAATGACCATAAGCTCGGCATTGGAAGCATTTTCTACCCTTGAGCTTTCGAAGATATTCCGCTTCTGTTTGAGCTCGAGAGGATGGTTTGGGTAGCTTGGGAGTTTGACTTCCCTTGGTTGAATTCGCACTCTGAGAGTGATTGCTTCCCTTTTTAAAAGACCATGAATGAGCCTTCTTTTTTTTTCTTCGATCACAAGGACCACTAACCCTTCTCAAGGACTCAAGTTGCATCGTGGTCATGGTGCGGAGTAAGTCACCCATTTGGCGTTGCACCCTTTGTGTTTGCTCTTCGAGATGTTGAATAGACTTCTCGAGGTAAGATTGGGTTCAGGGAACAGGACGGGAGGGAAAATTGAGTTTTCCCGAAGCATATGACATGGAGGCCATTTGTGGAGCTTGGATTTTCTTGTGAGGTGTATAATTTGACCTGATGGTGGTTTAGGTTCTTTGTAGTTAGGAAACTTGAGAAGTTTTGCGAGGCTAAATTTTGTGGGGAAGATAGGGTGAAACTGACTAGGGGAATGCACAATGAAGAACAAACTCGGATGGAGTTCACAATCACCACTACCAACAACCAACAAAATAACCACAACCACCAAACTCAATAAAATCCAACAATTTCAACTTCAATCACAGAACCAACACTTCTCCAGTTATTCAGCAACAATGAAAAGCAATAACAACATCCAACAGCAATTGATGAACACGTGGGATGGGGGTACCCAAATTGCTCAACAATATCAACAACACCAAGAATACCAATAAAAAAATCACCATCAAACAACAACAAGAACAATTCCATGCCATAATTATTAAAATTTCGATCCCGATCTACGATCCTACGATTTTATGATCCAAAATTCTCGATACGATTCTACTATCTACACACGATCCACGATCCTACATGGGTTAATTCCGAACTACCCCATGAATTCGAGTTAAGATCCCGATTTTAACAACATTGTTCCACGCACAAACAAGAAATCTCCAACAAAACTATGAGTTCTATTCCTAGCTCTGATACCAAATGGAGAGTTTCGGACCTAGGGTCTACACAAATTCATGTGGATGATGAAAATCCACCCATAGAACTCATACAAACAAGAACTATTTTTAAGGTTTGGAGTTTTTGTTGATGAACAAGAAATTAAATGATATGGACAATTCTAAAGAGTATAAACTCACCAAATTGAACTAAGATGTTCAATCACTTGTGCAAGGATTTTCCACATAAAGAGTCTTGAAACATCCAAGAAATTTCAGCAAAGAGAGGAGGAAGAACACCCACTCATAAAGAAAGAGAAATCAACAAGCAATTCCACAAAAGGATTATCTTTCATTTAGTTAAGGTTTGAAAACCCTTAATTACAATCTCCCAAGTGGAGAGGATCTTGGTGGTTAAACCTATGAGCTTCAAAAACTTCAAAAACTATCCTCTAATGAAGGGGGTTGACATGTATATGTATGGGGAAGGGGATACAAAAGGAATGAAACAAAAATGAGGGAACAAAAGGGGAAAGTCGAGCTAACAATCCGACATTTCCAGGACCGTCGCGGGCGCGACACAAAGTGTCATGGGCGTGACCTTGCTCGGGGTTAAATTTAGGTAAATGATCGATAGAGGGGTCACGGGCGTGACCTCTTGGTCGCGGTCGTGACCATGGGGTGGTCGCTGCCGCGACCCCTGGCGATTTCTCGAACCCTGAAATCTCCAACCGAAGGGTTGCGGGCACGACAAGGCACATCGCTGGCGTGATGCTGCCCTTAACCTCAAATTCTTTTTTATTTTTTTTTGGGAGGGGGTGGGTGTCACGGGCACGACACCAGACATCACGGGCGTAACGCTAGCCACCGAGCCTTGTCGCGGGCGCGACAATCAGTGTCGTGGTCGTAACTCCTCTGTTGTCACGTCTTCTCCCTTGCTTGGCATGCACAACGAATTCCACTTCGCCTCGTTATTCTTGCCGAGAATCTCGAGGTCCCTTAGAAGACCTAAGATGGATCTCGATGAGGATCTGAAACCACGACCTATTGTCGGGGGGTCTTCCTTGAAATGAACATCACCCCTAATGATGGCCCAAAAGGCCCTACAAGTACCCAAATTCATCTTTAAATGAACCATGGAGCCAGGTTTGAACCATGGAGAGATAAGGGTGGTCTTAAGTGAACCGGTAACCATAGATGGAATGAAATTGGGCCCGACCCAATACACTCCAGATAAGTTGCCACACATCCTAAACATAGTCAAATACAAAGAGTCTAAGTTGTACTACTCAAGACTTCTAAAACTACCTAAACTCAATAACTAAAACCATCGTCATTACTCCCTCTCAAGTTGGAGAATGGAGGTCAAGTATGGCCAACTTGGACTTCAAGTAGTTGAACTGATCACGACCAAGGGCTTTAGTGAAGATATCAGCTGGCTGGTCCTTGGTGCTGATTTTAAAAAGATGGAGTAATCCAGCCTCAACCATTTCCCTGATGAAGTGGGAACCAATCTCAATGTGCTTGGTACGCTCATGATAGAATGGATTGTTGCGATATGTAAGGTTGTATGGTTATCGCAAAATAGTTTTATCAGTCTTGGGAGAGAAATTCCTAGTGATGCTAGGAATGTTTTTAATGAGAGTAGTTCACTGGTAGCAGCTGCCATAGACATATACTCTACTTCTGTGGTACATTTGGACACTGTAGGTTGCTTCTTAGTCTTCCATGATATCAGGACTCCTCCAAAAGTAATAACGTATCATGTAAGAGATCGTCTAATCGTAGGACATGACCCCCAATTTGCATCGCAATAACCAAGTAAGTTTAGATCAGATCCTCTAGGTAATAAAATTCCTAGTCCTGCAGTGCCTTTGATGTAGTGAACGACTCTTATGGCTGCCTCCATGTGTTCTACTTGAGGAGTCTGCATAAATTGAGAGAGAGTATGGACAGCATATGTGAGATCAGGTCGGGTGATAGTTAGATAAATAAGACGTCCAACAAGGCGACGATATGAAGTTGGATCCTCCAATTTTTCTGTTTGTGTCACCGCTAACTTGTGGTTCTGTTCCATTGGTAATCCTGCTGGTTTAGCGTCCAAAAGGCCACACCCATCGATTATTTAAGAGCATACTTGCACTGACTCGAGTAAAGCCCTTTAGTACCTATTGCTACTTCTATGCGCAAGAAGTATTTCATAGGTCCCAAATCCTTGATGTTAAAGCATTCATGAAGGTAATGCTTAAAGTTTTCACCTGCTTGGGAATTGTTAGTGGCAAGAATGATATCAACAACATACACCAAGAGTGCCATAAAAACACCACCTTCCCGATAGGTGAAGAGTGAGTAATCTGCATATGACTTTTCAAAGTCATAGTCACAAAGTTTGGATGAAAGTTTTGTAAACCATTGGTGGGGTACCTGTTTCAGTTCATAAAGCAACTTATTTAGTCTGCATACTTTGCCTGGATAGGATGCTTTATATCCTAGAGACAATTTCATATAAACCTCCTCATCTAAGTCTCCATGAAGAAAGAGATTGTTGACATCTAATTGATATAATTCCCAACCCTTTGCTACAACGACGGATAAAAACAACGGATACTAGTCATCCGAGCTATAGTGGTAAAGGTCTCATGGTAGTCTACTCATTCTTACTGGTGGTCTCCCCTGATAGCTAATCGGGCTTTCTAGCGCTGAATAGATCCATCTACGTTGCACTTAACCCGATAGAATCAATAGGTTTCTTACCTGAGGGAAGATCAACCATTGTCCAGGTTCCCGTTTCTTCAAGGGCATCCACTTCTTCATCCATAGTATCACGTCACTTTCTTTCTTTGACGGCCTCATGGTAAAAATTTGGCTCAGTTTCTTTCATAATAGGTCCCAAAAAATGTTGATGCGAGGGAGAAAAACTAACACAAGTAACATAATTCTTTAAAGGATAGGGTGTACCTGAATATTCCTTTCGGTGATGTGAACTAGCAGAGATGGATTTATTTTCACAAGCGTTGTAGCATAGGAAATCATTGAGCCGACTTGATTGCCTTCGAAGACGTTAAGGTCGCTGACTTCGACCTTCCTCGAGTTGTAGATCCTGATTAGTACGAATTTCATGCTCTCTGGGATGCTCTTCTTTATCAGGCCCAAGTTCCTCAATACCCTGAGTTGTGTTGTGCTGAGCCGGCATGATGTGAGGTTGTTGTGCATCAGACTCTTTGGGCTCTAGATCAGAAATAGAGATTTGATGCAGGGCCTGTTTGGTGTTGGAGTGTGATGTGGCTGTTGGACTATTTACACGTAAACTCCCCCTTTCTTTTATTTTCCAAGCATCATTATCATCTGAGTATCTTAATCCAACATTCTCCTCTTTGTCCATCAATTTTTCTTGAAAGTTTTCCTCCTTATAGGGATTTCAAAAAACGTGACATCTCTACTCTCAAAAAATTTATTTTCTTCCAAATCGTATAATCTCCAAGCTTTCTTTCCAAAGTGGTAGCCAACAAATATACACCTTCTACTTCTAGAGGCAAATTTGTCACTTGTTTTGATTTGAGCAAAACATAGGCAACCAAAAACTCTAATTTCATCATAGTTCAGTTTATTACCAAAGATGAGCTCATAAGATGTTTTTCCGTTTAACAATTTATTAGGAGTTCGATTTATCAAATAAACTTCAACTTGGAGACATTCCCCCCAAAAATCCAAAGGTAGGTTTACTTGGAAACGTAATGTACAGGCTACATTCAGTATATGTCGGTGTTTTCTTTCAGCTCTTCCATTTTATTGAGGGGTTTCTACACAACTAATTTGGTGAATTATCCCATGCCTAGCATAGAATTCCCTTTTGGTTTTTGATTGGAACTCCAAACCATTATCACTTCTAATCACCTTGGTTTGCTTGTCAAATTGAGTCTTGATCAAAGAGATAAATTCTTTCAAACACTTCTTTGTTTCACCCTAGTGTTTTAAAAGGTATACCCACACACTTCTACTATAACCATCAACAATAGTAAGGAAATTGTGAGCTCCACATGATAAAGGAATTTTGCATGGCCCCCTATAGGACCCCGGGAAAAAGGGTGCGCCCCTTTTCCTCTGTGATGCGCTACTTAAACGATCGGGAGCCGACTAAGGTTGCTTAATCCATAAATAAGGATATTTTTATTTTTCGAAATTCATTTTCGGGATGGTGAAATTTTATTTATTTTACAAATCCGTTTTTTATTATTTAAATATTGAAATTACACGAAATATATTAATAATGATTCAAAATCGGCCCACACCACATTCAGGCCCAAAAGGAAGCACGCGGGCCGCTAGAACCGTCAAAACCCGCGCGGGTTTTGATGGCTCTTGGGTCGGGCCACCTGTTTCCCTCGGGCCAGAGAACATGAATTGGAAATAATAAAACCCGTGAGGGTTTTATTAATTCCTACACATTTTCTCTTGATTTTCCACTTTGAATTGGGTGTGAGGAAGATATTAAATCATTTCTTAATTATTTTAGAGTAAACTTTAATATTAAATAATTAAACAGATTATGAAAAAGAATAAAGAGTCGTCAGCCGATTTAAGGAAACCGACAAACCATAAAATTAATAATAACTCCGGTCTACGAAACCCGATTCTAAGTCCGGGGTAAGGTTATGAATTCGAGAATTATAAGAATTCTCGAATTTGCCTGTTAGAAAACAGACTCTACTAAAATCGACATTAAATTGAAAAAGAGCAGGGAGAAGTTTAATTAATTTCGCAAGTTTATATTCTTAAGCATGCAATATAAAGAATGGAGTTTTTGTTTTACAAAAATATGCACATATAACGTAAAATAAAAGACAAATTACATGATTAAATAATAATAACGAAAAGAAACATAAAACCGAACCTCTTTGATTTAGAAGCCCGAATGCGACGATCGAAATGCCTTGACTTCCCTTGACTTGATGGATGAAGGATTAGTATAAGAGGAGTATAATGGTAGTATGTGAGTGATATTTTTGATGGAGTTATGGTAATGAGAATAGTGAGAATGATGGAAGTATGATGAGAGTTTAGGAGAGTAAGGGTAGAATTATGATGATAGTTGGTGATTTGAGTATAATGGAGGTGGTTTATGAGAGTTGTTGATGAAGAATGAATGGAATGGAGGGGGGTATTTATAGGTGATGAGGTTAGTGTTTAAGATGGAAGTGGAGGAAGACACATCCCCACAATCATGCCCCTATCCCCATGCAATCACAAGTCAAGCCTTAGGGTCAACCCACATGGGGCTAATATCATGGGATAATGATCAAACTTTGGCGTCGGATTTAAAAATATAAAACCTGCGCGAGTTTTATCAATCCTATACACGGATTGCTGACATAAGCAAAGCAAAACGACGCGTCTCAGGGATAGAAAACCCGCGCGGGTTTTGTGTTGCCTGGGTTGGGGCGCGCCTTGGGCCTGCCTTGGTTCTGGGTCGTCCTCTTCAAATAAAACCCGTGCGGGTTTTATTTTTGGTACTGGGCCGACTTGGGTTTGCTTTGCTTGTTTCGCTTATTACATGGCCCAAATAACTTATAAATAAGACGGGATTATATCGATGCAAATCCCGGTGTCTACAGAGAGCCCCCACTTTGACCGAGTCCGAATAGGACGAAGGTCAAAGTAGACTTGATGTCTGTCTTGATGCTGGCGGTGCTCTTTTATATGGCGACCAGGTGATGTTGCTGATGATGATGTCGTTGGTAACCTCTAGATGGCAACCGTTGGACGACTGAAGATGCTGGTGATGATGATGTCGTCGGAAACCTTTAGGTGGCAACCGTTGGACGACTGAAGATGCTTGTGATGATGTTGTCAGAAACCTTTAGGTGGCAACCATTGGACGACTGCTGCTGATGAAGAGGTCGTCGGTAAGCTTTAGGTGGCAACCGTGGGACGACCGATGCTGAAGGATGTCGTTTGGAGACCTTTAAGTGGGATCCGTTCAAACGACTGCTGCTGACGACATCGTTTAGAGGCCTTTAGGTGGCAACCGTTGGACGATTGTCGTTGACGACATCGTTGGAGGCCTTTAAGTTGCAACCGTTTGACGACTGTCGCTGATGGTGCTTTTTTAGGTGGCAATCGGATGACGGATGGTCCTTTTTTAGCGGCGACC
The DNA here is from genome assembly GCA_029582165.1 of Portulaca oleracea. NCBI lineage: Eukaryota > Viridiplantae > Streptophyta > Magnoliopsida > Caryophyllales > Portulacaceae > Portulaca > Portulaca oleracea. The sequence continues at coordinate 16,369,001 of CM055889.1, read as the reverse complement.
TGATGATGGTGCTCTTTTATGCGACAACTTGACGATAGATGGTCCCTTTTAGCGGCGACCAGATGATGGTACTCTTTTATGTGGCAACCTGGAAATCATCAGAAAATTAGGTATCAGTTTTTGCAAAAATGCCAATGGGTTCAAATTTTTTTACCTGAATTTTGGAAATCCTTTGGCCACAGTCTTTAGGTCGTTGAAAGACGCTGGGCCACAGGATCTTGGGCCGCTGAATTTGGCTCTTGTCGGTAGAAAACCCGTGTGGGTTTTGTCATTTTTACTTGGCTGCTAAAGGCGCTGGGCCGCCAGAATTGGGCCCATAGAACACCCAAAACCCGCGCGGGTTTTAGTGTTGTTTTCTTCTTTTTTTTCGTTCTTCTCGTGAAAAGCATCAACGTGGGCCATGTGTTTGTGTGGACAAGAATGTGCCACGCAGCCATGTCTCCTCCTTGGGTGGCAAAGTGATGACCTTTGGTTTTCGACCAATGAAACGCATTTAGCATCTCGAGGCGGGTCCTAGAAACGAGCAGTTCATATTCACTCAACATTTCTATAAACACCAAGCTTCATTCACCTCATTCACTCACACCTTCAAATCTTCATCATCTCTCTAGCTTCTTTTTCTCTCTCTAGGAAATTTGTTCTTTGAAGATAATTTGAGTTCTTTGGAAGATGCATCCCCGAGGTCATAGAAATCCTCCTCTTCCACATGCGGCGACATGGTCCCACGAGATGTCTTCACGTCGCAACTTTATTCTGGGTGCGGATGCCGACCCTTCGGACCTTACTATTCAATCTTGGAACCATGCTTGATTCTACCGTTTCCATGGCAAGGTAATTTCCAAAACTTCTCTTTTATGCTTATTTTAATAAAAAAAAAATGAGTAAGCACGAATTTATTTTTCATGTCTTGTCAATTTTTAATTATTTTAAACATGCTTGCATGATGGCTCCTTTTTATTTACGCTTTGCACATGATAACCCATCTTGAGAAACGTACCAAACTCGACCCATGAGAAAAATTAGTGTGAGTTTTATGCATGCTCGGCCTAAAAATTGGCCCACTAGGATAAAGAAAACCCGCGCGGGTTTTTTGGCCTGTAAGTGATGTATAATGAGACCAAGGATGATCAAATTATACAAAAGCTAAGGATCTTTAAAAACCAAGATAAGAATCTTGCTTCTCAAAGTTCTTAAGGATCCCAAATGGAATGAAAAAGTGTGTAGATAAACGAAAAGATGATGGAATTCGTTTACCAAGATTGAAGAACGAATGATGTTTGATGAGTGATGGATGAATGGCGACTTGAATGGATGAACAAATGATGAACGATGGATGAATGGTTGTACCTTGATCGATTGTTGGACGAATATGGATGGGACGAATAGTACTTGAAAGATTGAATGTTGATTGATGCTTGAAAGATCAATCAAAGATGGATGAATGCTTGAATGAACGAATGGAATGAATGAATGATATGTTTGGCTCTTGAAGATTCTTGAAGGATACAGCCACACCACCTTCAATAATGCTTCAATTTCTTCCTATCACCACCTAGGACGCCACCCTAAGCTAGAAGAAGAAGATAGAATCGAATCTCCCTCAAGAGAAACGAAATACTAGCAAAAGCTAGAGAGAAAACAACACCTTGTGTTTGTATTTGATTTATTGAATGAATGAGATTACAAGGCACCCAAGGGGTCTATTTATACTAAATGGAAGCCCCCCTTGGCGTGTGAAATTCAAGAATTACAAGCCATCTAGCTTACATCATCCTAAACTAGTATGACATCATAAAGAAACAAATGAACTAAGTTAGATTACAAATGATGATAACTCCTTCGTTTCTTAGCCAAATCTCAAGATTCTTCAACCAAATGAAAGCTCTTTGAATGTAGATTAATCCACTCTAGGACGTCTTCCATGGTAGCTTTATGGTTCCTGAAATAAGGAGCAAATTACTTGAGTACCCTTGTAGAATTCTTCCATAGTAGAGAGATATGTAAGAGACTTGAACTCTTCTTCCATGTAGGTGAGTATTTGATGTCTTCCTTGATGTCCTTGATGTATATGGCCATCAAATATACATCAGTAAGCCCCCAAAAGAACAATGGGCCTGGATGGACGACCCATCAGAGAACAAAACTCGTGTGGGTTTTTGTCCTGCTGGGCTGGCTCATTTGGGTCGTATGGATTTTTCTTCTGCCCTTTTTTTTTATTTTTTTTCAATTTATTTATTCTATGGGCCATGGCTGTGAGCCCAGTGTTGGTGCTGAGTCCAGCTAAGGCCCGAAAGAATATGCCTAAAGTATTTAGACGAGCCCCCAACTTTAACTGTCCCCTTTTATTTGTCTTTAGGAGGACAACTTGAAAACCCCTGGTCGCTTAAAGAATTCACTTAAGGTAGCCGCCTCGATTCCTAGGCATTTTGTTGAACATACTCTGACTGCGGCGGGGCTTATGCCGTTCTGACAATGTTTGGCGGCTTGGAAGGGTCGTACGTATCGCGCCATAGGCCGTGCCATAGCTGAGAGGTTTTGGGACACCACCAACTCCTTTCATCTGTCTGTGGGTGAGATGACGGTTACTCCCACAGATTTCGTCATGATCACTGGTCTTCCGTGGGGTGGGCGTGATGTAGTTTTTGACGCTGAAATTCCACCCATGGTCTTGGATCTTCTGGGTCCAGTGTCAGCGCGTTTGGGCCAAGGACAGGGCCTTTCCAATGTTTCTTACACGCATTTCGAGGCAACCATCCGTGATGCCAATTTCCAGAACTTGCATGTGGATCAACGCCGTTTCATCTTCCTGGCGTACATCATTTCTGCCACCATTTTTGCCAACCGGGGGATAATATCACCTTGACATGGCTTCGGATCCTTTTGGACTTCAACAATGTCCGGAATCTGAACTGGGGCAAGGCGGCTTATGCGAACTTCGTCCTCTGGCTTCACCACGACGTTCGGCCTTCACAGGATACTGATCTGGTTTACCTTCATGAGCCTCCTACTCGTTATCAGTATGGCCCTTCGCTATGGAAGGTGCTCGAGGTATGTCCCCGAGACTCTTCTCTTTGTAGATTTGCTACTCTTTCAATTCTTCTTTGACTTTATGTTCATGCAGTCATGGGCATATGAGTATATTCTGTCTTTGGGCATTCGCTCCAAAAAGAATAAGACAGTTCTTGCTGCTGAACGCTGGTCTAACGATGTTGTTCGTGGGAAGAAATTCCAGCCAGGTAGCCTTGATCGCATTCGTCGCATGCTGGATAACCTCACCCCGATATTTCCTTATACCTAGCGCCTTTATTTATTTTGCTTTTATCCTTGAAGTGACTCTCTTTCTTTTTCACGACCACGTGAATTGGCGTCCATGGGCAGAATTCGACTTGAGTAGATTGCCCAACCCTTTGCAATTGGTGGAACATGATACTTGCCTCCGCGTCCTGATGGAGGGATCCTCGGGTTTCATATGGTACTTGGGGGAGAGAGCCACAAGGCAAATCTTGGGTGGATATCCCGGTCTTATCCCCCTGGATCCTCCGGAGCACATGTTCGAGTCATGGCGCGTCGTTCCAGGTGCCTTGGGAGAATGGATTCGCGGCCAAGACTTCGACAACTTTGTGCATAATGTTCCTCAGGAGCAGTTTGATGAGGAATTTCAGCGCTATCTGAGCCGTTTAGCCCCGCGGGTGGTAGGTATCTTCTTCCTTCTGATTTCTCATTATGTTTCAGGCTGATTCCTAACCATGAGGTTTGCAGTTGGGGTCTTATGCCAAGGTCGCTGAGACGGGGGCTCAACCGGTGAGAAGAAGGATCGGAGGTTTCTTAGAGGTGGAGACTAGTAGTCAATGCTCTGCACTCCGAGAGTTTGACCGGAAACCAGTAAGTTCTCATGTTACTTTCTTTTCTCCTTTATGCCGTTTATACATGTCTAACCCTGGCCTCATCACTTTCCATCCAAGTTGGGATGTTTTCCGCCAAGTGACCAAGGAGTGGAGCACGATGCTGAAGTACTTTGACCGAGCATTTACCCGCTTGGGTAGGTATCGTGGGAACGCCGCCGAAAGGGCTGATGTAGACGCCGACGCGGAATCTGTTCCTCGGGATCCCCCTTGACGTTCTACTACAAGGGTCCCTCACACTGAGCCCCCACGTCGCTCTTCGGCAGGGGAGTACACTTCTCGAGGCCGATCTTGGGAAGAGGTTGGTGGATCCTCTCGTCCTCCCTTAGCAATTGTGCCGGAGGGTCGCGGCAAAGGCATCATGATCGAGGGTCATCATTCAATTGGGTCTCATCATAGCAAATCAGGCAGCAGAGGTCGCCGTCCTATGGAAGAGGACATGGCTCAGATGTCCTTGGAAGAACAACTTGGCCAAGGAGGGTCACATCACAGTGTTGGGTATGGTGGTGATACCCAACCTCATTCCTACTGGGTAGAAGACGCTTCAGAGTCGAGTGCTACCAACCGACCTTCTCACTCTCGCCGCACTCTGGCTTCAGTGCGTTCCGCTCGTTGTGGTCGGGAAATTGTGGTGAGGGACCATGATTCAGGTGCATCCGTAGGGTATCCTGGCGGTCAGGCCCTAGCGGATGACGCTACTTCACGTCCTGCACGATACGACGTCTCCTCTTTTGGCTCTGGTTCTTATTCTGCTGGATGGCCGGTTCCGACCCCTGGAATGGATCCTTCATGGCCCAAGGGTACGCGAGAGTGGTCTGCACCCCAACACTCTTGGCTAGAAGGATCCTCCTCTTCTGGTTGGCCAGCTCCCGGTTATGGAACTGGTCCTGTATGGCCTACTCCTTCTGTTGAGTTGCACGTCCCGGATCATTCATGGCTAGCCGGTTCGCAAGAGCATTTCGTATCATCACCGTCAAGCGTGCATCCTTCTGAAGTTCCCTTGTCCGGGCCACCGCAAACGGTTCCTGGTCATGACTACTATTCTTGGGACACCTACTTCGGTACGGCTGGTGCTTCCAACGCTAGAACTTCTCATGTTGGTGCCGACTCGGTTGAAGACAGCGGCGATTCGGGCTCCCTGTGGTGATCGAACCAATGACAAGCAAGACTCTATGCATTTTTAGACTTTTGCTATACAGGACTGATTTGTACTTTTTTTATTTAATGCAAGACTTTGTATGAATTTTATTTCTTATTTTATATGCAAGACTCGGTGGATGCACGATTTTATCTTATTAATGCACATCTGAATGATTTTCTACACGACGGGATTAATCCTAACTTAATCCCGCTTCCCCAAAAAGAATAGAAAATAAAAGAAAACAAAAACCTAAGTGTTAGAGTAAACTCGAGCAAAATTTTCGGAACCGAGCATCATTGGGCCAATATCCAAAGCATTTGAAAATACACAAACGGGCCAAATTAATTCCAAGGCCCAAATTCAATGAGAAATAGGTGGGCTGTGCCACGGAGAGGCGGCCCATGTTGTCAGAAAAACCCGCGCGGGTTTTCTCTTCAGCAGGCCCTGGGCCTGGGCTTGGACAGGCGTGCGCTGGGTCTAAGAACATCAAAACCCGCGCGGGCTTTGATTTTCTTTTTCTTTTTTTTTTTGCTAGCCGTTGCAAATGACATAAATCATGGGAATTGAATGCAACGGCTCCATGATCACTTGCTGGTTGCATTTCTTCATTTTTGATCATGCATGGAGGTGTATAAATACCTCATATTATGCATATAATCATCATCACTTCAAGGTCTTCATCATATATTCTCTCAAAATTCAAAGAAATCCTCCCGGTTCTCATGGCATTCAAGAAGAAACTTGCAACTTGGATGAGCACCTTGTCCAAGGAAGAGAAGAAAGAGCTCGGGAGATACAAGTTAACGAGCTTGATGAGTCTTCGTCAAGTGAGGATTAATCACGACTTTCTCCGTGCGGCGGAGACTTTTTGGGATTCGAAGATGCATGTCTTCAGCTTCGCATGGAAGGAATTATGTCCGCTTCCGGAGGAATGGTCCTCAATCCTCGGGACAAATCACTTTGCTCGCCCGACGTCGCCTCCAACGCCAACGGACATCCCAAAGCAGTACAAGGAGCTCTTATGTTTGTCGTCTCGGATCATCGGAAGTGCTCTATTTGGCGAAAAGGTACACTTCCAAACCATAGTTGAATATTTTCAATCTTCTGATACCCTTGAATACGGTCCCGTGATACGAGTGCGAGCGCTCGTATTATGTCTCCTTGGCGAGTTTTGCTTCTATCACGGCAGCAAAGAACCGGACCGGTGAATTCGATCCAAATCGTCGACGACATGTTCCCGAGGCTACAACCCCGTGCCTCTAATACTAGTGGAAACCATGATGGGCTTGGATGATCCGAATCCAGAACATGACTTTCGAGGAAGCCCGTTGCTACTTCAGGTATTTCATTCCTCCATTTTGCCACCATCTGATTTTTTTCTGCCTCTACTATTTACAAAACCCGCGCGGGTTTTGTGCTTATATTTTTTTTTTGGTTAGTTTGGGATAATTGGCGTGCAATCTAACCCTGGCTAACTGATGGACAGATCTGGTTAATGGAGCACTTGGGTCTCATCGAAGAGCCCCGGACTTCATCGGTGTTGGCGAACTATTGTTAGAGAAAGAGGAAGTACACCGACCTTCGCTCGGTAACGGAATGGATTGCATTCTTGAAGAAGGCTAGGGAGATCATGTGGTGGATCGAATGGTGGCACATCTCCGAATATGTGACCCACGACTTCCGCAATGCTTATGTGTGTCTTGCCGGCTTGACACACATGACCTTTTATTTTCCAGCGCGAGTGAAGCGCCAGATGGGTCGTAAGCAAGACATCCCTGAGCTCCTGTGTGAGACTCCTGATCAGTTGAAGCTTCGCGGCTCGGTGATTGAGTCGTGGTTGAAATACTGGGAAAGAAGGCCAACTCTTAAAGCCCCTCCAAAGATACGCGTGTCTTATATTGCCGATGCTGACTACCACGGATGGCTAATTGCTGCTGTTGAGTCTCGCCGTGCTGGGGAAGCGAGAAGGAGACCAGTAAAGGAAAGGTTGGGTCCCCGTACATCAGCGAAGGACCGTCTGGGCACGAGAGACTCGGTGAAAGATAGGCTTGGTCCGAGGGTGGAAGCACAAAAACCAAGCAGGCGGGCCTATAAACCCAAAGACAAAGAGAAAGCTCTTATCGGACCTAGAGACACGGAGACTGACCATGAGACAACTGGCGAGGTAGAGAAAGTGAAGCAAGATTAGAAGATAGAATGGAAATGAAGGAACTGAAACTGTTTTGCCATAATAGTCTTTTATTTAATTATGCCTTTTAAATTTTCTTATGTTACAAGCAGTGTACTTGCATTATCAATTAATAAAGAAGAAATATTGTTCACAATTATTGTATTTTGCAAACTTTATTTTTTCTTATATACATGAGCATTTATTAAATATATCCCAAGTGTCTGAAAATTGGTTTTCCAGTTGCTTGGTTATATTAAGCATAGTATCGCTTGAGTTGATCCAAGTTCGTGGGCTGAATTACATCTTCTCCATCTATAGTAGCAAGCCGAGCTGCTCCTCTTGGCAAAATTTCCTTAATTATATAAGGACCCTTCCAATTAAGTGCAAATTTTCCTCTTGGATCTTGTATAGGTGCCCTCATCTCCTTAAGCACCAAATCACCTACTTGAAGTGAACGACCTTTCACCTTCTTATTAAAAGCACGAGTGATCCTATTTTGGTATACTTGCACATTATGCAATGCCCTCAATCGCCTTTCGTCCATTAACATTAATTCCTCGAACCTTGCCCTAGCCCATTATGCTTCTGGCAACTGACTTTCGGCCACTATTCGTAACGAAGGGATTGCTACTTCAATCGGTAAGACTGCTTCCATCCCATACACCAAAGAATATGGTGTTGCACCTGTAGTAGTGCGTATAGAGGTTCGGTATCCCTATAGGGCAAATGCCAATTTATCCAGCCAATCCTTGTAAGTGACAACCATTTTCTTGATGATTCCAGCTACTGTCTTGTTGGCCGCTTCCACAGCTCCGTTAGCTTGAGGTCGATATGGCGAAGACCGGTGATGCTGAATCTTATAAGTGGCGAGCAAAGTTTCTACTTCCTTTCGAAAATGGCTTCCATTGTCACTAATGATTTCATGAGGCACTCTATATCGACATATGATGTTTTGAAGGATGAATTTGGCCACCTGCTTTGATGTGAGTTTGGCAAAAGAGGCTGCCTCTACCCACTTAGTGAAGTAATCGATGGCGACCAATATGTATTCATGTCCTCCTGTTCCAGTTGGGTGTATCTTGCCAATGATGTCGACACCCCATAATGAGAACGACTATGGAGATGTCAAAGTAGTCAGGTATGATGGGGGTTGATGCTGTAGGTTGGCATACTCTTGGCATTTGTGACACTTTCGAACGAACTTTAAGCAGTGTGCCTCCATAGTGGACCAATAATAATCAGCCCTTTGAATTTTCTTTGCCAACATACGTCCATTCATGTGGGGACCACACTCTCCCCCATGTACAGTAGCCATGATCTCCTTGGTGCTCTTAGCATCGATGCATAATAAATTAATGCCCGTAGGTGATTTCTTGTAAAGGCGATCTTGGATTAAGCAGTATTGTGCTGCTAGAGACCTGACCGCTCGTTGTCCTCGAGCATCTAATTCAGCTGGATATTCTCCTTTCCGAAGAAAATTGTAAATGTCATGGAACCATTCCTCAATCTCTTCCTCTTGTGCCTCCGTGTTGCACACATATGCAGGTTGAGACTGTCTTTCTACTATTACTGTAATTGGAGCGTGCTTGATGGTATCGATATCATTGAAGACAACTTGGCTAGGGCATCAGCCAACTCATTGTGATCCCTTGAGAGATACCGGAAGCTGATTTGCTCAAATTGGTTAGCAAGTCCCAAGAGCTTCTGTTGGTATGCCATAAGACATTCATTCCGAACCTTCCATGTATTTTTAGCCTGATTAATTATGAGGCTAGAGTCTCCGAAGACTTTTATGTGACGTATACCCAAGGTCAATGCAGCTTGTAAGCCCTTGATGCATGCTTCATATTCGGCAGCGTTGTTAGTAGCATCAAAGTCTAACTTCACAGACACAGGGACATGTACCCCTTCTGGAGAGATCAGTAGTACTCCTACTCCACAACCCATTTGGTTTGAAGCTTCGTTGAAGTACATTTCCCATATTATTTCGTCAGTGAAGAATACATCCTCATCTGGGAATTCCAAGTGAGTGCTTGGAGGTTCCTGTGATGGTGAAGCAGCTAGGAAGTCTGAAACAACCCGTCCTTTGATGGATTTCTGAGGCATGTACTGAAGGTTGAACTCTGAAAGCATGACCACCCATCGAGCGATGCGGTTGTTGATGGTAGGCTACTCCATGATGAATTTAATGGGATTATTCTCAGCTATGACATACATTGTATGTGAGAGCATGTAATGTCTTAACTTCTTGGTGGCCCATACTAATGCAAGAGCCATTTTCTCTACGTTTGCGTATCGACTTTCATAGTCCAATAACTTCTTGCTCAAGTAATAGATGGCGCTCTCCTGATTTTTAACCTTTTGAGCTAGCATAGCCCCCATTGTAGAGCTAGTCACGGTAAGGTAAAGGAGTAGAGGCTCATCTGGTACTGGCGGCATGAGGACCGGAGGATGTTGCAAATACTCCTTGATTTTGTCAAAGGCCACTTGACATTGATCGTCCCATTCTATTTTGCTTCCTTTCTTTAGCTTCTTGAATAAAGGTTCAAAAGTCATGGTGAGCTTTGAAATGAACCTACTGATGTATTGGACTCGTCCTAGGAAGCCTCTTATCTCTTTTTCTGTACTGGGTGGCTGCAACTCTTGGATAGCCTTTATCTTTGAAGGATCAACTTCAATCCCTCGTTGGCTAAACACGTAACCCAGTAGCTTCCTCGAGGTAACACCGAAGCTGCATTTTGCTTCCGACTGGAAATTCAAAAAGTTTTTTTTTAGATTGAGCCGCATCTTATATTTGCATAGTCGCAGAAAGAACTTTCGAAGGTTAGGAATGTGCTCTTCCCTTTTTTTGGACTTAACAATCATGTCATCCACATAAACCTCTACCTCTATGTGCATCATGTCATGAAGTAGGGTGTTGGCAGTTCTTTGATATGTTGCTCCGGCATTCTTGAGACCGAAAGGCATAACCACATAACAGTATGTTCCCCATGGTGTAGTGAATGATGTCTTCTCCATGTCTTCTTCTGCCATTTTGATTTGATTGTAACCGGCATATCCATCCATAAAGGATAGAAGCTCATGTCCGCAAATGTTATCCACTAATACATCGATGTGAGGTAAAGGGAAACTATCCTTGGGACTAGCTTTATTGAGATCTCGAAAGTCAACACACATGCGCACTTTCCCATCTTTCTTGGGCACCGGGACAATGTTAGCAATCCATTCAGGATATTGGACTGCTTTGATGAACTTAGCATTAAGTTGCTTGATTACTTCTTCCTCAATCTTCTTAGCCCATTCAGGCTTGATCCTCCTAGCCTTTTGTCGAACTGGCTTTGCATTAGGAAGCAGAGGTATAGTGTGCTCCACTATTTCCTTGTCAATCCCAGGCATGTCCTCGTAGGACCATGCGAAAACGTCAACAAACTTCTTGAGAAGCTCCGTGAATGCTACCCGTTCTTCTGCTGTGAGTGAACTACCTAACTTTAACTCCCGAGGTTGTTCTTCTGTGCCCACGTTTGTGGTGATGGTGTCTTCCAACACCGCCATTTTATGCTCATGTTCATTGGAAAATTCTTTTAAGGGTTCATTAAATTCCAGATTATTATTGGCGTAGCAGTTCAGGGAAGAGGGGAAATTCTAAGAAAATATATTTTTTATTTATAGATTTATTTTTATTTTTATTTGTCAAATAGTTTACTTATAAGAAAATATAATTTTTATTTATAGATTCATTTTTATTTTTATTTGTCAAATTTATAGTAAGCAGAAAGGTTCATCTTATTGAATGCAGAAAGAAATACATCGCCAGCAGACTCGAGACCAGACTCACTTGACTCTAGACCTTTAAGACCTGACTCTATGTCATTAGGAACAGACTCTCCTACATATAAAGCAAAGTTATTCTCCTCAGCATCGACCCACGAGACCGCTTTAACTCCTCCGTCTTCAGTAATCATGGAACTTGGGTCAAAGCTTGGGTTGGACGAAGCAGTGACGACAGCATCAGCTTCAGACTTCTCTTGGACAACTTCTTGTCCAAACAGCATGCCAAAAATGTTGCTCCCAGCAAGATGAGTCCATTCTAATGGAGGCTGTTTGTCCCGAGTGAGAACAAAGATAGTAGCCATATTAATGGAGCAATCATTAAAGACTTCCAGTCCAGCGACTTGAATTCCTTTGTTCTTCAGGTAAAAAGGTTCAGGGAACCCGTAGTAGGGGAAGTCATCACCTTCCTTAACAAACTGCCCATTAGGAGTAAGTGGATAGGGCTTCATCTGGAATAAAGTGGAAGGATTGTCCATCCTCTTTTGTTCAACGATAGCCATTTTTGCGAGCCTGACCTCCTTCTCAGTTGGCTTGTAGACTAAGCCAAACCTTCCCTGTTGCTTGAAGGTCTTGAACACGGGCGGAATTTTGTTCTTCGGATTCTTGCCCAGCGGCATTCTTGGGAAATATCCTTGTTTCTTGAGTATAGCATGTACTTTGGGATTTGAGTAGGGATCGAAGTCAAAAGGTGCTTCATCCTTGCTCATCATCGCCACAAGATCAAAGTTGTGGAGTTCTTCATCCATCGAATTGTGCTCCACTTCGAGAGTTGACTGTTTAGGAGTGAAAACAGCATTGATAGACTCTCCCGAGATAGTGATCACTTGTCCTTGAACCAGCATTTTCACCTTTTGATGTAGAGTAGATGCTATAGCATTGCACTCGTGAAGCCATGGCCTTCCTAGCAGTAAATTGAAAGAGGCTGGAATGTCTAACACCACAAATTCCACATTCCGAGTGACGCTGCCAGTAGTAATGGGCAATACTATAGATCCGATTGATTTCCGAGGTGAATGTCATAGGCCCTGAGTTGTGCACCATTCTAAGCCAAGTGTTGTTGTTGAACCCCTAATTTTTGCGCCGTCCTCCAAGGGCACACATTTACAGCTGAACCATTGTCAACTAGGACCAGTGGGATAGTTTTGTTGGAGCATTGCACTGTAAGATACAGGGCTTTATTGTGAGATGCTCCTCCCTGAGGCAGATCTTCAACCCCTAAAGTAATCATCTCCTGTTGGGTAGTAACATGAGCAACCAACGTTTCGGGAGTTGTCATAGGAGATACAGTAAGTGCTGTAAGGGCATCTAACATCTTCTGTCTATGAGCATGTGAGGTGCATATGAGTTGCCATGTGGTAACCTCCGCTTTGGTCTTCTTGAGTTGAGACAGTAGAGGATCTTCAAGAGAGACCTGATTGTCATTGCCGACCGTTGGTGTTGGGTTAGGAACAGCCACTGGTGTGGTGGTGTTCCTATGGTTGTGGCGGCCAAACCGAGTAAGAAACGCCACATCATCTGGTTCATCTTTCTCCATCCATTCTGTCTCAGAATGCTCATGTTCGTCATCCTCATTGCTGTCCCAAATACCGTGGATAAACAGACCTTCCGGGAATCCAACTATTTCGGGGACAAGTTGACCTGTTTCTACAATCAAGGCAGACGGGTCGAAGCTAAAATCTCCACAGAAAACAGCATTTGCATGCTCAGGCATAGGATTACTTTGATTGTTTGGTTTCTTGGCAGCTTTTGCCATTGGTAATGTCCCTGCCCTTATCATATCTTCTATTTTGTTCCTGAGAGTCCAGCATTTCTTAGTGTCATGCCCTCGACAACGGTGATAGCGGCAAAATTGGTTGGCATCCCAGTTTCTGCCTTTGATTTCTGGCTCTTCTTTCGGTAAGGGAAAAACCAAGATACCCTTCTTGACTAGACGGTCGAGAGCTTGAGAATAAGGAACATCCAAGGGCATATAAGTCTCATACTTCGGTACATAAGGCCCCTTGCGCTGGATAGAGTTAGTCTCCATAATCTTAGGAGGGTGGCTAGCCGCACTAGTGGCCCTTCTATTGGAGCTGGACCCTTTCCATCCAGGTGAAGTGGTCTTATCATTGTGCATTGCCTCTAATTGGACACAGATGTCCTTTAGGTAATCAAAGTCCTTAACGACATGATACCCCAAATGTTTGGATAGACTGCTCTTGAGTCCTTGCTTAAAGGTAGATAATTGCAGGCGGAGAGGAATTGTCTCATTGATGTGCGACAACTTTGTATGCCATCTTTCAAAGTAATCCATAAAGGACTCATCTTCTCGTTGCTTCATGGCGGTTAGGTCATCCACCGTAGCTTGCTTCTTCTAGATGCGAGTGTAATGGTGGATAAAAGCTTTGAATAGCTCATTCCAGTTGGCTTTAATATGGGGTGACAGTGCATGATACCATACCTTTGCTTCTCCATCTAGGGTGGATGGGAAGACAGTAGAGTATAAGTCAGCATTAATCCGATTCAAAGGTGCCAGCCTCATGAACTCCTCAACATGATGAATAGGGTTCTCAGAGGGTTTGAGCCTAAATTTGGCACTTCAACTTTGTCAGCTATCTTCAAGGTTGGTTGAACGGGCAATGGAACCTCCAAGTATTTGTCAGCAAAGGCCAGCACAGAGCTCATTGCTTTGGTGAGGCTTTCTAACTTCTGCTCAAGGGCCTTAACAACGGGGTCCCTTGTAGGTTTAGACATTTCAGGCATGTTAACCTTAGCCTTAGATATCCCTATTCCTCCAGAGTCTGAGGATGTCTTGATGATTTCAGGTTCAGATTCATATCCTTGCATTTCTTCATCATCCTCTTCAACATTCAGCCCTAACTTGGTGTTGATCTTAGTAATGGCCTGCAGCATACCATCCATCACCTGTTGTTGTTCACTCAGCCTTTTGCTCATCTTTTGTTCCTGCTCTAGGGTATTAACGAATACAAGACCTTGCATTTTGGTATAGATCTCGTCTAAATGCTTCGTGATGTTGGCTTCGGTGCTTTGGACCGGGACTTCTTGGAATTGCTCTCCAGACATGATGCAGTCACTAGTTGGAGATGGATCGTAATGCGGGTTCGAAATCAAATGACCAGTTCGTGGATCTCGAATGCGGGCTCAGAGTCGATTACCAATGATGCATGCATGAAAATTCAAAGTTAGAATACTCGATGACATACTCTGACACGTACTACCCGATGCATGTATGCCCTAAGAGACCTATATGATCCTAACTGACTCGACACATATATGCTGATACAAGGGACTCACCCAATTTTTGGGAGTGCATGACCTAACTCTATATGGACCTATGGACAAAGCATTATAAAGGGCCGAATAAAGTCAACATAGCGAGCGGGACATAAATTGATAGGTTCAAGTTAGTGTTTCTCAATTCGGATGGGCTCAAACCACAAGCCGGCCGTTTTAAGGAAAATTCGTAACTTGGCCCAACAACTTAGACAGCTCAAGCCACAATGACTATTATGCGGACTAGAATAATGCTTAACAAGACTGACGACCCATTTTTTTTCTTTTTATTACTTATCTATTTTATTTTATTAGTCGAGGAAAATGGACATTGTAAAGGATTGAATAAAGTCAACAATAAGCATTCATAATTAATTCATAGGTTTAATCAACAAATCTCATATGGTTGGGCTTAACAACGGGCCGACCATAACAAATGGTGGATTTATTAATTAAATCGAAAAATCAATTTTCTCGAGCTTAGTGACTATTATGCAATCTAAAACGCTATCCATTAACTTTGTTGAACTTTTTAATTAAATTTTTTTTTTGGACCTTTGTTAAGAGAATTTTGTAAAGGGCCATATACTATCATCAAAGGTGAGTCGATTTTTATTTTTTGATTAAAATAATCACCCTTCAAGCATAAATGGGCCCTTCCACTTGGGCTAACCATGATGCCCTTGGAGTTAATTATTCCAATTAATAAGTAATTATTTTCTCAACCCAATGAATTTTATATGGACTAGAACAAAACCTTCAAACTAGGGTCGACTCTAAAACAAAAGGAAAAAGGGGAAGGGGTAGCACATAGCACATAGCATACACATGAAGGGACACCCTAAACCAAGGCTCTATGTTCATGGATTTTTCTATGGTTGTATTTCATGGCCTACCGCACGTTTTCATCTCCGTTCTCCGTACCCGAGGGTAAGGAGTGTGAGGTATTTCTCAAAGAACTTCAAGGAAGCCCTATGAGTGTAACGCGGGGAGAGAGGGGACCAAATGCTTGGCGATGTAGGGTGCATCCCACAAGTAGTGGCCCGCCCGCTCTCGAGGGAATCGCCTAGGTATAACTTATCCGTCGCCTTTGTGCTAACGTGTCAAAAGACGCAATTAGTGGCCCGGTATGCAAAGGATGCCTAAAAAAAGAATTATAAAATCGCGAAAATAATCAACTTCTCCCTTTTACAATTTCACTTTAATTCGATTTTTTCAAGTTTTACCCTCTTTTTAAGTTTAAGTCCCCAGTGGAGTCGCCAATCTGTAGGACCCCGGGAAAAGGGGCCCTCCGTGATGCGCTACTTAAACGATTGGGAGCCGACTGAGGTTGCTTAATCCTTACATAAGGATATTTTTATTTTTCGAAATTCATTTTCGGGAGGGTAAAATTTTATTTATTTTACAAATCCGTTTTTTATTATTTAAATATTGAAATTACACGAAATATATTAATAATGATTCAAAATCGGCCCACACCACATTTAGGCCCAAAAGGAAGCACGCGGGCCGCTAGAACCGTCAAAACCTGCGTGAGTTTTGATGGCTCTTGGGTCGGACCGCCTGTTTCCCTCAGGCCAGAGTACATGAATTGGAAATAACGGGTTTTATTAATTCCTACACATTTTCTCTTGATTTTCCACTTTGAATTGGGTGTGAGGAAGATATTAAATCATTTCTTAATTATTTTAGTGTAAACTTCAATATTAAATAATTAAACATATTATGAAAAAGAATAAAGAGTCGCCAGCCGATTTAAGGAAACCGACAAACCATAAAATTAATAATAACTCCGGTCTACGAAACCCGATTCTAAGTCCGGGGGTAAGGTTACGAATTCGAGAATTATAAGAATTCTCGAATTTGCCTGTTAGAAAACAGACTCTACTAAAATCGACATTAAATTGAAAAAGAGCGGGGAGAAGTTTAATTAATTTCGCAAGTTTATATTCTTAAGCATGCAATATAAAGAATGGAATTTTTGTTTTACAAAAATATGCACATATAACGTAAAATAAAAGACAAATTACATGATTAAATAATAATAACGAAAAGAAACATAAAACCGAACCTCTTTGACTTAGAAGCCCGAATGCGACGATCGAAATGCCTTGACTTCCCTTGACTTGATGGATGAAGGATGAGTATAAGAGGAGTAGAATGGTAGTATGTGAGTGATATTTTTGATGGAGTTATGGTAATGAGAATAGTGAGAATGATGGAAGTATGATGAGAGTTTAGGAGAGTAAGGGTAGAACTATGATGATAGTTGGTGATTTGAGTATAATGGAGGTGGTTTATGAGAGTTGTTGATGAAGAATGAATGCAATGGAGGGGGGTATTTATAGGTGGTGAGGGTAGTGTTTAAGATGGAAGTGGAGGGAGACACATCCCCACAATCATGCCCCTATCCCCATGCAATCACAAGTCAAGCCTTAGGGTCAACCAACATGGGGCTAATATCATGGGATAATGATCAAACTTTGGCGTCGGATTTAAAAATATAAAACTCGCGCGGGTTTTATCAATCCTATACACGGATTGCTGATGTAAGCAAATCAAAACGACGCGTCTCAGGGATAGAAAACCCGCGCGGGTTTTGTGTTGCTTGGACTGGGGCGCGCCTTGGGCCTGCCTTGGTTCTGGGCCGTCCTCTTCAAGTAAAACCCATGCGGGTTTTATATCTGGTACTGGGCCGGTTTGGGTTTGCTTTGCTTGTTTGGCTTATTACATGGCATAAATGACTTATTGATAAGCCGAGATTATATCGATGCAAATCCCGGTGTCTACACCTCCATATGTCACAATGAATAATTTCAAACAATTGTTTGACTTTATTCTCATTTTAAACAAAGGAGTTTCTTGGTTGTTTTGCTCTAAAATAAATATAAAAAACTTCACTAATTTCTTTAAGTAAACTAGAGTATTACAGAGTAGACGAAAGAAGAGACATCACTTCGTTGGTGGGGTGACCCATTCTTTTGTGCCAAAGGTCTCCAGTTCTTGTCGCATACACTTGTCCATGCTCTGGATTCTTCTTGAGAAAATAAACCCCATCTCGCTCTTCACCCGTACCGATCTGAATCTTCGAAGTGCAATCATGTAAAAGACAATAATCACTATAAAAAATAGATGTGCAGTTTAGGTCCTTACAAATTCGAGAAACCGAGACAAGATTACAGTTTAAAGAGTGAACCAATAATGTGCGATCCAATTTTAAACGCTTTCCGAGCAAACTGTTCCTTGCCTTCTTGCCACTGTTTTTTCCCCATTAGGCAGATCAATCACTACTCACTACTGGATCAATATTTTCTAATTTTGCAAAGTAACTTGTATTATCGGTCATGTCAATAGATGCCCCGCTGTCAATAAGCCAAAAAGGATTAGCATTACATGTCAACCTTTCAATGCCCTTAGTAGTCAAAGTAGTTGTTGGACTTCTTCTTGTGTTAGTTCTGCCAAAGTAGAGGTGTTCCTAGCTTTAGACCTCCTATACTCTATTCCACCCTGATACTGAGTCGTGTTACCGGGCGAAACTGCTACTCTACTGATCTCTGCTTGTACACTGCCGTTAGCGTTTACTATAGCTGTAGACTATGTTCCTCCATACTACCCATGCCCGCCAACACTAGAGCGGTCACCATCGTCCTCCTCGGGTCCCATGACCTCCACACCCACGTCCTCGAGTTCCCCAGCCAGGCGAATAACCAATCAATTCATAACATCCTCTAGCCTCCTGCAATGATTGCACTTGGAACGTTCGTCTTGGATGAGGTGTGGAGACTGTCTTGCACCAACTTGGAAGACACTGGCTCTTTACCTTGCATCCACATACAAAGCATCGAGTTTACTCACTCCCATGCATCTAATTCATCTCCTTCTTGCGTTGGCTTCTCAATCCGCTCATCTATGAACTTTATCTTGTTTTTAGCCTTTAAGGTCGTTTGAACCGACTTTCTCCAAGTCTCAAAATTCTTTCCATTGAAGAACACTAAAGTTATTGAAGCTCCAGAGCTTTCGGAAGGGTGTAGATAGTATGGTGAATCGGGGGTAATAATGAAAGGTTTTTGGATGTGTTCGGGTTTCTTCTCATCGCTCTTTCTTTGTCATTGCCCATGTTTGGATCTTAGGGCTCTGATACCATGATAAATTAAGTATAAAGGAACTAAAGATTGAATAATTTCCCTTGCTATATTTCACCATTTGAGGACTACACACACACACACACATACACACACACACATGCTTGCCGTGAAATCTATCTATTCCAAGTTCTAGTTGGATAGGTTGCCAAGCATCCAAAACATAGTCAAATACAAAGAGTCTAAGTTGTACTACTCAAGATTTCTAAAACTACCTAAACTCAATAACTAAAACCATTGTCATTACTTACCTTACATTGTCTTACCATCCAAAAGAACATTGTTATACTTTTATATTTAAAATTCATCATTATTCAACTCATATAATTTATTTAAAAATAAAAGATAAATAAATGATGTAACGATTACCTATTCTACTTCCATTACTTACCTTACCTTACCTTTATTTTTCCTACAATATTCAAAAAGAGCAAAGCCTTTGTCTTCTATTCATATAAGCATCCAACTGCATGTTGACTACTAATTTGAGGTGCATCCAAAATCTCTTCCACTTAGATTTCATCAAGACCTTATCTTTCTCCTAATAACAACATTGAAGCCTATCAAAATGAAATCCTCGAAAACAGGAGAACAATAGACTCAAAATCGACTTATACATTCGAGCTTGCATTTGAATTCACTCATACCTCACGTTAGCAACATTATACTGAAATAGGTTGTTATATTAGTTATTAGTAACCAAACCACTTTTTATTTTCTATATTTTCCACTGCTTAAAAAAGGGAAAAGAAAAAAAAAAAGGAGGTAGCTCTCCACATTTTGATATTTTAAATCCCCCATCGCCTTCAATGTTCCTTCCTACCCAATTCTTAAATCCCAAACACGTCCGTAAAACTCTCTCTCTCTCTCTCCTCTTTGCTTCCTCCTCCCTCCCTCTCTTTCTCTCTCTCTGTCGTCTGTGTACACACCGTACCATAAAAAGACCTTTTTGATGCGCCATCTCTTGACCTCTCGAAGCTCCCCATTAATCATCAACATTAAAACCCCCTTCTCTCTCTTCAAAACCCCACACCCACCACCATTTTCCCTCTCTCCTCCACTCTCTCTCATCCGCTTCATCAAATCATCTTCAATGGCGACGGCTCCTCCGCCACCTCGGTCCACCACGCCGCCGATCGGAGCCGCCGTCGCCATCGCCAACAACGAAGTCCGCTTCTCGAGAAAGCTCTGGAACAAAGTCAAGACGGAGTCGATTTTCTGCCTCTTTACTCCATTCATCATCAGCTTGTCTTCTGGCAATCTAAGAATCGATGCTTTCCGCCATTACCTCGCTCAAGATGTTTATTTCCTCAAAGCCTTCGCTCAGGCGTAAGTAAACCCTGTCTTGCACTCATCTTCTTTGGTTTTCTTGTGTTGTTTTCTTGACTGATTGAATTTCTTGATTGATTAATTAGCTATGAAATGGCGGAAGAGTATGCCGATGACGATGAAGGAAAAGTTGCGATTTCGGAGCTGAGGAAAGGTGTTTTGGAAGAGTTGAAATTGCATGATTCTTTTGCACAGGTTCGATGAATGTACCGTCTTCGCACCTTTCTTTGATTATTGGCTGTCTTTTCTTTTGGTTCGTGGGGAGCAATGTGGCGTTTGGAACTTGTACTGTTTATGAGATGATTTGTCTATTGCTATGCTACTGTAGTACTGTTATGCTTTTGTTAGATTATGTTTGCACGGTGGATTGAATTTGTATATATTAGGTTGCTTTCAGAGTCACATGAGTACTGCTTTACTGTAGTCTGAGACAGTGAGACTCTTGGCTTGTTTACATTGTACTGGAGAGAGATTATAATTCCTTTGGTCTAAGATTAGTCTTTTTTTGCAAGAAAATCTTAGAGACTGTGATCTTGTGGTGTTCAAGATTTGAAAAATTGGTGTGGGAATTTTGGAAGGAAAGTCCTATTGAGTGTTAGCTACTGTTGTTTTTCATGGCCTTATTGTTAGATCTATTCATGTTTTGGAGTAAAAAAAAATAAAAATCATAGGATATTTCTTTAGTCTTCTTCACTTTGGGTATGGGTGGACATTGAGAGATTTGAGAGAGTCAGAATTCAGAAGTTATTGTTAGAGTAAACTAGTAAAGTGACTGTTTTGAATCTTGAAAAATAACCATGGGAGTGTGCTCTGTTCTTGAATCTTGAGAAGGGAGAGAACTTCTGTCTTATTGGGAGTATGTTGCAGGATCATTTTCCAATTGACAAATATTCAAATTCTCATGTAGATTTTGGCCCAGATGTCTGTTTGGGGCTGCAGATTGAGATAATGATCTGCACCTTCACAGCATTTGCATTTATGAACTAGTGTTAACTTAGGTGATTTGACTGCAAATGTTGGCAAGGTCTCTTGGAAATATCATGTAGTCAAGCCTTTCTGCTATCAATGGGGGATGAAGTGCATGGGCCAATATCGAGTTTAAAGTGGCAGGAAAGGTGCTATCGAATATGCATGGGGGTGATTCCCAGTTATGAAATTTGTAAAATGTGTGGAAGAAAACTATGGGCCAAAGTTTGGGAAGACGAATACAAATTGAGAACATATGATAGGCTTGTGCAGATTTAATCAACTTTTTTGCATATTGAACTAGAAATATCATGCTCACACTTCCGTACTTCAGGAAATTTTGAATTGCTTGCTACCAATTGTACGAAAGGAATGACTATATGACAGGAGTTATGCCTCACATCTTTGTAAACTTTTAGTCTTTGCATTTCTCATCAGGAAATGGCAGTTTAAATTAATGACGAGGTGTAAATGATTGATATTGATATGATTTGCTTTTCCCCCCCGTTGATTGACAATTCAAACAGATCTGCTGTTTGAATGTATTTATGCTGATTTGTCTTTGTGATTATATCTTCTGAAAATACTTGTGATTTATGAAGGTCAATTTGTTTGTCTTTCAACTTTAATTTCAACTATGTCCTTTCTAACGGAAACTGTCTTTGGAATAGAAAAATGATGTTAGTGATGCAATGTTAGCTGACTGGAACAGTTTTGCCACATTTTATTATTTTCATGGTGGCATAGAAATTTTTACATAGTGGAATTGAACTTGGAATGAAATTTAAAGAAGAATTTGGAAACTGAACTTACTTTTAAAACTACATCAACAACAACAATCCCGAGTGCAGTCTTGTGTAAGTAGTCCTGCTAATGCAAGGACTAGGGGGATCGAGATGTAGGAAACTTTCGCCCCATGCAAGGATGTGCATGAAGAGACTCACTCAGATAACGTCTGGTATTCGGCCTGTTGCAAGCTGTTGAGCTGGTATTGGTTGGTTCCTATACTGTGGGTTTGGGTTTTGGACAAACCTAGTTTGGGAACATTAGTCTATGGCCCTTGGCTTTGTACTTGTCTTTTTTGCAAATTGATGCTGGTCCACGGCTCAATGAAGAATGTAGAGGATTATGACAAGTATGTTGAGAAACACATTTTCTATGTAGGAAGCAATGTAAAACATCACTTACCAAATTTTAGGTGGGTTTCAATGGTGCTTTGCTTTTCCTGTCTTCCGCATAAAAAATAAACTAATGATGATTCCTATTTTTTTTAAAATAAAAACCTAATGATGATAGTATGTTTGTGTTGTCACCTGTTACATTTGTTGTTCCCCAGGGAATAGAGGTGGTTTTTGCCCCGGGGGAGAGAGATGTTTCATGTTTGTACTTTATTCTTGATGATTTAGTTTCAATGCCAGTCCCTTAGTTTGCTTTATGTTTGTTTGTTTTAGCTTGCTTTTCAGTGAGCACTTTCCTTAGCTTAACAATGAACATTGAAAACCTGATGGTGGAGTGTCGATTGGCGTTAATATTGATTTCTTGGAACAATCTGATATCTTGGGCATGGCTGTTATTCTCACCCTGTACTGGTTTAATTCTTTTGGATGTTCGTGATGCTCAACTTTAGACCCTCATGCATTTACTGCAGATTTTCATTTTTCTGTGACAAGTAGTTTTGATTAGAAATATCAATTTTATGAATTATACATGGGGGTGTTAGACTTGGGACATATGCTGTGAGGAAGCTAATTAAGATGGCATGGAGAAACTCTCACCCATGGACTACTATATTTGTTTTTGTCAAGGTTATGCCTATAATAGTGTTAATGAGCTATGCCACATACCTGAGGCCATCCCAAAAGACATTGATAGCCTCCTATATTTGGCTCCTTCTCCTTCAACGTGCACCAAGTTGCTTAATAGAATCCTATGTGTTTCTCATTTACTGGCCTTTTCATATTTATTTGTCTCCTTCACCGTGTACCAAGTTGCTTTTCCTTTCTCATTTACTTCACCGAGCATCAAATTTGCATGTTTCTGTGTCAAGTACTTTGATTAGAAATGTCAGTTTATGAATTATACATGGGGGTGTGGGACTTGGGGTGTATACTTTGAGGAAGCTAAAATTAGATGGCATGGAGAAACTCTTACCCATGGACTATTGTATTTGTTTCGGTCAAGGTTATGCCTGATGTGGTTCATATAGGAAAATAGTGTTAATGAGCTATGCCACGTACCTGAGGCCATCCCAAAAGACATTGATAGCATGAGTAGCATCCTATATTTGTCTCCTTCACCTTGCAAGTTCCAGTGACAAATGATGAATGTGCTACATTCTTTTTCTTTCTTTCTTTTTTTCAATATTCTCACTGCTGCATTTGAACTCAAGTAACTTAATAACACTTATTGCTGAAATTCATGTGATGTTTTTCAATGAACTTTGCAGGAATGGGGCCCTGATTTTGGCAAAGAAATACCCCCTAATTCTGCAACTGTAAAGTACAGAGACTTTTTGTTAGCTACAGCTTCAGGAAAAGTTGAAGGGCTGAAGGGGCCTGGCAAACTTGCCACACCGTTTGAAAAGACAAAGATTGCTGCTTACACTTTGGGTGCAATGACACCTTGTATGAGGTTATATGCTTTTCTAGGTAAGGAGATTCAGGCTTTGCTAGATCCAGATGACAGCCTTCACCCTTATAAGAAATGGATCGACAACTACTCATCTCCAGTTTTTCAGGTTTGTCATGACATTGAGCTGCTATTGTAATTCTCTTTCATTGAGTGCAATCTCTGTGGCTGAGAGGGAAAACCTATGCTGAGCAAACAACTAACTTATCCCATGATTAAATCTAGGCTGGTGCTGCCCAAATTGAGGAATTGCTTGAGAAACTAAGCGCTTCTTTGACGGGCGAAGAGCTTGAGATTATCGAGAAGCTGTATCAACAGGCAATGAAGCTTGAGATAGAATTCTTTATGGCACAGGCACTGGTGCAGCCAACTGTGGCTCCATTGTCAAAGCATCTTAATGCTTCAGGACAGCAACTAATTCTATTTTCAGATTTTGACTTGACTTGCACGGTTGTCGATTCGTCTGCAATTTTAGCTGAGATTGCAATTGTCACAGCCCCAAAGTCTGATCAGAATGCTCCTGAAACACAAATTGCCCGTATGTCATCTGCTGATCTGAAGAACTCATGGGGTGTTCTCTCAAAGCAGTACACAGAAGAGTATGAACAATGCGTTGAGAATGTTTTGGCAACTAGGAAAGGTATCTCCATCATTCATCAGATGTTTGTCTGATTAGTTTTCCCTGTCTTATATTAAACAATATTAGCTGGACTTACATTTTGGCACTTTCTACTATAGAAGGAGAGTTCAGTTATGAAGCTCTGCACCAGGCACTTGAGCTACTTTCGGATTTTGAGAAAAAGGCCAATGCTAGAGTGATTGAATCTGGGGTGCTGAAGGGTGTAAACCTTACAGACATCAAAAAGGCTGGTGAGCGGATGATACTTCAAGATGGCTGTACCAGTTTCTTTCACAAACTTGTACAGAGTGATAATCTGGATGTGAATGTTCATGTCCTTTCATATTGTTGGTGTGGTGATTTAATCAGATCAACTTTCTTTTCAGGTATATGGTACTTGTCAATCCTCCCTCTTATGACCCTTTTTTCTTCGGTTACCTGTGAAATTACTGTTCTGTGCTGTATTTCTCATGGTTGTGGATCTTTCAAGTCCGATGGACACAATTTTGACCATTGCTTCAGAAGATTAGGCATTACCCTCTTTTTGTGTTTTCTTTTTTTTTTTTTGGCTGGATTCTTTTGTTTATGCATAGCCTGTATACACTTAGATGGAACTTGTAGGTTGTGTGTGAGAATTAAACTGTATATGCTGAATGTTTTGCCCAGTGCCCCCTCAATTACATGACTCTGCTACATCATATTGGTCTATATGGGCTGTATGCTGCTAATGCCCTGACAAGATTAAAATTGCATAAAATGTTTATATTTCAAATGTTTCTTGTATTGGTAGGCATTAGGAGGACCATGGTATTGTTTGAACTGAATCCCAGTTTTATGTGGGGTGTATCACCATTTTGTTGTGCCAAATAAGAGAAGTGACATTTTCTGGCCTGCAAAGTCTGTATCGAGTGCTCTGCTTGCTTCATCCCTTAGTTTTGCAGCATTGTTCTCTGTAGTCTGTAGTGTGTTGAGTTCCTTGTGTGTATTTATGTTGGTTTTTTTTGGCGAACTTTTAGTTTTTCCTCTAAATATTCTGTCAGCAAATGACTAATTTGTTTTTAATGGCTTTCTCTGCAAGCAGGAGGGCTGAATGCTCTAGACATACATGCAAATGAATTCAGCTATGAAGGATCTATGTCCACGGGTGAAATTGTCAGGAAGGTTGAATCTCCCATAGACAAAGTTGAAAAGTTCAATGAGATATTGATGAAGAAGGGTGATGAGAAGCAGAAGTTGAGTGTATATATCGGGGATTCTGTTGGGGACTTGCTGTGCCTTCTGAAGGCGGACATAGGTATTGTTTTCGGGTCAAGTTCAAGCCTGAGGAGGTTAGGCAGTCATTTTGGTGTAATGTTTTTTCCATTGTTTCCGGGTTTGGTGATGAAGCAAAAGGAATGTGTGGAGGGAAATTCTAACTTCAAGTGGAAGGCTGAGCCAGGGGTTCTCTACACAACATCCAGTTGGGCTGAAATACATGCCTTCATTTTGGGGTCGTAATCCAATCCATCGTTCATGTTAGGTTTAGGATCTTGTTGAGCAAATGTTATATAGCATACGGATGGATTTGGTGGCGAGTTTTATTATGGGCCACGGGATGGATGAGCTAGGTTTTTACATATATTGGCATAGTATTAGCATCATCATTGTTTTGGAGATTCAAGTTTGCTGCTGCCATTTTCAGCTGCCTATTGTGCTGTGTGGTTGGTAACTACAAAAAAACTTGCAATATAGATTCCCTGCTTTTAATTCCTTGCAATACATATAATTGCAATACTTCACTGGTCATTACCATGTTAAGACCCTGCATCTGCTAGTATTTGATGTCACTTTTCTTTTTTTTCTTTTTTTTTTTTTATTTTTTAGAGAGAAGCAAAATAGCTTTAACATCGTAGCTGACTACCTATTTCAGAGTGAAACAGTCAATAGCTTTTTTTTTTTTTTTTTTTTTTGGAGCAAAACACAACCACAAAACTATATTAATGCACTGTTTAGAAAATTACACATATCTTGATGGGCTGTTCTATTATTATCTCTTCTTACAAAAGACCAAGCTACGAATTCAAAGGACTTGTTAATCTCTATAATTTCTGCTATGATGAAACCAATGAAAGAATTTGGGACTTCAGCCTTCCTTAATTTGTTAATCAAACCCAGACAATCGCCCTCGATCAAAATTTTGTTCAGCCCAATATCTTTCGCATTTTTTTGTTCAGTCAATAGCTTTTTTAAATATAGGGTTTGATGAAAGTAATATTTCTGCAACTCAGATAATATTTCTGCCTATTTCAAAGTGAAACAGTCAATAGCTTTTAAAGGTTGGGCAAGGAAGGATAAGTGAGGTAGTATAAGTAAAAAAGATATAAGATATTTTAGGTAATGTGATTAAGGTAACTAAAAATAGATAATGTAATTAAAAGTAAATAAGACAAAACAATAACTTATCTTACAAAAAGACAGGGAGTAACTAATTTTCTAATGTAGTAAAAGGTTAAACAGACATCACTTTGTCGATTGTTATTTGCACTAACCCCTTATATTTTCCTTTGCCAAAAAAAAAAAAAAAACCGTTTATATTTGAACTGTTATAATAATTAGGCTTACGCTAACCTTTTTGCTAATCTTTCATAATAGTCTCTCTACAGTGGGCCATTATTCTACCTGCTAAAACCAATAACTATTACTTCATCCGTTCCATATTAATTGACATTTTAACTAACTTTTTTTGTTTCAAAATAATTGTCACTTTCTTATTCCCGACACCTAGTTCAATTATTTTACATTATTTATTAGAGAGAGAAAAGCCAAATGCAATTGAGATTTGATAGTTAATTAGTTATATATTGGTATGTGTGAAAATTTCAATTCCGTCAATTAATTTGGAACGGAGGGAGTAATAACTAGGTGTACTATTTAGATGTAGGCTAGAAAATCAGCGACCTGTTGTAAGTGACATTGCCGACTTGGCAATTTAATGAAATTTACTCTAGACATTATATCCAATTTTCAACATAGTTTTATCTTCTGGCAAATGTGAAGATTTTCAAAATCTCCCTTGGAATTTTAGCGTAATCTTACCATGATCAAAGGTGATTTGGTAGAAGATGATAAGTGGCTCATCTTGATGATATATATTCTTTTGAATAGAGGTTGAAGGAGCAACACAAGTGTAGGAGTTGGTACTTGGTAGAATGAGTAGATGATGCATACTAAGCACAACAAGAAGAGACGGACATTGAAAATTGAAAGTTAGGGGGACAAGGACTCACCAATTATTCCTCTTATATTTTGCATGAAAAGCACATGGGTAATCAAAAGAAAAATTTGAAGAATAACAAGGCTCCTCAAACTCACGAGTATCACATATCAACCAATCAAGGAGATCACAAGCCTCACACTCACTTTAGCATGAGCAAGAAAAACTTGTAAACAATTGAAATAATTGCAACATAATTGATGATCATATTGAGGGAAATTGAGAGCATTCATCTTGAATTTTTTTTTTTCCCGATTTTTTGGAAACCTTGGAGAGAATCCTCAAGTAAGCTATGAGGGTGGGAAGGAATAACTTCCCAACAACCGTGCTATTTTGTTATACTACTAATGAAGCGTGGCTGTAATGCTCTTAGATTCATAATCACCAAATTAGCAATAAAAATCACACAACCTCAATGATTAGCACAACAGAGAGATCGAACCCAAGAGCATTGCCGCCATCCATAACAAGGACTAGGCTTACCAAACCAAACAAAACACTAGCGATGGCAAATTTTTGTCCGGTCCGATGTCCGAATTTATTCGACCCGGAAAAACCCTGTTTTGTCCAAACCCGATTTTGACATTGGCTAAATTGACCGAATATTCGAACAAATATTTCTCTGTCTCTATTGTCCGAACTCGATTTTAGCTCCGTCCGAATTATCTGACTTGGTTTGACTTGAAAAAATTTGGGTCCATACATCAATTTCTTGTCCGAATTTTGATGTTGATCGAACCTGAATTTACCCAAACCCAAATGTTTGCTAGCGTTACAAAAACCAAACACAACACATAACTCCAAATAAAAAGTTAACACCATACATAACTGTAAGGTAGAACTTAGATCAATTATAACCATAAAATATACAAGGTAAACTTTTTAGGACGACATCAGATTACCACACCGAAGAAGAAATTACAAATATTTCTCAAAGCCACAGTTCACTACTCCAAAATATCACACAAACCACGAGTAGATGAAGTAATCCCAGTAAAAGATGACATTCTGATCCCCAATCATCCAGACTTCTTACTGGTGTCAACTTACTAACACTGGGAGCACTACCTAAAACAAAACAAAAAATATATTTGTGCAAATGAGTCGAAATTCAATACGCATATTCCTATATAGTAAAAAAACATTTAAGCAGTTCTTTTTATTTTACGCATTTCAACTCATTTTGCAAACAAATAAGAGAGAAATGATTAAGGCCCTGTTCCGCAAAAAAAGTGGATTGAAAAGCGGATAGCTCTTAAAGTAGCAGATAACTGTTAAGGTAGCGGATAACTGATGTATATTAGCGGATAGCTGATAGCTGTTAAAATAGATGTTTGTAAAGAACGTGTTAAGTAAAATCAGAGGTTAGAGTAGTTGATGAATGTGAAATGACAAAAAAGGACATGTCTCCTGTTATTATTATTATTATTATTATTATTATTATTATTATTATTGTTATTGTTGTTGTTGTTGTTGTTGTCGTCGTTATTTTATTGTCGTCGTAGTTTATTTATTATTCTATCATCATCATCATCATCGTTATTATTGTTTTTATTAATTACTCTCTTCGCCACAAAAAGTTTGTCCATGTTTGATTAACGATATAGAAATTTTAAATGCTGACCAGTAATTTATCAAATTAAATGTTGATCTATTAGATAAAACTACAATTGTTAGATTTGTAATCGGAAATATTTTTATAATTTTACAAATTTTGGTAATCCAAAAAGTGAAAATTATTGATCAAAGTATTTCATCAAATACCGTCAAAATAAAATGAGATAATTTTTTTGGGTGGAGAAAGTATAATAATAATAATAATAATAATAATAATTAATAATCATCATCATCATCATCATCATCATCATCATCATCATCATCATCATCATCATCATCATCATCATCATCATCATCATCATCATCATCATCATCATCATCATCATCATCATCATCATCATCATCATCATCATCATCATCATCATCATCATCATCATCATCATCATCATAATATTTTTGTAGTGAGGTACAACAAGGTGTATTTTGTTCAATAGATATGTTGCCCAATAATTATTACCCAAGAATCTTACAGCAAATGGTGGGTAAATATGGAAATCCAGTCTTCAAACGCTACTCACACAAGCTCGACGTTACTCTTTGTAACGTTTCTGAAATTTATCCAAAACGCTAGTTTAAATGTTATCCGCTAATTCTAGACGCTCCCGCATCGAACATCTAAAAATTGATAAAATAGCGTTTTGACTAGTCAAAACGCTAAAAGCTATTCTAAACCTTGTTACCAAACAGGGCTAATACATGTTTCAGGACTAAAAATTAATTTGAGGGATTCCCATTTGCGATCATCCGTCTAAGCCTTCATATGCGTATACCCGAATCGATCGGGAGGTACAGACGAAGTTAACCGGTTGACATTGGCCAGGTTTGATTGGTGATGCACGTTGGCATCAAGGTAATGGGTCAGGACAATATTAAAAGAAAAAAAAATGGAAGATAATATTTATTCATGGTAATAAATACTTATGTTTTGGTTAAACTTAAATAATTGCGTTTAGGAAGGGTACAAACAATATGCATACATTAAAACTGCAAACTGCTAGTAAACTATTCTTACGGCTTGGGAGGGCTTGAGCGAGGAGTAGCAACAACCTCACCAACCACACTTAAGATGCAAAACCAAAGTAAATTAATTTTGGAGTTTCAGGAGTGAAAGAGTTCTCTAACTCTAAATTAAAAAGAAAAAAACTTTGGCAAAAAGGTTTTGAGAATTTCATATTTTTGCGGTAATTTTTAAAAATCGTAACACTTTTTATGATCATCGAAATACTTTATAAAATAACTTTTCGGAAAGAAAAAAAATTACAAACTACAACTTTCTAGTTAAAAGCTAAGACTAAAAATGGGTGTAAAGACTTGAAAAAGGTGATGGAACACGACTGGCCTGCTCATTGCGAGTTTTTGAGGCTCATCTTCAAAAATTCATAACTCATAAACTACACATCGGATGAAAGCCTACGACCGCTCTATAGACAACTTGAATTATATACTACAACTGTTATGTTGAATACAACCTCAGAAAAGCCTTGCAAAAAAATCTCAAAGAGTGGCTTGAATATGACACGACGACTTGAAAATTCTTGGTAAACCATACTTACTGGGCAGATTTCAATGGTTCACAACTTTTTACTCCGATCTCCAAATGATGTATAAAAACTCAATGTGGAAAGGTTACAAAGCATACTAAAACTTTCATGTGATCGTTTTAGCCAATAAGACCTCCTTGGTACCTTAAAAAAACCCGAATATCTACATGAACCTTGAACATCCAGTTATGGACTTAAGATGAAGGTTAAAACACCACCCAGAAACTGCAACCCACCAAGAATCTACTAAAGGCTAGGACACCACAAATCTTATAAAGGGAAGACTTGCAACACCACAACTATCAATTAATGAATAAGGTAAATAAGATTTTTGCGGGAGAAAGCTTTCAATCTCTTCATTCATACATTCATCAATGTCTAAGTCTCCACTTCTCTCCAAATGCGATGTATATAAGGGGCATTGAGTTGGAAGAAGGGTTTAGGAGGTACAATTACAAAAAGGGCCCAAGACATTACAGATATTACCCTCAAAGTGAGGTTTAAAATAAAGAGGGGGTGGGGGCAAAAGGGGAAGAACACAAGAAAAAGAGAAGTGAGGGGGCTGGAGAAATGTCGAGCCCGACACCAACATGGACGTGCCAAAAGGTGTCCTAATCAAGCCAACATTTTTCGCAGAAAAGAAGAGAAATGTGTGAGATGGCACCAGCGCGAAAACCTGCAGTTGTGGCCGTGTCGGCTTACTGTCTCGGCCATGCCAGCGAGTTACATTACTTGTTTCAAATGACGACTTCCCAAACTAAGCCATGCTTGAAGTGAAAGGCCATGATGTCCCTAAGTTTCAGAAATGGTCCATAAACACTCCCAGGTTGATCCACATTGGTAGGAAAATGCCCAAAATATCATCGGGGTTGATTCTTGATCGTTTGGAGCTCAAACAGAAGTCAAGTTTGACATTAATTCCTTATTTGTGCTGATGAACCCAAGAAGCTTTAAGACGCTCGAGAATAATCCCGTTGAGGACCCAAGGCTCCATCCCTTGGTCCGGGATCCTCCTTGAAATGCTCCCCGCAGCCTATCTCAAAAGGAAAGGGCTCGTTCTTCGCCTTGGGCCGTTGAGGGGAGAGCCGATCAGACTTTGGATTTCACGGGACCCATCCCAATATGGTTCAACTTAGGGGAGTACGATTGTCAATCTGAGGGAGCTAGGTCTCACACAAGTCTAAGGTCGATGTCCTCTTGAATTAAGCAGAGAAACAATCATAGTTATTAGAATTCTGATCTAGATCTACGATCCTATGATTTTACTATCCAAAATCCCTCCGTTGATCGAACGTACTCTAATTAGAATCTTAAAGTAGTTAAAATTTTTCGATCCTGCTTTTGTATGAATATTATCTGTTAGAATCACAATACGATTCTTCGATCCTTTGATCCGATCCACTATCCTACGTAATGTTTGCGCCCATAAACAACTATAAAGTTTGTCATAACAATAAAAGTTTTATATTAAAGTTATCCACTGAAACACAATTAAATGTATTGGTTCATTTTAGTGAATATTTATTAAGATTTTAACTATTATAGAACATTGTTGCTATTTGCATAATATATTGGAATCTTACGATCCATGATCCGATTCTATGATTTCAATTCTAACTACCTGTCGATCCTAACTAGGGTCTCGATTCTAAAAACATTGGAAACAATTTGGTTGTTTGAAGACAAAAATACTAAAAACACAAAGAGGGAACATATTAAGAAATCCCTAGGTAGGGATTCTCTAAGCTAACATGCTAGAAAACTCAATTAAAAGCTTCTATACTATTCATAATCGCAGTGAATTAGTTAGGAAATCCAAACAATTTGCACCACCTAAGCCTTTTTTCGATGGTCACTAAGCTAACACAATTAAAATAATTGTTGTTCTCAGACAATTTAAAAAACAATGTGTTACATGAATATCGATTTCTCCCATAATTACAACCTAAATTAATTTTACATCTAACTTGCTTTCATCCATCAATTCATGCTGGAATTAATCATTTTCTCTCGAAATTTACCTATTTCCCTATAAAATAAAGATGAGATTCTCTCAAATCTCTAATCAATTCAATCGAGTGATTGCAAGATGAAAGTTCACCAAACAATTATGAAAGTTGTAGACAAATCACAAACTACGATTAAACTAGCATATTAGTGGTAAATCTCAAATCTAAGTTAGCGATTTAACCACACATATTAATGACAATTGATAGCAAATTAAGAAGTTTAATATATAAAGCTAATAAACGAAAGACAAAGAGATGAGAAGAATAATAATACTTGAATTCGATTGCGATTAGTTAAAAATTAAATTCAACCCTTGATCAATTAACAATGGGGGAGTGCTGAATGTTTGAGAGAAATCTAATGTTAAACATCGAAATCCTACCTAAAAACATAATTAATGTTAAATGTTTAACTGAAAAATTAATTAAACACTAAAAAAACATAACTACAGTCTCGCAAGGCTATGCCAATCTGTACAGACAACCCGCGCAGTACTGAAAAACTCAGAAAACCAGTTACAAAACCTGGCAGGACTATGCTAACCCACATCAGAGCACTAGCAATGCGGAATGAAACTTATGGAATTATTTTAGGATTTTTGGGTTGCTGCTAAATTGGACACCCCTATTATACTTTTTAGGATTTTTTACGGTGTCCACTTGCTCCAGTTAAAAAAATTTCTTCCGAATAATATTAGAGAGTCACAAATTTTTCTTTGGTCAGGGGAGTCCGTGGACACCCCTACCATGCCTACAAATCCGCCTCTGCCACAACACTCCTTCTATAGAAGGTAAAAGATACTGTGTGACTTTCATTGATGATTTCTCTTAGTGCTGCCAAGTATTCCTTTTGCATTCAAAAGATGAGACTTTAGACAAGTTTAAAGTATATAAAGCTAAAAAGTGAGTTACACCATGAGACCTTAATCAAACGGTTAAGATCGGATAGAGGTGGAGAATACTATGATCCTAATTACTTTCAACAAGTGGTGTGGTGCTTGAGACCACAACACCATACACACCATAACAAAATGTTGTGGTTGAAAAAAAAGAATAGGACCTTAAAAGAAATGGTGAATGCCATGTTATCTTACTTCAGTTTAAGTGAAAGATTTTGGGTGAAGCCTTGCTAACAGCCTGTTATGTCTTAAATAGAATTCCAACTAAAGGGAACAGTAAGATCCATATGAAGTTTGGAACAAAAAAAGCCAACTCTAAAGCATTTTAGAGTTTGCGGGTATAGGGCCATTCTAAGGGTCCCAGAGCCTAAGAAAACAAAGTTGGGTGAAAGAGGAATTGAGTCCATCTTTATAGGTTATGCTTTTGAAAGCAAAACCTATAGGGTTATGGTTATTGAACCAAATGACTACACAATAGTGATTATCATGATAGAGTCAATAGATGCAACCTTTGATGAGACTCGGTTCTCTTCAATTCCTAAACCCAAGGATGTTGTTCATGATATGGTTCCAAATGATGTTATTCAAGATAATCAACATGATGTTGAGGAAATAAAGAGTAAAAGGGTTATGAAATCCAAGTCCTTTGTCTCAGATTTCTTTATCTACTTGATAGAGGGAATAAGAACTCCATTGAAAATGAAATTCCCTATGTCTATAACATAGATGAGGATCCTAAAACTTTTAAAGAGGCCATGGAGTCACAAGATCCTTCCTTTTAGAAGTAAGCAGTACAAGATGGGGCAAACTCCATTAAGGAAAACCATGTTTGGGTCTTAGTTGACTTACCACCAGGATATAAGCCGATAACATCAAAATGGATCTTTAAACGTAAGAAGAAAGTAGATGGTACCATAGAAAGGTTTAAGGCCCGACTCGTTGTAAGGGGCTTTACATAAAAGTATGGGATTGACTAGTTCGACACTGATGTACCCATGGCTGGGATTGCAACTATAAAAGTACGTATAGCTCTAGTCTCGATCTATAAGCTAGTAATCCATCAAATCGATGTCTAGGTGGCATTCCTTAATGGAGAACTAAAAGAGGATATGTATAAGGAACAAATTGAGTGGTTTGTTGAGAAAGATCATGAGAACTAGCTTTGTAAACTCATTAAGTCTTTATATGGTCTAAAGCAAGCACCTAAGCAATGACATCACAAGTTTGATGAAGTAGTACTTGCACTTGGATTTAAGATCAATGAATCGGATAAGTGTGTCGATTCCAAGTTGAGAATGGAGAGCGTGTGATCATATTCCTATATTTCGATAACATGTTGATCTTTGGGCCGACATGGAACAAGTTTAGAAAACCAAGAGTTTTCAATCCGCCACGTACTGCATGAAGGACATAGGTGAGGCGAATGTGATACTTGATATCAAGATCATTAGAAATAGTGATAGTATAAGTCTAACACAAACCCACTATATGGAAAACGTGTTACGAAAGTTTCATAAGGATTCTTATATGGCAACTACCCCTTTTCAGTCAAGCTCCAAGTTAATAAAAAAAATGAGGGTTGATCAATTGCTCCTTTATAGTCTGTTTGGTTATTAGAAGGGGAGGGGAGGGGAGGGTATTAGAGGGGAAGGAAGGGGAGGGGAGGGGAGGGGAGGGAAAGGGAGGGGACTTATTTCTATCTTGTTTGGATTATAAGTGGAGGTGAATGAAAGGTAAGAGGGGTTAATTGTTGTGTTTGAATTAGAAAAAGGAGGGAAGGAGGGGGAGGGAAGAAAAATGAAGTAGTTATTATATTAATAAAGTTATTTTTTTTTTTTTAAAACATAATGAATTCTCTTCCCCTCCATTAACCCTCATATTGGGGGTTAATGAAAAGGAGGTTAATGGAAGGGAATGGGGGTTAATGGTTCCCCTCCCCTCCCTTCATATTATTTTTGCCAAACAAGATGAAGGGGGTTAATTAATAAATTTTCCTTCCCTTTCCCTCCCCTCCCCTCCCCTCTCATAACCTTAATACAAACAGAGGGTTAGAGTATGCAAAAGATATAGAAATTAAGCTTAATGTATGCTATGATTTGTACAAGGCCATATATTGCCTTTGCGTTGGGAATAGTATATATACTAGCAATCCAAGCCAAGATCATTAATTGGCGAGGCATCAATAGAGTTTTGGGCTACCTTAAGATGACCCAAAACTATGGCTTGCACCATAAAGGAGAACCTTTGGTTTTGGAAGGTTGCTCGGATGCAAGTTGGATAAGTGATAAGGAAGACTGTACCTCAACCTCAGGTTGAGTCTTCCTACTTTCTGGAAGAGCAATTTCTTTGGGTTCAAAGAAATAAGTTTACATTACAAACTTCACCATGGCTTCCGAGTTTGCATCGTTGGTCGCCTTTTGTAAAGAAGCGGAATGGATATAGCATTTGTTATTGGAGATTCCATTATGGGGAAAACCCATGCAACCGATAACATTGTATTGTGACAATAATGCCACAATAACAAGTTTTTATAATCATGTCTACACTGACAAGTGAAGGCATATTGGGTTACGACATGCTTATGTCCTCCAGTTGATCAAGGGTGGTATTGTAGCGATGAACTATGTTAAGACAAGTGAGAATCTAGGTGATCCTTGGATGAAAGACTATCGAAGGACTTGATGCTAACCGCATCACGAATGATGGGAGTAAAGTCCACTCACCTAATTGTCAACAACAAAACTCCAACTCACACTTGACATCTTTGGTCAAGTCTTGAGTTCAATTGTTGATGGTGTTGTAGGACTACTGGAGCATCAATTCTATAATTCATCCCAAGGTCAAGTGATGCTCAAGGACCGTATGATTAGGAGGTTTGGGTCTATGACTCATTAATAGACTTTGAAATCTTTGAGATGTGGAGCTCAAATACGGAAGCGTAAAAGTTTACCTATGTAAGGACATGAAGTGGGGCACTTCAGATAGCCTAGGGTTGGACTTGATTGTCTTTGCGGGGGGTATGGACACATGGTCGGTAATAAATGGTGTAATTTATTTATGGACAAGGATCGGGTTGTATGTGTGTTTTGTATCCAATTAATCAATAAGGATATATAGTTCAAAGCTTGTTTACTATTGCATTTAGATTAATTGTAATTACTTGCACTAAGTAAAAGCTCAAGTCGAAAGTCACTTTCATGATGCATATTAACTTCTTGGCTTCTTGAATGTTCAAGTTCTCTAGGTGGTGCCATGAATGACAGGGGTATTTCAACCAAAGCTATCACTAATTATTTCAAGAGTAAAAAGGCTAAGGAAATTCACAATATAAATTTAGGGTCGACTAGAAGGCCAACGTAAGCATAGAAGCTAGAATTGGTCCAACAAGAACCGTGTTTTGAAGGACACAGATCGTGTCGGAGTCCGGAAGCTCAAAGAAGGATTGCATAAGCTGACACGGACCGTGCAGATTTGGCATGGGTCGTGTCGTATTCAACATGTACCGTGTTCATGTAACACGACTCGTGTTTATGCCCAACAGTGAGAGATTCGAAATTACTTGATATAATCCTTGGATATTAACACATAGGGATTATATTAAATATTAATAAACTGAATTTTTGGTTGATCTATGAAGTTAGTGTTAACCCCTAAATCATGATAATAATCCCTTCGATTATGCTTTATAAAACATGGGATTATTGAGGCAAGTTTGAGGCCTCTACTCCACTATGAAAAGGGATGAATTCCATTCATCCAAGACACACTCATCTCCATCCTTCTTCTTTCCTGAGAGCTTCAACATACTCCCAAGTTGTTGAATTGTATCAACTCCTTAAAAGTTCAAGAGAGGTCTTGTTCCTTTGTCCACAAGAAGTTAGGTTTTATCATTGAGTCTTTTCACGGTCTTATGAATAAGTCTTAAGGGGTGGGGGTTGAACTCACAACTCTTAGTCACCCTAGTGATTCTTCATCTTGTGTATGATCGTTTTCCCATCTTTATTTCTAACATTTCTTAGAGTTGTATTTTTTTTGTTTGATATTACAACAAAAACAAAGTAAATTAAAAAACTGATCTTCTTCTATCTCTAATAGGTAGAGTTTTGTTTTCTGAATTATTCAAGCTAGCTATCATTTTTTTTTTGATAATTAGCGGTTAATAGACCCTTTTATTTCAATAAAGCCGCAAAGTCGAAGAAACAATGCAAGCATTACAGAAAGCTTTCCAAAAGCAAAATGAAAGCCACCCAACTAAAAGTCTGACATGAGGAAATGATAGGAACTTGATGAAATTTCATAATAGCTAGTTAGGCTTTGCTGTAATGAAAGAGAATTTTCTTGGTCACCAATGGGTTTATTTTTTCTTGGATATATAGGACATTAGGACTAGTATACTTTTGTGGTTTTGCTCTTATTTGACTGTTAACTCACATGTCTTTCTTTGACCTATGACACAAACGCCACTTTTTCTTCTAAAGAAATCTCAATGACAACAACAGCGTACAATACAATACAATCTAATGTTAATGTAGAAGTGTACGAAGTAAGAGTTTATTGATATGTGGATCTTGTTTGTTGATGCATATGAAGTGAGTACAATTTTATAACTCTAGTAAGAGGTATTTTTCAAGAAGAAATGAAAATGAAGTATAATGAGTAACATTTGAATTGTATAATGACATAAAGGTGAGATAAAAAAAGGGAGTCAATTAAATAATCTTTTAGTTTTATTTATAAATCGAGATTTTCATATTTATGACAAATCTATCAATTACATGTTGAATGTATTATGTTTAATAATAACAAAAGGTAATTATAATATTATTCAAGTATATAAAGTTTAGTCAATGGTGAAGGCAATATTATAACTTATAATTTTTAAAATATTTAATAATTATTATGTTCGTACTGTATTATTAGTTAATACCAGTGATCATAATGAATATGGAATAATTACAAACCTATTGTCAGTGCGTGGCATATTTTGGGTGTGTCGCATTAAAATTAAATCATTTGGCATATAGATAAAGTAATTTTAAATCGTAAACTAAAAGAATTAATTGTTTACTTTTTCTTTATGATGATCAGTCTTGATATAATGTGCATCAGATTCCATCTACGCGTAAACACACCAATAATACACTTAACTAAAGCAATAATAGCAATATATAAACTATAATAGCAAAAGGCATGATTAAGCTAAAACCTAATGAAAATATTACAAACAATATAATGAAAGGGTCATGATTCATGTAGGAGGGTACATAACTAGACCATTGAGCTCTTCTTTTTGTAGCTTTAGCATTAGCATTGTTTATTATTACAATGATCATAGTAGGTCACAAATTGACCTTTTCAACTCATCCTTCCTCACCCCCTCTCCATTGAGTGGACGCGTGTCAAACCCCACTTTCTCCCATTTTATAATGTGTGCTCCTACACATCTTTTGAAAAATTTAAATTCATCTTTTTTAATTTCTATGTCATGTTATAAGGATGATATTATAAGGATGATGTATATATATACTTTCATATCTTTTTTAATTTCTATGTCATGTTATAAGGATGATATTATAAGGATGATGTATGTATATACTTTCATATCTTTTTTAATTTCTAAGCCCCGTTCTTTTGTGCGTTAACGCAACTAACTGCAACGCAAGTTACCGCAATCTACCGTAAATTACCATCATCTTTTTACTATTTCTACTGGAAATTAACGCAATTTACCGCAACACAACGCAACGCAAACGCAACGCACGAAAGAATGGTAAGTGTCATTAAAACTACTTTTAAGAATTCAATAAATCTAGAAAATTGGGTAAAAGAATTTAGATTTGTACAGATACACCTTTTGACTTAGCAGAAAAATAAAGAAGACAAATTCACCTAGAAAATATACCATTCATTTATTAAGGGTAGCATGGATATTTTAATTATTGAAAATTATAAAATTGACAAATAAACAAGGCAAAGTAGATAGAAAATTTGACAATTAGGGATAGAGGTAATAATTTTTTAAAGGATTGGCAAGTTTTTCCATTGGGTCATTACATTTCAATGATAATCATTGATAAATTTTACAGGCCAATGATAATCAATGCTCCCTCCGTCCTCAATAATTGTCACATTTGAGTTTTGAGAATATTTTAAGAAAATAGTATTGAGAATGACAATTATTTTGGAAATGATAAAAGTAATAGTTAAATTTTTTATTTTGGTTATATAGTTGTATTGGTAATGATAAAAGTAAGAGATAAATTTAGAAAATTATCATTAATATTGTATTGAAATTCTAAAATGACAGATATTGTGGAAAATAAAGAATTAGTTAAAGTGACAAATATTGAGGAATGGAAGAAGTACTACCTCCGTCCTAAAATGTTTGTCCATTGACTAAATTTTGACTATTAATAACTCATAAATTACAATGAATTAAAATATGAAATAGCTACCATTAAAAAGATAATTTACCAAAGGTTACAGTGACGGTAATTTTATATTGTAACTCATTATAATTTTTGAGTATTCAACAGTCAAAATTTAGTCAACAGACAAACATTTTGGGACGGAGGTAGTACTCAATTACCTCTGACAATTAACTTCATCCTTTCCAATAAAAAAAAAAAGTATTTTACTTATATCAAGAATTGACAATTGGTGGAAATTTTAAAGACGAAGATGATTAATTAACTTAGCAATAGCTCTTTGGTAGATTTAAAGGGTATTTACATCAAAAATTACAAGAAAAATTGTGTTTATTCATAATATATCCGGGTTGACATATTTGTAGAAACCTATTTTCACAAATCAACATTCTGTTCATATTTTGATGTGCCTTTATTGTAATTTAAGTTTATATAGATATTACTATATTTATATTGGTCACTAAAATATAAAGTATGAGTCAGGCCCCTACAAAAAAAAAAAAAAAAGTAACAAGTTGTTCAATGTCTTGTCAACACTTCAAAAAAAGGCATATCTTTTATCATAGTTAACCCTACAAAATAAAATATCTAAAAACGCTTCAAATCAGGTTCTATAAATAGTCATGACCCTATGCAATTTACGTTGCAACCTTTTCAGCTTGAATTTGATTTGAACAATCTAAAAAAAATAATCACGACTCTAAAAAAAAAGACAAAATAAGGCCCCGTTCTTTATACAATTGGTTGCGGTGTGGTAATGGTGCGGTGTGTTGGAATTTGAAAAAGTATGGTGAGTTGGGGTGAAAGTTGTTGTAGGTGGGATAGGTTGAGAGAGAGAATGTGAAAAGTAAGAAGAGAAAAAAATGAAATATATATTGATAATGATTGTGCTGTGGTGTGATGAAGTGTGGTGGAAAATTAAGAGTGCGGTAAAGAACGGGACCTAAATTATTTTTCTTTGTTTAAATTTTTAAATAGATGGGTAAAGACTTATCAAATCACTTCATTTGGGTCAGTTTGGACCTACAAAAACAGCATAGAAAAAATAAATTTGTAAACTGAAATTTTTTTCCTTTATTTGGATTCAAGAATAATGAATGGAAAAAAAAATAGTTGAAAAACTTCATGAAAAATTTGGGGTAACAAAGAACAAAAAATTTTCCCTTAAAAAATGAAAAGAAAGTTGAGAGAAATTTTTGAATTTAAAACTCAACCTTTCTCTCCTTCATCTCTCGCTGCTCTCTCAATTCTCTCTCTCTAACGCTCTTCTCTCTCTAAATGCTCTTCTCTCTCTAAATGCTCTTCTCTCTCTAACTCTCTTGTCTGTCTCTCTCTAACTATCTTGTCTCTTTCTCTTTGTAACTCTCCTCTCTCTCTTCTCCAAATCACATGTGTTCTAGAAAAATGAAACTTACATTTACAAGTTTCCATACAAGTTTTATTTTTCCATGCATTTTTACTCAAATCAAACAAGGAAAAAAGTTGAATGGAAAATCAATTTTTTCCTTTAATATTTTACTTAAATCAAACAATAGAAAGAAATTTACTTTATCCCAAAATATTTTTCCCCCTAATTTATTTTCCATGAGATGTTTTTTCACCCGATTTTTTTAGGTCCAAACGGACCCTTAATCCAAGTTAAATTTGCTTGAATTTTTAGTTTATTACTCCCTCCGTCCCAAATTAATTGACATTTTGACTAAATTTTGACCGTTAATCATTTACAAATTATAATGTGTTTCAAAATAAAATTATCTCCATCGTAATGTTTAGTAAATTATCTTTTTAATGACGTCAATTTCATATTGTGACTATTGTGATTTGTGAGTAATTTACGGTCAAAATTTTATCAAAGTGTCAATTAATTTGGGACGGAGGGAGTACAACTCAACCACCTTCTATCTTGACCGCAAGAGAAACTCTCCTTGGTCCGACGAAGATCTTTGTGCCGGTGACCACTTGTCAAAGGAAGACAATCTCAACCATTGGGAAGAAATGCTCAAAAGTTGGAAAGAGATCACCCTGTCAATATATATGTGTAGGAAATGCGTGCATATATATATATATATATGAAATATAATGGATCCGGTAGGAAGAGAGTTTAGATTGGAAGGTGAGAATAGTAAATCTCAACCATTGATTTTGCATCTGGAGACGTGTGGTTATGGATATTAAGGAGTGTAGTCATATATTTCATGGCTACACTCCCTAATATCCATGATCATACACAGTCAAATGTAAAATCAATGACCAAGATTTACTTTTCTCATCTTTCTAGCTAAACTCTCTTCCTACCAGATCTATATGTGTGTACACTCGTGCGAATTAGAGTTGGCTCATAGGTTAGGTCGAGCGGGGTTCGTGTTTGTGTCAAACTTAAATGGGTATAAAATCCTCTGACCTAAACCTAACCCATTTATTAAACGAGTTGAAAATTGAAACCGTTTACCGTTTAAATTTTAAACGGGTTGACCTGTTTACCCATTTACCCGTTTAACCATTAACCATTTATACAAAACAACTCATTATTGAATCGAAATAATGACATATCATAGTCAACAATTTGCGTGGTAATATAATTCAAGTTATATATAAGGAGATGTCTTTTAGTTATAATTAAATATGAATATAAGTTAAAATTGCAAGTCTTACGTGCATTTCAAAGAGTATTAACTGTAACTTTCACCTAAGTTTATTAATAAACGGTATAATTGGGTAACAATTATCGAGCAAACGACTTGACCCATTTAACATGCCTAATTAAACGGGTTAAGTAGGTGTTTTTTCGTGTCGAAAATCCTGACAGAACCTAACCCATTTAACTAAACTGGTTTATCGTGTCAACCCATATAATTAAACGGGTTGAAAATTTCTACCTAAATCCGTTTAGTATCGTGTTAGGTTCAGGTCGGTAATCGTGTCGGGTCAACTTTTCCCAGCTCCAGTGCGAATGATGCATGACAAAGAGAGGCAGTGAGAGATAAACATTAGATTTCCACTTGGGGAGGGGAGATATTCTTGCTTCTCCCTCTTCAATATCTCTTTCTTTTAAGTATACTACCAAACATGTGAAGTAGGCCCAAATTATGTTTTCTTACATGCTCTCTCTCTACTACCTTCCTCTTTCTTTTATATGTATTTTTATTTTTGACACCTCCTCCTCTTAACTTTAGCAACCAATTGTACATAAAATGACATTATACCCATTCCTCTTTCCACATTAATTCTTCTCTTCACCATCACACTCCAAAATCTCCATCTTTCAAACACTCCAAAATCCAAGCTACTTTTGGCCAAGACATAGAAGAAGAAGAAGAAGAAGAAGAAGAAGAAGAAGAAGAAGAAGAAGAAGAAGATGATTGGATCTTTAGATTCAGAAGACATATTTCGACGTCGATTTTCTTCTATGAATGATGAGGAAGATGGTGATGATGATCATGTGTGGAAGAAACTTGTTCATGATGAGGTTGAATACGTTAATTCTATGTGTATGATGGTATGTATGATGTGACAGTGATGATGATGATGATGATGATGATGATGATGATCTTGGATGGATGGGTCATGGTCTTGGAGGGTATGGATCGATGTTGACCTCTAGGCAAGTCTGATGCTTGGCTTTCTCTCTCTACTGGTCTTAGTTTCTCTCTCTAGCTTGGATCTCTCATATTGATCACAGATTTCTCTTCCACTATTGGTTGCTTGCACGTCAGAAATGGAGAGGAATTATTTTCTAAATTTTCAAAATCTAGCTTATAATTTAGAATTAGTTAAAAGTTCAAAGAGATTTGTGATCTCATAATTCTGAATACCTTTTCTTAATATTCCAAATTCTCCTTGTATAATTAATTAGCTTGCTGTGTTTTTTGTGTCAAGAATTAGCTTGCTGTTAGATACCAGAACATGCTAATTTAGTTCGTTTCCCTCTTCCGACACCTTTTTGTTTTCCTGAGTCACTATTATTGTTGATATTTATATTGGGAATTGGTGTGTTTTATTTTACTTTCCAATTTATTAAGAAAAATGTATGTGTATATATGGGTAGAAATGTAGAATTTTATGGATGATCGATACTTTATAGTTGCCTTAATTTTCTCTATTATATGAGTAGTACGTGAGTAGTGAGAATCATGTTTAGCAACTAGTCAATGATATTTTTCATTTAATTTGTTAGCAAGTTAATCAGGCATAATTCATCGTTTTCATTATGACCTTAAAATGCCCATTTGTTGATGGAATGAAAGTTAAATCTGTT
The DNA here is from genome assembly GCA_029582165.1 of Portulaca oleracea. Classification (NCBI taxonomy): domain Eukaryota; kingdom Viridiplantae; phylum Streptophyta; class Magnoliopsida; order Caryophyllales; family Portulacaceae; genus Portulaca; species Portulaca oleracea. The sequence goes on along the minus strand of CM055889.1, from coordinate 16,324,998 downwards.
TATTTAACTTTTTATATTTCATGTCATGTTTATTAATTAAAATAAAAGTTAAATCTATTTATATTTTGTGGTGAAAATGATAGATAATGTAGACTGAGTGGAACCCACTTTTATTCTAAAAAAATTAAAATGCTACTATACTTGGGCTCTGTTCTTTGGTTAGGTTAGATATAATTCTCTCAACCTATCCTAACTTATCCTAACTTATCATAATCTATCCAATCCTAATACCATTCCCCAAAAATACATCCACTCTTAAAACACAATTCCCTAAAAAAATTATAACTTATCATAACTTATCACAACTTATCCTAACCTATCATAACTTATCCATCCAAATATAAAAATAACCTAATCAAAGAATAGAGCCTTGATCTCATGAAGGCATGCTTATATTGGAAGTTAGAAATTAGATTACAAACTTGGGACCATGAAATATCATTGTGCAGGTCGATGCTAAACACAGAAAATCTAACAGAAAAGTCTATGTCCATAAAAACACTCAAATACAGCACAAAAACCCTAATTGCGGACTTTGTGGTCGTAGGACCATAATCTAAGAGCTGGAAGTCTAATTAAAAAAAATAAATAAAATCCGTCTTTCCAAGTGTACTTCCATTCTTTAGTTTAGAATGAAATCATATTTTCATGATGTCATCAACCACAACTAAAAAATAAATTAAAAATAATTATAAAAGCTCAATCACTATCTTTAATTATTCTCGTCATGAAATAGGAGGTGTTTTGTAGGGATGTTTGCATTTGCCATCTTTGTAGTTGTTGACATTAAGGCCCAGTTCTTTTATGCGGTATTTTGCGGAACGGTGTGGTGAGGTGTGGTGGAATTGTGGTAGGTTATTGGTATGTGGGGTAGGTGAGGAGAGAGAATGTAAAAAGTAGAGGAGAAAAGTGAGGAGAGAGAAAAGTAATGATTTGCGGTAAACTGTGGTGGGTTGTAGAATCATGCAGTGGTTTGTGCATGATTCTTACAACCGAAAAAAATCTGAGCCTAAATTTTTTTCCTTTTAGTTTTTAAATCAATTTCTATCTATATAGTTTTGAGTTTTTGGCTCCAAATAATCCGTATTGAGGAATTTATGATTGGGAATATTCCAAAATGACTTTTTGACTAATGACAGTCTATACTTTTATCTTATTTTTTCATAGCATAATATTAATATTTTTCGACAACGAAAAAATGACGTGGCCAATAGAGAAAAAGTGACTTTTCGGCCAACAACACGTAATCCGATGGCCACATCATTTTTCTATTGCCGGAAAATGCAATAATATGGCATGAGAAAATAAGGTAAAAGTATAGACTGCCATCAGCCAAAAAGTTACTTTTGATTATTCCCAATCACAAGGTTCTCAGTATGGATTATTTGAAGCCAAAAACCTTATAGTTTTTAATGTATTATTTTTCTCTATTTTCTAGTGAGACGCTAACTTGACAATATTTTCTATGATTTTTGATCAAAATACCTCAAACTCTATTGTTTTTGGTAGAGTAATTAGAGTATAGGAACCTAAAAACTTGTTAAGGAAAGGCTCGTCTCTTGGCACGAATGGTTTGAGCATGTGCTTCCTTAACTTCCGACCTTTTAACTTTTGATATCCTATAAAAAGAGAAAGACATTAACAGTGACCGATAGTAAGACAAAAGATTGGCGCACTCGGGAACTGGGGCCTTGTTTCTTGTGAACATTGCAACCACATCAGACGAGTTTGTCTAAATACTGATGCTTGTGAGCTGTTTGTTATTGGAAAATCCGATTGCACCTTCCTCTTCTTTCCTTCCATTCCGAATTAAGACCCATCCCACACCTCTCACCATCGTGTTTCTGTTCGGGGCCCCATCACAGACGAACTCTCCTTCAATCTGTTGATTTAATTCTCCTTACCTCCAGATGAACATCTCCAGTGTGTTAGTGCCCCCTTGGTCGAATGTTTCCATCCCTTTTTCTTCATCTGTTCTCTCCAGTTTGAGCTCTTTTCTTAGCCATTTAATCATATGTTTTCATAGGCTACTTGTTCAATAGTCACTTGTTCCTAACTATCCAAATGAACCAAAGAATTCCCAAGAATTCTGCCACAATCTCCTTATTCCGATCTTTTTGCTTCCAGATTATCATCAGCCAGTAGTGTGCCCACATTCTAATCCTAATGTCCACATTGGCCCTATCATTCATCCCCATCGGTGATGCAAATCATGAATGCTTGGCCCAAATGCAGTCTCAGAATAGGCGTTCCACTGTGTCCATTCCTGACCCACAAATGTGGTAGGAACCGTCAGCGCTTCCGTCTCACATCTTTCTTTTAGAATTCAGTGGGAGAGCATTATCGCGTTATTTCCAGATGTGGACTTTCCACTTTGTTGGGACCTCACAAGCCTACATCTTCCTCCCGAATCTTGAGCTTGCCATAATGTATGAAGGGGTATATTTAGGTCACTTCCTTCTTCAATTACCTTTCATAGTGAAAAATATATTGTTTTAATCGAAATTCCAACCTTTTATTAACCCCCAGTACAACTCATCCTCCTCGTTTATGTCCCTTAATGGATACGCCAAGATTGTTTTCGTAACGTCCCTGGTAAAGACCTCTTATATAAGATGTTTGTTCCACCTTCTCAGATTGAGTAGCATGAATTCTTCCACCATCCTTGATTTCCAGTCTTGTCTGATTATATTAGGAATCAACTCTAGCTCGGCTTTCATTGTCTACCTACAACCTAGAACCTTCGTCGTCCTTCTGTTGCCCACTCTGATCTTTATCCGAATCTTAATTTTGTTAGTTTCTCTAGATAAACTCTTTCACACCCACGATTCACAGCTAGATGCCCTGTTCTTGCTCAGGATGGGTGCCTCTTTGTAACGCCTTTGTAAATTCTGCCTAATAGACAGTTTGGGTTGCTTGCCAACAGCCATGCCTGTTTTGATAGTAATGCATCATTCATCCATGCAGGTCTCCTAAGTCTTAGTACTCCCATACCTCGTGGGGAAAAAACTTTTTTCTTGGATGCCTAGTGCTTACCTTCTTTTCCAGAGCTAGTCTACCAAAAGAAGTTAGACATGATTGAATCCAGTTTATCCGATACAGATACCGAGACCTTGAATACTTTAAAGATGTGCTGGTGAAGTCCTGCTAGGACTGAGTTTATAAGAATCAGTCTACCTGCAGGAGAGAAGAGCATATCTTTCCAATTTTGCAACATCATCTAGCAAAAACTTCAGCTGGGATGTTTTGACTTTCCCCATCACTAGGGGGAATATCGAGTTATTTATGGAAAGCCTCTTCTAGGTGGAATCCAAACACGACCTGAATTCCGCTCTTTTCATCGTCACTGGTATTTGGGGTTACCATCATTTGTGATTTGTGGATGCTGATGATTTGCCCAGAGGGTAGGCAGAAGTCATCTAGTGTTTGTTTAAGATTTAAGCACAAACCTGGCTCCAGCTCGGTGAAAAAAAATTGAATCTTTTGTAAGGAACATATGAGTGAGTTCCGGGCTTCTTCGCGCCACTCTTACTCCTCTGATCCTCTTATTCCTTTGTTCCTCTTTCAAGTTTTTCGCTAGGGCATCTACGCATAAGATAAATAGGTACGGTGACAGAGGATTGCCTTGTATCAATCCCCCTTCTAGCTAGGAAAAAAGGTGATGGGGATCCATTGATAACGACTGAGTATCGAACCGTAGTCATGCATTCCTTAATGACTTGGACCTAGTGTGTTGGGAAGTCTATATTTTCTAGGACCAACTTCAAGAAATCCCAGTTTATTCTATCATAAGCCTTGCTCATGTTTACAATTATTGCTGCCACCTTCTTTCCTTGCTTCTTATTTTTTAGGTAGCTAAGGAGTTCATGCGCAATGAGACAGTTATCTCTAATAAATCTTCATGGGATGAAGACATTTTGGGTTTCATCAATTAATCCTCTCAGGATATGTCTTATTCTATTGACTAAACAGCTATACACCAATTTGTAGATCACAATGCAAAGGTTGATTGGCCTGAAATCCGATACTTCCATTGGGTTATATTTCTTTGGGATTAGGGTTGTGAAGGTATTGTTTGTCTCTATGAGTAATTGGCCTGAATTTAACATGTGCAGGACCACTCCTGTAATCTCCTGTCCAAAACTGGCCCACATTCTCTAGTAGAAACAGGTTAGGAGTCCAGCGAGCCCTGGCGCTTTGTCCCCATTCATATTTTTTAGGGCCTTATTCACCACCTTTGCAAAGAAAGGTTGAGCCAGATAATCTCGATCTTAGGTCGTAATACTTTTTGTGTAGTTGCCCACTTGCCCATCACCTTTCTCATGGCCCTTTCTCTTAAGGTCGTATTTGTTTGATTTTCCTTGTAAATGTCCTCTTTTTGTGTAATCTCGATCTTAGGTCGTAATACTTTTTGTGTAATACTTTTTGTGTAGTTGCCCACTTGCCCATACGGGTTCGCTCTGGCGGTTTCGGGCAGACTGGGACTGGGTTCGGATGGGATGCAGGCAGAAGACGGCGGTGGTTATGTGATGGAACAGGGCAAGAGAAGGATGGCGACGGTGGTGCGCCGGTGGAAATGGAGGACGGAGTGAGAGAGAGCAACGAACCCTAGTGGCTCTGGGCTGTGCAAAAACGCCAACTGGGCGCTGGAGTGGGTCGTGAGAGAGGAGGAAGACATGACGGTGGTTCCGGAGGTGGGCGCGGGAGTCGCACCTGCAGGCGGTGGTCGACGATGGGTGCGTGGGTCGGTGAGTGTCGATCGCTGGCTGGGTCTGCGCGGCGGGAAACAGAGGGAGGAGGGGGTGCGCTTGTTCGGTGGTCGCGGTTTGTGATTGAGGAAAGGCGTCACCGGCGACCGGAGGGGAGTGTGGCGGCGCGGTGGACGAGTGGTGGCTGAGGGCTAGGGCACGGTGGTTGTGGGAGTGGGTGACGAGAGATGGGATAAGGAGTTGGGGTTTGAGAGGATTAGGAGAGATGAGAGAAGGGGGGCCTCCGAAGGAAATGAGAGCACGGGTGTGCCAATTGTGCACGGGTGGGTGTGCACCCACCCTGGAATATTTGCTACCTTGCTGTTTTGGGTGTGTCGATTTGGCACGGGTGGGTGTGCTAAATTGCGGCTTCCAAATTTCAACAATTTCCATTAACTTTGAGTTCAACACGCATATTTACCCTGCAATACTCACCATAAAAACATCAAAACACCTTCAATCAATCCATCAACACTTCTCAAACACACTTTCATCAATTCACATCGAATCCCACCTCAAAAACATTTTATTTCACTCAAACCCTTCACCCGCAATAACACACATACACATTCAATGTTTTTACCCAACAATAAAAACATAATGAAACAAACAAAACAAAATTCTAAACTAGAAAGCATATAAACTTGGGTTGCTGATGTATAATGGGATCAAGAGTGTGGTTGATCAATTACACATCATAGGGGAGACGTGCAAACGATCTAAGAGTGGGAGGCTTCACGTGAAATTGAGGTTAGGGTTAGGGTGGTTCACGTGAGGTAAGGGGAAAGATGGAGGGAAATTTGCCGTGAGGGTTTTTGTGGTTTCAAGATTCAAGAAGGGTTGAATCTTGAATGGGAAGGGATGAATTCTTGGATGATGATTAGGGAGGGATTGACGTGAGAATTGAAGAGAGAGAGGGTTTGGCGTGTGGTTTGTTGGGAGGGAGAGAGTTTGAGAGGTTGTTGGAGGAGAGAGAAAGTTGTTAGGAGTTTGTTATGGAGAGAGAGGGAGTTGGTTGAGCTATTTGTGAGGAGTGAGGAGGGTGGACGATTGAGGGAGTATGGAGGGGGTAGAGAGTGACGTTGGAGGGGGTATGAGGTGAGGGTAGATATTATCTTTCTAAGGAATAGAAAGATAATGGGATAGAGCTAGATTTCCTACTTGAATCCACAAGAAGGACAATCTAGGGTTTCTTGATCTAGACCGCAACCTAGGATTTAATTCTTCCTAAACCACTTGGTTACCACACCAAGATACAATAGAAGAGGGGAGAGGGTTAATCCTAACACTCAAGGGGGTAAGCTTAAAGCTTGATTCATATTTCTCAACTGATGTATCCAAAAGATTACAAACTTAGGCTATTTATACTAGGAGAGTCCTGACTCCCCTAGGAATCCTTACTTGGCGTGCAAGTCATATTAATTAGACTAGGATTACTCCTACTTGGCGTGCAAGCCAAGATATCCTAGTAGTACACGCCTAACTACTCCAACTTCCTCTTGGATTAGGACTCCTTATCCAAAGGGGAGTTGGTTACAACAACCTTATCCTAATAGGTTTAGGCTTTCCTAATCCAATATGGATTAGTTACAAAATAAACCAACCTTATCTAGGATACAACCAATTGGCGCCTAAACTAACACACCACACGTTTACTTTAACCTTCTAGAACATTCTAGAACAGTTTAGAATGTTCTAGATTTATCTACTCCTAATTAATTAAAACACACCAAAATAATAAAAGCTATAAAATAAAATTACATCCAAAAGGACACAAATGACGAAATTAGCCTTAATGGACGTGCCTTGGGCCTTTCTTGGGCTTGATTGGCGTGTTGTTGTAGACCCTAGGATGTTTGGACATCCTCTTGCCATAAGGAGCACACAATATGTATGGGCCTATGGGCCTCTATGCTCATGTTTTCCTCCAGGATTCGATCTACCTCCTTATATGTGAGTTGGGCCTCCTTTGATGGGCTTGATGTGGGCTGAAATACATCATTCCCCCTTGTTGAGAAAAGTTTGTCCTCAAACTTGGGATGTCCTCTTCTTCATCGTAGTAGGGTTTCAAGTCAGCCACATTGAATGTTGCACTCCCACCATAATCTTCATTCAAGGAAAGCTTGTATGCGTTATCTCCGACTCTCTCTAGGACTTCAAAAGGACCATCAGCCCTAAGGACGAGTTTGCCTTTCCTTTTGGAAGGGAACCTTTCCTTCTTCAAGTGAACTCATACTTGATCTCCTGGTTCGAATACTACTTTCTTCCTCTTCTTGTTAGCTAACTTTGAAACTTGTTGAGTATACTTAGCTATTCTTCTTCTTACTTCTTCATGGAGCTTTTGAATTTCTTGGGCTTGTTTGCTAGCTTCATGACTGTAGCTCATAGTAGTATTGATAGGCATGAGATCCGTGGGAGTTTTAGGGTTTCTCCCATATACTATTTGGAATGGAGATCGCCCCGTTGCCTTGCTAGGTGCTCGATTGAAGGCGAACTCAGCGTGTGGGAGAAGAGTATCCCACCCCTTCTTGTCTTTATTCACCAAGGACCTTAGTAAGGAGCCAAGAGTCCGATTGGTGACTTCTGTTTGCCCATCGGTTTGGGGGTGACACACAGTACTATACTTGAGCTTGGTTCCCAACTTCTTCCATAGAGTAACCCAAAAGTGACTAAGGAACTTTGCATCCCTATCAGAGACCATAGTCCTTGGTATACCGTGAAGCTTAACAACCTCTTGGAAATATAGATCTGCAACTCTGACTGTGTCATAGGTGGTGTGGCATGGAATAAAGTGAGCCATCTTCGAGAACCGATCAACAACCACTATAATAGAGTCTTTCCCACATTGTGTCCTTGGTAACCCCACGATGAAATCGAGACTAATGTCTTCCCAAGGGCCTTGTGGAATCGGCAAGGGCGTGTACAACCCCTGTGGTAGCACGTGACTCTTTGACAAGTTGCAAGTAGAACACCTCTTCACCATATGCTCGACGTCCTTAGCCATGTGAGGCCAAAAATAGTGTTCTTTCACCATGAGATAAGTTTTCTCAATACCGAAGTGCCCTACTAGACTTCCTCCATGAACTTCTAAGATAAGAAGCTCTCTAAGACTGCTCTTAGGAATACACAGCTGATTTCCATGGAATAGGAAGCCATTCTCCACGTGATACTGATCGTTGGGGCGCTTCTTGCAGGTTTCATAGATCTCCTTGAAATCTTCATCTTCTTCATAGAGATCTTTGATGTGTTCAAGACCTATCACACGTGAGTCAAGAACATGTAATAATAGGTACCTGCTTGATAGGGCGTCTGCTCCTTTGTTCAAGTGACCGACTTTGTGTTGGATAACAAAGTGGTAAGCTTGCATAAATTCCACCCACTTAGCATGGCGTGGGTTGAGCTTGTGTTGCCCTTGTATGTACTTTAATGTTTCATGATCGCTATGCAATATGAACTCGTGGCCAATAAGATAGTGTCTCCAATGTTCTAGGGCACGAATAATAGCATAGAATTCTTTGTCGTAGGTGTTGTATTTCTTTCTTGCATCGCTGAGTTTCTCACTGTAGTAGGCCAAAGGAGGACCCTCCTAAGATAGTACAGCGCCAATTCCAACTCCAGAAGCATCGCACTCAACTTCAAACTTCTTCTCAAAACTTGGTAGAGCAAGAACTGGGGCGGTGCAGAGTTGGTGTTTCACGTTCTCAAACGCCTGTTGAGCTGCTGGCGTCCATGAGAACTCTTTGGATTTCAATAGTTCAGTCATAGGAGCGAGAGTGGTGCTAAAATTCTTCACGAACCTCCTGTAGAAAGAGGCTAAGCCATGGAAGCTCCTGATGTCGTGAATACTAGTCGGTGTAGGCCACTCTTTGATCGCTTTGACTTTCTCTTCATCAACCTGTATCCCATCACCGGAGAGTACATAGCCAAGAAAGACTAATTTATTGGTGAAGAACTGACACTTGGCGAGATTGTCGTATAGCTGTTCGTGAGCTAGGATCTCCATTACTGATTGTAGATGGTAAACATGATCATCCTCGCTCTTGCTGTATACAAGTATGTCGTCAAAGTAGACAACAACACACTTGCCGATAAGGGGCTTCAAAACCTGGTTCATTAGTCTCATAAAAGTAGAAGGAGCATTAGTTAGTCCAAAAGGCATGACTAACCATTCATAGAGACCTCCTTTGGTTTTGAAAGCAGTCTTCCATTCGTCCCCTTCTTGAATCCGGATCTGATAGTACCCAGCGGATCGATCTTTGAGAAGACTTGGGCACCATAGAGCTCGTCAAGTAGATCATCAAGTCTAGGTATAGGAAACCTGTACTTGATAGTAATTTTGTTGATGGCTCTACAATCGATACACATGCGTTGACTGCCATCTTTCTTTGGAACCCGATGTCACGAGGGCGGCCTGCGGTCGAGACTTTCCCTGATCATACCCTTGGCTAGGAGCTCATCAACCTGATGTTGGACCTCCTGAGTGTTGCTAGGGTTCATGCGGTATGTCGGCTTATTAGGTAAGACTGATATGGGAATGAGATCTATTTTATGTTGAATATCACGTTGGGGAGGCAAGCCTGGGGGCATCTCATCTGGAAACACATGAGAATATTTCTCCAATAGAGGAGCGACGAGAGGATGGGTGGCGTGATCAGGTTGATCGTCACCTTCAGGTTTCTCATGGTTAGGGTTTGTGTTTTGGTCTAGAAGAATGATCTCTTTATGCTCACTAAACTCATGATGTTCAACGTTCATAAGGGTAACAAAGTTTTGATCATTCTTCTGGGGTAGGGACGGATTGGATATTTTGAGTGGAGCTAGGGTTATCTTTTTGTTGTTGAGCCTGAAAGTGTATGTATTGGCTCTTCCGTTGTGCGTCACGCTCCTGTCAAATAACCAAGGTCATCCAAGCAGAATATGGCAAGCATCCATAGGCAATACATCGCACCATAAAGAATCTTGATAGGATTTGCCAATAGAAAAGCTTACCAAACACCGTTGACTAACTCATAATCCTTCACCCTGATTGAGCCATCGAATGGTGTAGGGTTTGGGATGTGGACTAGTCTCTAGCTAAAGTTTGTCCACCATAGTTGTAGAAGCTACATTGGTGCAGCTTTCTCCGTCAACGATCAAGGAACAAACTTTCCCTTTGATTGTGCAGCGAGACTTAAAGATAGCTTCTCGCTGTTGTTGATCTTCAGGAACAATCGAACTGTTGAGGATTTGCCTCATGATGAACAATTCGTAAGCCATGGAGGAGTTTGGAACGTCCAGTTGACGTTGGGTAGGGAACGGAATGTGTTTCGGCTGTTTGTGGAGTTTAGGTTTGCAGGTTGGTACTGAAGGTTTGAAGGTTATGTGTTTGGATTGCAGGTAAGGCTTGTGGAATAGCAGGTTAAGCTATTGGAATAGCAGGTTAAGCTATTGGAATAGCAGGTTTGGGGATTGGATTGGAAAAGGTCATGTGTTTGGTTTGCACTCAAAACAACCTAGAGCTCTAATACCAAAATTATGATGTATAATGGGATCAAGAGTGTGGTTGATCAATTACACATCATAGGGGAGACGTGCAAACGATCTAAGAGTGGGAGGCTTCACGTGAAATTGAGGTTAGGGTTAGGGTGGTTTACGTGAGGTAAGGGGAAAGATGGAGGGAAATTTGCCGTGAGGGCTTTTGTGGTTTCAAGATTCAAGAAGGGTTGAATCTTGAATGGGAAGGGATGAGTTCTTGGATGATGATTAGGGGGGGATTGACGTGAGAATTAAAGAGAGAGAGAGGGTTTGGCGTGTGGTTTGTTGGGAGGGAGAGAGTTTGAGAGGTTGTTGGAGGAGAGAGAAAGTTGTTAGGAGTTTGTTATGGAGAGAGAGGGAGTTGGTTGAGCTATTTGTGAGGAGTGAGGAGGGTGGACGATTGAGGGAGTATGGAGGGGGTAGAGAGTGACGTTGGAGGGGGTATGAGGTGATGGTAGATATTATCTTTCTAAGGAATAGAAAGATAATGGGATAGAGCTAGATTTCCTACTTGAATCCACAAGAAGGACAATCTAGGGTTTCTTGATCTAGACTGCAACCTAAGATTTAGTTCTTCCTAAACCACTTGGTCACCACACCAAGATACAATAGAAGAGGGGAGAGGGTTAATCCTAACACTCAAGGGGGTAAGCTTAACGCTTGATTCATATTTCTCAACTGATGTATCCAAAAGATTACAAACCTAGGCTATTTATACTAGGAGAGTCCTCACTCCCCTAGGAATCCTTACTTGGCGTGCAAGTCATACTAATTAGACTAGGATTACTCCTACTTGGCGTGCAAGCCAAGATATCCTAGTAGTACACGCCTAACTACTCCAACTTCCTCTTGGATTAGGACTCCTTATCCAAAGGGGAGTTGGTTACAACAACCTTATCCTAATAGGTTTAGGTTTTCCTAATCCAATATGGATTAGTTACAAAATAAGCCAACCTTATCTAGGATACAACCAATTGGCGCCTAAACTAACACACCACACGTTTACTTTAACCTTCTAGAACATTCTAGAACAGTTTAGAATGTTCTAGATTTATCTACTCCTAATTATTAAAACACACCAAAATAATAAAAGCTATAAAATAAAATTACATCCAAAAGAACACAAATGACGAAATTAGCCTTCATGGACGTGACCTTGGGCCTTTCTTGGGCTTGATTGGCGTGTTGTTGTAGACCCTAGGATGTTTGGACATCCTCTTGCCATAAGGAGCACACAATATGTATGGGCCTATGGGCCTCTATGCTCATGTTTTCCTCCAGGATTCGATCTACCTCCTTATAGGTGAGTTGGGCCTCCTTTGATGGGCTTGATGTGGGCTGAAATACATCAGTTGCCTCCCAAGAAGCGCTAATTTAAGGTCCTTAGCTTAACCTAAGAAACTCGGACGCTGTTAAGGCTCACAAGAGCTTATCAAACACATGCGAGTACAGCTCAGATGAATGTAAGTAAGAAAACACTTGTAAAAATGAGAAAATAATAACGAGTGTTCTCTTAACATTGTCTAATGAGAGTGATGAACAAAAATAAGAACTTGGGATTGTTTTAGGGGAATCATGAAACACAAACTCATCTTGCACAAGATTAGATGGCACATCCACTGCACATGACTCCCTTAAAGGAGGTTCCTCAAAACTATGACCCTCGACAAAAGCATTCTCTGACCCATTGGAAGAATTATCGACATGAGCAACATTGGGTTTAGTAAGGAGAGGGTCAATCTCTTCCTCTAGTCCGGACAATAAAGGAATGAAAGACTCATCATCATCACACAGATAATCCTTAGCCCTATTAGCAGATGAAATAAGGTTAATATCATGCGATGATTCAAGTTCCTTTGTATGACTTTCAAGCATAACTAGTTGCTCATTCATGGTCTATATCAAATTTGCAATTCTAGCATAACCTTCCTCAGAAATATTGTATGGACATGAATTCACATTATGGTCAAAAGATTGGCAATCAAAACATGAATCACAAGCATATGAGGAGTCGTACAAATGTGGATCCTTATGTTGATCTAAAAATGGAGATTGAGTATGCAAATCAACACAAGAGGATGGGGGGCAAGCATTCACATATTGGTTCTCATAGTATGATTTAGCATGAAAAGCGTACGTCGGTTGTTTTCGCGATTAGAAAAGCAAGGCATCGACGATTTTTCATTATTCATTCATTATCTATCATTTTTCCTTTGTTCTTTGGCCGTCAAGGAGAGAAATAGAGCCCTAATACTTCCATTCTACTCCTCTTCCCCACCATCAAGATTCAAGATCAAATCGATTCAAGAGAAACCAAGATCAAGAGTCGAGAAGGAAAGGAGCGACGTCCGCAGAGAAGGTTCTACCCTGGGATCGAAAGACTCGATGTGTGGTACTCTTTGCAATTCTATTCTTTCTTTTCGATTTCCTTCTTAGTTTTGAGATTCAATTTGTTTATTGGAACTTGTTGGTGGGGAAGAGGAGTAGAATGGAAGTATTACGACTCTCTTTCTCTCCTTGACGGCCAAAGAACGAAGGAAAAATGATAGATAATGCATGAATAATGAAAAACCATCGATGCCTTGCTTTTCTACTCGCGAAAACAACCGACCTACGCACGCAGCCTGCCTCGGTCTGTACAGTCGGTACAGTCTCTACATGGACTGTGGGGATCACCACGGGTTGACCGTGGTGGCCACTGGTCGGCCAGGTCTTGCTCCGTTTCGCCCCAAATTCATGCCACGGTCTGTTCTTGACATTTGGAGGCCCGTGGTGCCCTGGAATCTGCCAGAAATGTTCCTAAAGCTGGTGTTTTTTTCCCAAATCTGCAAGTTTTCATAAAAAATAACAACACCGAGCATAATAGAGAAATAGGGGGTATAAATCAAGATTTACAATCAAAGTTATCCCTTATTTACTATCAAAATCCCCTAAAAACATAGTCACAAAAGGCACTTATCATGAACCTATGTCGGGAGAAGATTACTTGCTACTGTGGGACTTGGTTGTGTCACTTAATCTCAACATTGTCGCATGGGAAATAAAGTTAAGAGGGTTCCTTAAGATCGTCAAAGTTTATGGGTTTGTTTTAAAATTTGACCCCAACAATACTAAAGCTTTTTACCGCAGTGGAGTTGCTCAAGCCAAGTTAGGTAATGGGATGCAGTTAGTGAAGCCCTTACTAGGGCCCTTGAGATAAACCCCTCCAATTTGGAGCCCAAGACAAAGCTAGAGTGCGTTGAGGCTTGTTTAGAAGTTAGAAAGATGACTATAATATCTGGCAACAACATGGATTTGGGGACCTCAAGTAGCTTCGATCTCTAAATGATTCAAACAACTACCCAACCTAGGTGAAAGGGATGGGAACTGAATTGCTTTAGACACCCGAAAAGTATCTCATAATTATCTAATTTCATTTACATGCATTTTTATTTTTTTTATTTTATTTTTAGAAAAATGTCAAGGAAAGTGAAATGCAAAAGAGAAAAAAACCATAAAAACAACCCAAATCCAATTCTGCACGCAGCCCGAGACACAAGAACAGATCAGGCCTGGGCAGACCCAGCCACCATACCGCCAAGTATTGTGGCGGGTTTAACCTGACCGAGACTGCTTCTGCATGCCTCGGGAAGCGTGCTGCCGTGTTGTTCCCTGGCCAAGCTTACCGGTAGGCCAACCCGGGTGGGTCATGCCCGACCCGGGTTACATCGGGAAGCGGGCCAACCTCGAGAAACGTGCAGTTGGGCTTTTCCCAGGCTCAACATACCGCCAGGTATATGGGTGGGTCAGGCCCGACCCAGGTTACCTCGGGAAGCGTGCTGACCTAGGGAAACGTGCAGCTGGGCACCTCCAAAGCCCACCATGCCTGCAGGTATTGTGGCTGCTGCCCTATTTTTTTTTCTTTTACCCTAATTTCCACCTTAATTTCACCTATAAATACCCCATCCTATTCTATTCACCCTCTACACCGAAATCACCCTAGCGTATTGACACTTGGTGATTTCATCTTCTCTTCTTTTCTCTCTCTCTCTTTTATTTTGCATACACTTAATTGACATTTAGTTTCTCTCTCTCTCCCTCTACTTCTTCACTTATATTATCGTGTAACATGAGTTAACATTAAACTCGACCTAAATAATCCTAAATGCTTGTAAATAAAGATTCGTTCATGTTTATTTTCATTTTATTTCTCGTATATTTATTTCTCGCTTTTATTATTGCATTTGCATGTAACTAAATAACATTGATTACATTAATTAGTACTCCATTTCTACTCTTTTCTCCTCTTCTTTTTCTTTCTTTTTATTTAACCGTTTTAGCAGAGTCCGTTCGTTGAACGGGCGAATTCGAGAATTTTTATTCTCGAATTCGTAACCTTACCCCTGGATTCGAATCTTGTGATTCGCGGTTTGTGGAGTCTTAACTTTTGAGTTTATTAATGCTCGTCCAAAAATTAATTGGCGACTCTTCCTCTTTTCCTTTCATTACTCTTTTTCGGGTTTTATTTTCGGATTCCAGAAAATCAATTTCATAGCGAAAGGAAAGTTTTTTATTTTAATTTCAAGCGTAAATAGCAGGAAATCCGAATCAGTGACTAGCGCAATACCTGGCGGTATGCATGCCGGTTCAGTGGTTCGGATCTAGCTCCCAGTTCGGAAGCAGATTCCGAGGCTTGGATCGATAAAATACATGCGGTATTATGGCCGGTCCTGTGGCTCGGGTCTGACTTCTAGGTTCGGGACTCCTTCGGACCATCGCGAGAATACGCGAGTATTCCCACGATCGATGGTTTGTCGACCTCGAGTCCCTCTGTAGACCCCGAAAAAATCCCGGAGGGATGTTCCCATGGCGCTGCTCGAAAGAGTGGATTTTTCCCTCTTTCTTTGAATTGGGAGCCGACGTGGGATTGCTTATCCTTAATCAAAGGCTCGACTTTTAGGACACTTTTTATTAAGTGATAAATTTAATTAATTAACCCGAAAACCTGATTTTGAAAAGAAAAAGAAAGAAAGAAGACGAAAAAAAAGAAAGAAAAAGGAAAAAAGAAAAGAGGGAACCCGTCTGGGTTCCCGAAAGAAAACAGAAAAAATATAAAAAGATCCAAACCCGATTACGCTCCGGAGAGCGGGTGAAGTCGGTTCGGCTAGAGGAACCGTGCTGGTTCTCTAGACTGAACCGATCCAGAAAGAAGAGAGAGGCGAACAGAAAAGAAGAGAAAAGGTAAAAAGAAAAGAAATACAAGGGAACCCGTCTGGGTTCCCAAATCAAAGAAAAAGAACACCAAAGAAGGGGTGAAAACCGGAGAGGAAACCCGGCCGGGTTCTCTCGAAGACAACCAAAAAAAGAGAAAAGAGGGACAAAGGCCGGCTGAGTTCGCGAGCGAGGTCGGGAACCGAAAAGCGACAGAGAACCCGTCTGGGTTCCTGTCTTCGAGCCGAAGAAAGCGAAAGAAGTTTTCGAAAGAAAAAAGGTTTTCGGGAAAGGAAAACTATTAGAGTCGCCAGTTGAATTTAGGTTAAAACAACAAACCATAAAATAATGACTCCGGCCTACGAACCCAAAGGTGGATTCGGGGGTAAGGTTACGAATGTGACGATAAAAACCGTCAAACTCGCCCGTTCAACTGAACGGACTCTACTAGGATCAAATTAAAGTAAAAGAAGGAGAAAAGAGAAGAGAGGGGAGGAATTAGAA
The DNA here is from genome assembly GCA_029582165.1 of Portulaca oleracea. Taxonomy (NCBI): domain Eukaryota; kingdom Viridiplantae; phylum Streptophyta; class Magnoliopsida; order Caryophyllales; family Portulacaceae; genus Portulaca; species Portulaca oleracea. The sequence continues at coordinate 16,309,042 of CM055889.1, read as the reverse complement.
GAAGTTCACAATATTATTATTAATGTCATGCAATTACAAATAAATAGGAAAACACATAAATTACATTATGTACAAGAATGAAGACTACGATAGCGATAAAGTAAACACGCAATTTGAGGGGGAGAAGAGAAGAGAAATATACCAGTGTCAATACTCCCGGTATATTTCGGTGTGTCTTTTTAGGTGATGGATGGGGGGTATTTATAGTGGAATTTAGGTTAGGGTTTAGGTTTAATTTTAGGGTTTTGAGGGGTTTGGCGCCGTGGGTTGGAGAGTGGAGGAACCCAGACGGGTTCCTGGGTCGAGGACGGGCCTCTGGCCCAAGAACCCAGACGGGTTCCATGGGCAGAGGCTGGGCCTCTGGCCTAGGAACCCAGACGGGTTCTTTGGGGCAGAGATCAAGCCTCTGGCCCATCGAATCCAAATGGTTTCCGGCTTATTTGGGCTTGGTCTTTTGGGTTTTGACGGAAAAGGGGCTTTGCGTGTTACTTATCGGTCAACTTATTTCCTAAAATTAATACTAAAAAAGAAAGAAAATAAAGCCGAAAAATTTAGCGTCTACAGATAGCCCCCACTTTGATCGAGTTTGAGTAAAACGACGATCAAAGTAATCTTGATAGTCTTGGATATGAATTAGAAGCCTGTTCTGAAGCTGGTTGACGCTTGGAAGCTGGGTCCTGCGTCTATGTCGAGATGTCATTCATCGCATTGTGAAGGCCCGATGACGGCCCTTGTCGCATTGTGAAGGCCCGACAATGGCCGCTGTTGACGCTTGGAAGCTGGGTCCTGCGCCGATGTAGATATGATTTTCATCGCATTGTGAAGGCCCGATGATGGCCCTTGTCGCATTGTTAAGGCCCGACAATGGCCGCTGTTGACGCTTGGAAGCTGGGTCCTGCGCCGATGTAGATGTAATGTTCGTCGCATTGTTAGGCCCGACGGCCCTCGTTGCATTGCGGCCCAACGATAGCCTTTGATGTTGTCACGTATTGTTAGGCCCGGTGACGGCCCTCATTGCATTGCGGCCCAATGATGGCCTTTGTTGTTGTCACGTATTGTTAGGCCCGGTGACGGCCCTCATTGCATTGCGGCCCAATGATAGCCTTCGATGTCACGTATTGTTAGGCCCGGTGACGGCCCTCATTGCATTGCGGCCCAATGATAGCCTTCGATGTCACGTATTGTTAGGCCCGGTGACGGCCCTCATTGCATTGCGGCCCAATGATAGCCTTTGTTGTCGTCACGTATTGTTAGGCCCGGTGACGGCCCTCATTGCATTGCGGCCCAATGATAGCCTTTGTTGACGCTTGGAAGCTGGGTCCTGCGTCGATGTAGATATGGTGTTCATCGTATTGTTAGGCCCGACGACGGCCCTCGCTGCATTGCGGCCCAACGATAGCCTTCGGTGTCACGTATTGTTAGGCCCGGTGACGGCCCTCATTGCATTGCGGCCCAATGATAGCCTTCGATGATGTGCGGGAACGTGCTGGGCTCAGAAACCACCTTGATCTCCCATTTTGGCCCAGAAAATCGTTTGGGCTTGTGAGATTTGGGTGTGTTTTTGGCCCGAACAACCCGTTTGGGGTTCGCAGCGTTTTGGGCCTGTCTTGGCCCAAGGAAACTTGTCTGGGTTCCCGCCTGTTTTGGGCCGAAGAAATCGTCCGAGTTCGGCTCCTTTTTGCTTTTGGCTTTAGCTTAAATTTGCAAGTAGAAATGTTTGATTCCCACTTGTTGATTTAGCTAAGAATTGGGCCGAAGTAGAAAATCCGGTACGTGGGCCGAGTAGAACCCGTCTGGGTTCGGCTGGAACTGGGCTCGGTCGAGCTGGGCCGACAAAAATGGGGCCAGGAACCCGTCTGGGTTCTCCTGGTCATGGCTCTCTTTTTTTGTGTTTGCACGTGGGCCGAGAAGACGGAGGCCCACTGAAAAGTGTAGAACCCGTCTGGGTTGATCATGAAGTAGGCCAAGCAATCTTCGTGTATGGGCCGAAAAAGGTGGAAAAAGGGCCTTGAAAATGAGCAGGAACCCGTCTGGGTTCCTTGTAGAAATGGCTCCTCCTTTCATTTTGTGCGTGGGCCGAATAGATGGAAGAAGGCCCACTGGACAAGAATAAGAACCCGTCTGGGTTCTTTCAGCTTCTCTTTTTTGTGTTTGCACGTGGGCCGAAGGATGGAGGCCCACTGAAAGACGTAGAACCCGTCTGGGTCGCTTGTGAGATGGGCTAGGTAATCTTTGTGCGTGGAAGGAACGGGCTTCCCTTTTTCGTCTTTTATGGGCTGAGGGAGATGGAAGGAAGCCCACTGGAAATGGAGGTAAACCCGTCTGGGTTCCTTCATGAAATGGGCCGAACATTTTTTGGCGAGCAAAGCCCAAAGGTTAAAACACTGCGCCCGAGCGTCGGGCTCTTCTTTTATTTTGCGTGGGTCAGAAAAGCCTGGCCCAAATGGAATAGAAGAAGACCCAAACCCGTCTTTTTGTGCCCTGGCGCTTAGGCTGATTTGACTCGTTGCTGGTGCCGCATAGCCCCCAGTTTAGTGGGAGTTTGATCTGACTCTTGCTAAACCGGGGATTAATCGATGGTTGCCGTAGTGACTTGCCCCTTTTGAATTCTTCCATGGCGGATTTTGTGGACCTAGGCGGTATCGGTGATTTGTCCTTCATTGGCAGTTGCATAGCCCCGATTTAGTGGCGATTTGATTTAACTCTTGCTAAGCGAGTCAATTGATAGTTGCGGTGACATACTTCCTTGATTCAAACTTTCCCGGCTTAGTGGAAACTCGATTGAATTTAAGCCGGCGTCACTCGAAAATGCAGGCGGTGCCGAAGTGCTGCACCTATTTGGCTCAGGTAGCGATACAGAGGCGGTAGACTCCTCTTACTACCAGTGGGACACTTACTTCGGTTCGGGCGGCAATGGAGCTCATGGAGCTGATAGTGCTAGCGGCGGCGGTGGCACGTGATGACTGCTGAAGATGATGTGCCTGCAGAATTCTGACACTATGATATGCACGACTCTTTTACCATGCACTTAGGACCATGCTATGTAATGATGTACTAGATGCACTTATGTACTAATGCAGACTGATGCAATGTTTATGCAAAGATGATGTTATGCGATGCAACCATGACTTTCTACATGCTACTGAAACAAACTGTGACAAAGAATTTTTTTATCAATACAAAGCCAAGCTAACAAGCAAGCACAAAGATTAATCTGGACGAGATCAAAACTCAGTTCGAAAGAGATAGGAAGAAGTTTTTCGAAACTTTTAGGGGAGAGTAAGTAATTCAGAGGCATAAGCCTGCCAACAGCTCGAAGAATAGTGCAAATATGCGCGGTTGGTTATGGACGTAAGCTAGTCGAAAGAGCAAACCTCACATAGGAAAGAATAAACACTCAAACACTCAATTTTGAATATGTATGTGAGTTTTTCTCATACTCAAACCAAAAGAAACAAACTACCATAAGCTTGGGTACGAACCTCGCTCTCCACTACTGGTATGCAATGCACAAGTGACAATCAAAAGGACTTTTTCGGGTTGTAACGGGGCTTAGGCTAGGGTAAGGAGTGGTAAAAATTTGGGAATGAGGAGTTAAAAAGCCATGCTTGGATTGATTTTCAATGAAATCCTCTGAACTCTCCTTCTCACTTAATGTATGCAAAGCGTTTCACCTTCCATCCTAAAACATCTCAACCGAATACAACCGAGTCAAAGTTTTCTGGACTTTAAGTTGAGTCTCCCTAACCGCCCTTTTATTTTTTTTTTAAACTCTTTTTTTTTTTGATTTTTTTTTTTTGATTTTTTTTTGTTTTTGGGTGATCGGGGAGGAGAAATTTCTATTACGATTTTGACTTTGAATAGCATAACCACATTGGCTCAAGATATGGGACTTTCAGATTTTCCCAAGCTTCATATTTCGCTCACACGAAAGCAGTTGTTCCTTCCAAAAATGACAGACTCTCTTCCAACCCAGCGTTCTTTCCAGAAATGACAGACTCTCTTCCAACCAAGCAAGGCTCAAGGGGTATTGGATATCATAGGCTAAGGCTTGTACTGTCAGGGTTTAATCATGAAAAAAGGATGAACAAAGGCTAGGCGGGGCAAAAAGAACGGTAAATACAATGTAGGGAAGGCTATTTGGCTATGTAGCTTAAGAAAATCGAATGCCTTAATCACTTTGTCACAGCGTGCAATGCAAACATGTAGTCTCAAGCAAGATGCAAAACAAGTTCTAGAGATGCAACTAATGGGTGAGTCGCTCAGGGAATCATGGAATTGATGAAAATGATCAATTCAAATTTAGGCAATGTGGACTCACGGGATAGGCTCAATCAACTGTGCTTAGCCCAAAGATTTGCGGCACGCACATTTATACCTTCTAAGATAGTCAAAGCGACCGAATCGTCTTCTATAACTTGTCTCAAAATCAGAAGGTTTGGAGAAAAGGTTTTGAAAACTTTCGAGATCTCATCCAGATTTTTCTAAGTGAAGCAAGTTAAGCAGGGAAAAAGGTTGATTTTTAGAAAAGGTCATGGACTCTTTTTTGTTTTTTTTTTCTTTTTTCTTTTTTTTCGACTAAAACTGATATGATGCTCATGCAATGCAATATGCGACCTACATGATGGGAGACATGGAACTTATGCAATGCAATATGTGACCTACATGATGGGAGACATGGAACTTATGTAATGCAATATGCGACCTACATGATGGGAGACATGGAACTTATGTAATGCAATATGTGACCTATATGATGGGAGACATGGAACTTATGTAATGCAATATGCGACCTACATGGGCCTAGGACACAGACACGACGCCTATATGCTGACGTAAGATGACTCACCCACTTCGCGGGAGTGCATGTCTTAACTCTACATGGACCTAGCATGCGGACTGACAACATTAATCGCCTATTGGGTCCTTACTCGGATCGAGTCACGATTGCTTTCGGTTTCGGGCTCAGATTCAAGTAACAGACGCAATAGGGATTAGACTCAGGGAATATCATAAAGGGCCGAATAGGATCATCAACAAGGCATTGGGCTGTCCGTGGGGTGAAGCGGTCAGGCCCGAAAAGAAGAGAGAAGGCCAGACTGGGTTAGGAAACCCGTCTGGGTTCCTCTTTCTCTGACTGGGCCCGTACCGTCAATTACCAGCAGATGGGCCAGTCCTGATGGGCCAGGAACCCGTCTGGGTTTCTGATGCACTGGACCCGCACTGACGGACAATTGACACGGATGGGCCGGCTTTGACAGGCCAGAAACCCGTCTGGGTTTCTGATAAGCCTAAATGCACCTCGCGTGTTCCTACGCGGACTAGAACGACTCCCGACTCATGAATGGGTTGGATACTCGGACTCGACGACTGTTTACAACTGGACTCTAAAACTCTTTACCAGGTAAAACTACATAATGTATATATAGACTCGAAACTCTTTACAGAATAGAATTATACAGCATATACATGGACTCGAAACTCTTTACAAACTAAAACTCTACAGCATATACATGGAAAATGAAATCACATAGCATACAAATGCGGGATTAGCCTAACCATGACTCTAGGTATTAGGGTTTTCTAGGTATAGGATATGATCGTACCGCGTGTTCTCGCCCCGGTGCATCCCCCTACATAGGTAGGCAGCGATGTGTGGGGTGTTGCTCTTAGGGTTTCAGGGAAACCCTTAGAGTGTAACACGGGGAGAGGGCGAGTCAAAGGCTTGGCGATGTAAGTGCATCCCACAAGTAGTGACAGACCGCTCTCGAAGGGTAACCCTAGTTTTATAGCCTACCAACGCTTTTGTGCTCCCCAGCCATAAGGCCCAAGAGTAGCCTGGATGCAATATGCCTAAAATAATAATAAAATTGTGAAGTAAACTAATTCCTCCCAAAAACACTAAAATTTAATCCTTTCAAGTTTTACCCTCTTATTAAGTTTAAGTCCCCAGTGGAGTCGCCAATCCGTAGACCCCGAAAAAATCCCGGAGGGATGTTCCCGTGGCGCTACTCGAAAGAGTGGATTTTTCCCTCTTTCTTTGAATTGGGAGCCGACGTGGGATTGCTTATCCTTAATCAAAGGCTCGACTTTTAGGACACTTTTTATTAAGTGATAAATTTAATTAATTAACCCGAAAACCTGATTTTGAAAAGAAAAAGAAAGAAAGAAGACGAAAAAAAAGAAAGAAAAAGGAAAAAAGAAAAGAGGGAACCGTGCAGGTTCCCGAAAACAGAAAAATAAAAAAGATCCAACCGATTACGCTCGAGAGCGGGTGAAGTCGGTTCGGCCAGAGGAACCCGTCTGGGTTCTCTAGACTGAACCGATCCAGAAAGAAAAGAGAGGCGAACAGAAAAGAAGAGAAAAAGAAAAAAGAAAAGAAATACAAGGGAACCCGTCTGGGTTCCCAAATCAAAGAAAAAGAACACCAAAGAAGGGGTGAAAACAGGAGAGGAAACCCGGCCGGGTTATCTCGAAGACAACCAAAAAAAAGAGAAAAGAGGGACGGAGGCCGGCTGAGTTCATGACGAGTCGAGGCAGCGACAGAGAACCGTGCAGGTTCCTGTCTTCGAGCCGAAGAAAGCGAAAGAAGTTTTCGAAAGAAAAAAGGTTTTCGGGAAAGGAAAACTGTTAGAGTCGCCAGTTGAATTTAGGTTAAAACAACAAACCATAAAATAATGACTCCGGCCTACGAACCCAAAGGTGGATTCGGGGGTAAGGTTACGAATTTGACGATAAAAACCGTCAAACTCGCCCGTTCAACTGAACGGACTCTACTAGGATCAAATTAAAGTAAAAGAAGGAGAAAAGAGAAGAGAGGGGAGGAATTAGAAGAAGTTCACAATATTATTATTAATGTCATGCAATTACAAATAAATAGGAAAACACATAAATTACATTATGTACAAGAATGAAGACTACGATAGCGATAAAGTAAACACGCAATTTGAGGGGGAGAAGAGAAGAGAAATATACCAGTGTCAATACTCCCGGTATATTTCGGTGTGTCTTTTTAGGTGATGGATGGGGGGTATTTATAGTGGAATTTAGGTTAGGGTTTAGGTTTAATTTTAGGGTTTTGAGGGGTTTGGCGCCGTGGCGCCGTGGGTTGGAGAGTGGAGGAACCCAGACGGGTTCCTGGGTCGAGGCCGGGCCTCTGGCCCAAGAACCCAGACGGGTTCCATGGGCAGAGGCTGGGCCTCTGGCCTAGGAACCCAGACGGGTTCTTTGGGGCAGAGATCAAGCCTCTGGCCCATCGAATCCAAATGGTTTCCGGCTTATTTGGGCTTGGTATTTTGGGTTTTGACGGAAAAGGGGCTTTGCGTGTTACTTATCGGTCAACTTATTTCCTAAAATTAATACTAAAAAAGAAAGAAAATAAAGCCGAAAAATTTAGCGTCTACACCCTCTGTTTGCTGTCTTTTTTTATTTCTTCTTTTTTTCTTCTTTTTGTTTTCTGTTTATTTTCCGAGCGAGTAAAAGTTCCCAAATTTTAATAAAGAAAAGAGTTCACTCAAGTTTTTTTTTATTTAACGGGAAATTCAATTAAATTCCTTCAAAAAAAAGACACCCATTTCGACTCGTCGTATAACGTGAGGGATACCACGAGGATTTTCCCGGGTCCCACAAATGGCGACTCCACTGGGGACTTACTTTAAGAGGATAAATCTTGAAAAGCCGGTTTTTTAAATTTTTGAGTAGAAATGGAGTATTTAATTTTTGTAATTTTAATTATTTAGTTAGGCATCAAGTATACGGACCTCCATCTCGATTTTTATAAATTGGGATGAACCCAAAGGTACCGTCTAGATTTTTAACCCAAAATCCCCTTTTCAGGCAAAGTACACTTCAGACTTTATAAAGGAATGAACTCCACATTTCAAGAAGATCGCAAGTGACTTTTCCACTCATGAAGCACTCCAAAATTCTCGGGATTATGAATTTACATTTTCCCTTTAATTTTGCGAGAAACACACGGGTCACATGACTATGAACTCCATAGAATTTGTGGCGCGTGAGAAACATGAGTATGTTAGTTTTAGGTACCCGACCTTAAACCTTTGAATATAGAACCTTGGTTAAGTGCATCACCCATTTGTATGATGTGTGCATTCTTATTGTACTATGTGTAAATTATGTACTATGTGTTCATTCTTTCATTCTAAGAGTCAGTCTCATAACTCATTCCTTCCTAATGTCGCTTTAGTTTGGGCAATAGTCATGCAAAAGTTAAAGAAGGCCTAGAGGTCTCTCTTGAGCCCGAGTTAAAGAGGTTTGATCAAGCCCTAGAACTTAGTCTGACTTTGTCCAACCCTTGGTAGCATTGGATCCATAAAGTGTGTATCCGGTCGTTATTCGAATCTGAGTTCATTAAGACTTTGATGGTGACTCAATCTTATGACGGCCCGATGGACCTTCCCCTTCCCATATGCATAGTTTCATACTAGGCTAGTGGTCATCATGCAAGCCCAACGTTGGGTGAGTCTAACCTAAAAAAAAAAAAAAAGAAAGGCGAAAAAAATTCCTCATATAGGCATTGTTTGCATTAGGTTGTCCCATATAGGTCGCTAGGTCAATGTCAGGGTTAATTATTGAGGTTTATGGTTTCCATACAAGCAGAATAAGGATTCGGTGACCGACCTTGAACTCGGAGTAAACAAGCTGCCTTCTTTGCGCCGTTGTCTCTAATGGCCTCCAACGGAATACCTAGCAACAACGAGCTTATCCCCTTCATTACCCAACATTTGGCTGAAATTTCACAACAAATGCAAGGCATAACTACTGAAAATGATAGGACGATAGATGAAATCATCCATACATTGGCAAGGATGAATGATAAGCAGAATTTTCCTAATGAAGAGGGAAGCGACAATCATCATAGCGAAATATCAGGCATGCATGAATTAGAAAGAGAGATCCCTATGTCTGCAAATCATTATATGGGCTTGGGACTCACTTCTATTTCTAGAGTCGATCAACCACATAGGTCCAACTTACCAAGGGAGAAGTCCCCTTCAACTGAGAAGGAAGATCAAACCCCGCCCTTATCCACAGGAGGATATCAAGAAAGAAGATATGGTGAACGAGAAAGTCCCTTTATGGACAAACTCTTTACCACAATAAATCAAATGCAATCACGCATGGACAGTCTTGATCGAAAAATGGATATGATTCTTCGGATTCTACAAAACGGTAGAAGGATGGCAAATATTGAACATCGCATCAGAGGAAATATAGGAGAAGGATCATCATCGATGGGGTTGTATGACACTGATATGCATCAAAGGGCTCCTAATTCCTCTGGTAAAGATGCTGAAATGTGGCAATTCATGTCTTTCATTCCAATTTACACTACCTATGTCGAGGCTCTCGACTGTCTTCTTAAGGAAGGAAAGATCAAGCTTCCCCCTGTCCGATGCGAACCTGAAACTAAAGGAAAATTTTGGAACTCAAGCGAGTTTTACAGATATCATAGACTTTGAGGTCATGATACTGAAAACTGCTTCACCCTCAAGAAAAAACTTGAAGAAGTGTTCCAATTAGGAGAACGACTTCCATCATAAACAATGCAGAAACCCCGTTAGAAGTTCAAGCTGTAAGGGGATCTTCCGCTGTAAGCTCTATAGTCCCGGGTTACATCAGAGTAGAAAATAACAAGGCTCAGTTAGGAGATTTTCTAATGTCATGTTATTACTTTTCTTTCCATGAAAGTTGGGTTTTAATTTTCAGAGTCAAACAGAATTTATTCAATGATTGATTTTCAATGCATCCGTCTTATTTACATTCAATAAGATTAATTCATTTTGATTATGACTCTTGTCTCCCCCGACCCTTCATTTGCTCATAAACTGCTAAGGAAAGAATCTTGTGCTTGTATTCCTGATATGAATTAAAGAACTCACTTACCCATATGACCGTCCAAGTCTGACACATCCATCTCCTCACATCTTTCACTCCATCTCATATCTCTATCATATTTTCTCTATGATGTTTTTGCCCTACCCTGAGTCCAACGTTAATAGAGAGAAGAGAGGCTAACTTCACTGCCAAAGCAAAGTTAGGAGAGGCAAATGAGTGAACATTTAGAGGAGAGAAGCTAACCTGAACACTCATCCAACAGGTTAGGCAAAAGGAGAGAATTCAAAGCGACCAATAGTCTGTAAAAGTGAATCTCACTATCAAATAAATCATGCAACTTAAAAAGGCATGCCTATGATAGAAGGCTTTCATCCCTTACCACCTATATCATCATCACCTTCATTTTCATCTAGCCGTTTTACCTACATTATCACCTTCTCACACCATCTTCTTAACCACCACCACGAACCCGATCATTCATCCCTAAATCCATCTAAGCCAACCCATGTGTTGTGGGTACAAATATCATGGATAAGATAAATATAGATTGAGGTTGTCGAGTTCAAAAAAAAGAAAAAAAAAGAAAAAAATACAAAAAAAGAGAAAGAAGAAAGCAAGAATAATAAGCATAAGAGGCAATTGTCGGTTTACATTGGTCACTCGCACACATTCCAAAACCTTCCCGTCAAACCTTCACACCTATCCTTCCCATTAAACTTTCGACCCATCTCAAAATCCTTCTTGAGGCATCAATCGTTTAAAGCTGCACCTGTTGAACTACGAATGGCCTGATTCCATAATGGATACGTAGGAGAACCTCGTTAAGGTCCGGCCGCTACAATTCACTTTAGAGAAAATCCATCATCAAATCTTTTGGTCTTTGAGAGATAGAATAAAGAGTGGCTACCCTGAAAACCTCACAGGCGGGCTAGGCAAAAGAAGAGGGAACCTTGGTCTCTAAGGACAATGAAAAACTCTTAAATTTCCTTTCACCAAATCAGACTTGAATCACCCTTCATACCTAAAAACCATCAAACCATAGCCATTTGACCGTCTCTTCTCTTATGAGATAAACCATCCATAGACCATTTCATCCGCTACCATCCGTTCGAACCTTTGTCCATCGAGCTACCCATCTATTCACCACTTTGTCCATTAGATTTGATCGCCACCCTCACCGAACCATCCACAGCCTCATCTCGCCCTCTATTGGGGCTTGAGCTTTCACCACCTTTTCCATCATTCCCAAATTCACCCCCATCACCTTGTGAGCTCTTCTGATTTGGTCATTAATGCATGAACGAGAATTAATTTGAAAAATAAGTCATTTTTCGGGTTAAACTCTAAAACGGATTGCAAATTTTTATGAGAAATAATTTGGAAAATAATTAATTTTCTGAGTTAAACTCTAAAATTTCAATTCACAATGTTCACAAGAATTAGTTTGGAAATAATTCATTTCTAAATTAAACTGAGAATACTCGAGCACACGGACAAACCCCGACCCATACTGCCAAGAACAAGCCGGGTCTGGGTCTTACAACTGGGCACTATACCGCCAAGTATGGCTCGGACCCATACCCAGGGTTCCGAACAGGAGAAGACCCGGAAAACCCGGTACTATATCGCCAAACATGGTCTAGACCCGGGTTCCACATACAGCACTGCCAAGAAAAAAGGGACCCGATGCGAAGACAAAAAAACACATCGGGTAGAGTGCCATGCCTGCAGGCATGACAGCCTGCCTAGGGTTTCTAACAACAAGTGAAATCCGGCTGACCGACCCGGGCTGGATAGAGCTGCATGCATGGAGGCATGACAACCTGACTAGACCCAAATCTGACGAGACAGTGCAGAAAAACAAAGAAAGTTGGGCAGAATTGCATGCCTAGAGGCATGACAGCTTGACTAGACTGTACGGAAAAACAAAGAAAGTTGGACAGAGTGGCATGCCTGGAGGCATGACAGCCTGACTAGGTCCGAATCCGGCAAGACTGTGCAAAAACAAAGAAAACTGGACAAAATTGAACAGACAGAGTAGCATACCTGGAGGCATGCCAGCCTGCCCAGACTTAAAATATGTCTGGACTGTGCATAAAAACTCCGGACAGAGCACCATACCTGCAGGCATGGTAGCACGCGAGTTCGAACAACGAAAGGTAGTGATCGACATCGATGAGAGAATTGCATGCCTGGAGGCATGACAGCCTGATTGTACAAGGGTTAAAAATTAAAAAAAAAATAGTACAGAAAAGTATGGAAAACTAGACAGAGCTACATGCCTGGAGGCATAACAGTCTGATTAGACCCGATCCTAATGTCACTGTGCAAAAAAAAGAAAAAAAAAAAGAACTTGACAGAGTACCATACCTGCAGGTATGGCAACCTGCCCAGTGTCCTGGACAAAAAGAATCATACCTAAAGGAAAAGAGGACTTCCGCGCCAGAATTGGGGAAAATACCACCACACCTGGCGGTATGGTCTGATTTTGTCAGCTTCGAAAATTCAAATTTCAGCTCGAAAAATTCAAAACTCAGAAGCAATACCTGGCGGTATGGTATGAGCTAGTGGAGAAGATCCTTACATGCCGGTGGTATGGGACTGTCTTTTTAGAAAGAGAAAATGGGAGCCCAGCTGCCGCGATACCTGGCGGTATGTGCTGGAGCTCCGACAAGGCACGTCGACAAAAAGCCCGGAGAGGGGCAGGAACCGAGGCTGCAATACCTGACGGTATGTCCTGTTCCGGGATTGGGCTAATTGTAGACACCCGAAAAGTTTCTCATAATTATGTAATTTCATTTATATGCATTTTTATTCTTTTTATTTTATTTTTAAAAAAATGCCAAGGAAAGTTAAATGCAAAAGAGAAAAAAACTATAAAAACAGCCCAAATCCAATTTTGTACGCAGCCTGAGGCGCAAGAACAAATCAGGCCTGGGCAGACCCAGCCACCATATCGCCAGGTATTGTGGTGGGTTTAATCCGACCCAGACTGATTCTGCACGCCTCGAGAAGCGTACCAACCTCAGGAAGCGTGCTGCTGTGTTGTTCCCTGGCCAAGCATACCAGCAGGTATTTCGGGTGGGTCATGCCCGACCCGGGTTATACATCGGGAAGCAGGCCAACCTCGAGAAACGTGCAGTTGGGCTTTTCCCAAGCCCAACATACCGCCAAGTATATGGGTGGGTCAGGCCAGACCCGGGTTGCCTCGGGAAGCGTGCCGACGTGCAGCTAGGCGCCTCCAAAGCCCACCATGCCTGCAGGTATTGTGGTTGCTGCCCTATTTTTTTCTTTTACCCTAATTTCACCTATAAATACCCCATCCTATTCCATTCACCCTCTACACCGAAATCACCCTAGCGTATTGACACTTGGTGATTTCATCTTCTCTTCTTTCCCCTTTCTCTCTCTTTCATTTTGCATACACTTAATTGGCATTTAGTTTCTCTCTCTCTCCCTCTACTTCTTCACTTATATTATCTTGTAACATGAGTTAACATTAAACTCCACCTAAATAATCCTAAATGCTTATAAATAAAGATTCGTTCATGTTTATTTTAATTTTATTTCTCGTATATTTATTTCTCGCTTTTATTATTGCATTTGCATGTAACTAAATAACATTGATTACAGTAATTAATACTTCATTTCTACTCTCTTCTTCTCCTCTTCTTTTTCTTTCTTTTTATTTAACCGGTTTAGCAGAGTCCGTTCGTTGAACAGGCGAATTTGAGAATTTTTATTCTCGAATTCGTAACCTTACCCCTGGATCCGAATCTTGTGATTCGCGGTTTGTGGAGTCTTATCTTTTGGGTTTGTTAATGCTCGTCCAAAAATTAATTGGCGACTCTTCCTCTTTTCCTTTCATTTCTCTTTTTCGGGTTTTATTTTCGGATTCCAGAAAATCAATTTCAGAGTGAAAGGAAAGTTTTTTATTTTAATTTCAAGCGTAAATAGCAGGAAATCTGAATCGATGGTAGCGCGATATCGCGGTATGCATACGATTCAACCGTTCGGATCTGCTCGAGTTGAGCGATTCCGAGGCCTGGATCGACATAATACTTGGCGGTATTCTGGCCGGTCCTGTGGCTCGGGTCTGACTTCCAGGTTCGGGACTCCTTCTCGGACCACTGACTGGCAGTATACCGCCAGGTATTGCCACAGTCAGTGGTTTCAGTCCCGGCCTCGATTCCCTCTGTTTGCTGTCTTTTTTTATTTCTTCTTTTTTTTTCTTCTTTTCGTTTTCTGTTTATTTTCCGAGCGAGTACAAGTTCCCAAATTTTAATAAAGAAAAGATTTCACTTAAGTTTTTTTATTTTATTTAACGGGAAATTCAAGTAAATCCCTTCAAAGAAAAGACACCCCTTTCGACTCGCCATATAACGCGAGAGATACCACGGGGATTTTCCCGGGTCCCACAATTGCCAAGTCTACGATTCAAAGAAAAAAAGGTAGACACAAAGATAGGAACATGAGAGGACTACCCTAAGGTTCAATGGAAAGGAAAGAGTGACACGTCTGACCAGACTCAATATCTTTCTTTCTCCTAATTCAATTTCAGTGTTTGTTAGGGAGCAAGTAAGAGATTGGGTGGCTATCAAGCCAACCGTCCAAGGGTCGACAGGTCCTATTGAGGCATGCAACTACCTTGTAGTTACAAATTAAGAAACCATCACATACGTAGAGGACAGGGCTAGCACTAGCTCTATGGAATCTCCGGATGCTCTCTCTCTTAAGGGCGTCATGGATAAGGTTAAGTCTCTGTTTAAATTTTCTAAACGACGTGATGGCCGCATTCTAGTAAGCCGGTTGAAAGCATTCCCTTCGGTCCAAGGAGTATTAGTCCTAGGCTTCCTCCGAGCAGACAGACTCGAACCAGTCAAACAGCGAGCACCGAAATAAAGTCGAACGGATGAAGCTGACTCACCCACTCGGGGGAGGAGCGCAGCAGAAGGAAGAACCAAGCCAACTACTTCTAGTAGCATCGCTGACTGCTTTGCGACATGCTTGATTTCAATACCATCATTGGTTAAGCAATGAGATGTGGGCCCTTTGAATTTTGATTTCGGGCTTCTTCTGGCAAAAAAGATGGAAATGAAAGCGACGTGTGTAGCTGACCAATTGCTAGGGCTGAGCCTATGACCGACCAGCGTTTGTGATTGCTTATTCCAAGGTAGACCTCAACTCCTCCTTTCCTTGGACCAGGCACAAAAGCAAGAGATTGAAGGGGGGCATAGGAGACAGGAACTCTTGCCAAAGAAAGCAGTATGTTCGCGTAGTTACCTAGTGAATCTCAACCTTATCGTCACGACGCCTCATCATCTTATGATGAAAAGCAGGTTTATTCATGTCTTTCAATGTTGCAGTGTACGAAGGATTGCTTAAAGGAAAACACATTGAAGTTTTTGACCCTCTCAGTATGTCTTATATGAAAGTAAAGTGGTGTCAAGTCGAAAGTGCAACATTTAACTGTAGTGCCAAGCTTCAAGAAGTAGATCACCCTGATAGTGTTCCAATGGAGTGTGACAAGATGGAGGAAAATAGGCCCGTCATATCTCTTCCGATAGTACCAACTTTCGCGCTAGGTTGCAAAATTGCCCGCAAGTCAAACAAGATAACCAACAAGCGTCACCATCCAGCAGAGTTGGCAGACGTGGCAAGACCCCCCTTTCAAGTAAAGCTACTCTTCTGTGCAGGAGATAAGGTAGGACAATAATCAACCGTGTTCATGTTCGGCAAGGATCCATCTATTTTCATATGCAGGAGGACCAACGCGGAAAGAAGAAGGTCGATTTGATGCATGTGGCTGAATACATTGTCTCTGCCAGGAAGAAGTATGGAGCTGCTAGTAACCGAGTGAAAGTTATCAGGTCTACTATTTGCAAGTCTTGTATTGTAAATTGTTTTTCCTCGTTTGCTAGTCTTATACACTCTAACATTAGGGAAGTGTATGACCTTGCTGTATCAGCAACGCTGAAAGCCCTTCCTTAATGTGTGTTATTTACTATTGCAATGTCTTACCATTCCAGTAAGAAAAAAAAAGTTGGAGGACCAATCCACGGGTATTTATGGTGGAAATTGAGGGCTTTTGGTCATTCCGCGACTGAGATTCGACAAGTGGGCTTGCTTCGGCCAAAAGATGCGGTGGTTTACGATTGTTGGATTATGCGGCGGTACCAACATCCTAGAAGTAGGGTTTTTTGTTTATTTTTTTCAACGTACATTGCATGTCGTGTAGCTCAGTTGGTAGGGGGGACGAAGCGGAAACGCAGGTCAGGGGTTCGATACTCCCAATTGACTATATCCCCTCGCCCTGCCGTTAAGTTAGGCGGAATGAACTCCTCGTCAGTGAAGGGGGGAACTGGCGGGGCCCTCAAGGCAAGGGTATTGCCTTTTTTTGTTAACATATGAGCACTGTTGGGCCGCATGACACATCTAAAAAAGTATTGGGTTGACTTTAGTTAGGCCCTATTAAAGGAGAGCTGCTACTCGTGATTAATACTTGTAAATATTTAAGTTGCATAACTAACCCCATGTGTTCTTTTTACTAAAAAAATAAAATGAATAACAATCATTTCATGATTTTTTTTTTCCGTGTTTACATTTTTGACCGTGGGTCAACAATATTTAGGGATGTTGTGTTCGACACTTAGATCCATACCCGTATCAAATACATGTGTCTCGATTTCAAGTACCATAGCTTGTTTATGTTTAATGTTTCTATAGATAATATTCTGTAAATATATTTGCTTTTAGAAAAGAAGTGTATTTAATAAGAAATTTACTCAAATATCTAAATTCAAAATGTTCATAATTAGAACCTTTTACCTTTTTTTTTGAAAAACAACCACAACCAATTTATTCAAAGTCCGAAAAAAGGTGATACAAATCATCTCGGGCTAAGGCCAATGAAGCCTCAGGACCCTCCTTCAACCAAATTCGGTCACCCGAATCATAGAGTTGTAGGTGTGCAAGGGAATGAGCTACCCTATTTCCCACACGAAGAACATGGTTCCAAGAGATAGAAGTGAAAAAACAAGCAAGCTTCCTAATTCCTCTATTGTCCTTCCCAGATTGCTAGCGCCCTGGAAGCCATTTCGAATTTTTGTGATGACAGCTAGGTTGTCTCCCTCGACTGCAAGTGATTTGAAACCCGTATCCCAGGCTATCTTCAGGCTGTATAAGCAAGCTTCCGCTTCCTCTAGTTCAGGGTTTGAGAACCCTTGTTGTTGCTTAACCCCTGCAGCTACTACATCTCCCTTGTTGTCTCGGATTATGAAGCCCCATCCACGCCCCTAATCTCCTCTTTTCACCGCGTCAAAGTTTAGTTTCCATATGCCTTTTGGGGGGGTCCATTTGGAGGTTCTTGGGACTTTGGGGGTTTGAATCACAGAAACTCAACTATAATTTCTCGGGCCTTTGTCACCATGGTAACTGCGTTAGGAATTTGTCCACTAACAATTGCTCTATTCCTTGCATTCCAACACTGCCAAGCCAGCACCATAAAGAGGTCCTTCTTCTCTTTATCCAGTAATAGGAAGGCTTGGTGAACAAAGTCTAACGGTGTGTTGTATGGAGTATACCATATTTCCTCCGTCAGTCCACTTGCTTCCCATATATCAACAGCAGGAAGGCATTGAAATATACAATGAGTGTTTGTCTCTGCTGTGTGGCCACAGATGCGACATTGACTGTCTCCTTGCTTAATGCGTTTGTTGATGGTTGCTGCCGAGGGTAGGATTTCTCTACATAGTCTCCAGCCAAAAGCTCATATTCGGGGGGGGGGAATTGAAAACTTCTATTAGTACCTTTTACTTTTGACATTATTGTCGATCCTAAAAAAGTTAATAGTAATATAACTTGTTTTATTAAATATACATATAATTTATTTGATGGTAACTAAGTTGAGCCTTTCCAAAAAAAAAAAAAACACTAAGTTGAGCCTATAAAGGACACTCACCGTAAATACAGAAAAATTTGTTATGTGGAAAATTTTATAGCTTCAACATATGAAAAATATACTTGTGATTGAATTTTATTTGCATGTACATCTCCATTATTCAACTCTCATGATAGGCCATGTTCGACATTAATTAGTTTTTGGGTTGCATTTTGCATTTTGACTGTATTAAAACTCTATTTTATTAAGTTTAAGTATTTCGTAAATCAACCATTTAAATTATCGGATAGAATTTGAACTAGCATTTGATACAAATTATGATACATTATAAATTGTAACGTCTGAAATGTAAAATAGCGTTCGAGTTTGCAACTTCCATTTGGACAATGATATACATCTTACATCAATATGGTTAATAAACATCTTGAATTACTCAGAATTCACATTTTTGTAACTTTTATCCATATTTTTGTTTATAGTAATTATATATATTTATCAATTATAAGAGTATAACACTTATTAGTTAAGTCAACAAATATACATTATTTTATCAACCATACTAGCCAGATAATGCACATTTTATGTATATTTTTATATTATGACTTATAGGCTATATATCTTCATAATAACTTCATAATAGGAATGAGAATGAGAATTCATAATGAGATTAGGAATGAGAATTCACAATGTGAATGAGAATGAGAATGTTTTTATGAATTTACAAGTTTCTTGTTTGTTATATGATAATTTAAAGTAGGAATATGATTGTGAATAAATGTACATTTACCCGAATATCCTTCATTAATTTAAATAGAATGAGATAGTATTGATAATATTAATTACGTATGAGGATATAATATTGGTAATAGATTGGTGGGAGTTGGACGATTCAATTCTCATTCTCATTTTGCTCCTGTTATTAATTACCATAAAACAAATATGAGAATTGTAATCTCAATGTTTTTATTCTTATTCCCAATTCTCTATTCCCTTATATCAAACGAGCCGTCAAGAAAGTTAAGTGTGGCTGGCAAACATATATTGGATTTGAGGGATGTGGGATATTAAAGTGGGATACAATTTTAGGGTTTTAAAATTGACAAAAACGACAGACTATCTTTAGGTAATAATTTTAAGGACAATGATACACATTTTGACTTAAGATGGTTATTAACCATCTTGATTTGTTCATATTTTACATTTTTTGAAATTTTTAATAATATTTTCTCTAACAATTATATATATTTATCAAATATAATAGTATTTTTTTAATAGTTAGGTCAAAAAATACGAATAATAACCTAATTTTATCAATCATATTAGAAAATGCACACTTTAAACATAATTTTATATTTATGAAAAATTACAAATAAATAATTGTTTTTTTATTATTTATAAGTTATAATAACCCTCAAAATAATGAAAGATACCTTTATAATTATTTGAATATACTTATATTTAACTTTATTTATATTCAGGTGAAACACAAAATGGTTAATAACCATTTTATATCAAGATATTTATCATTTATACATGGGTGAGTTTTAGAATTTAAGTAGGATAGGCATTGTTAATTACTGTTATGTGCTTAAGTATGGTTTTAGTAGAGCATGTTTCTCAATAATTAATTAATATTGTTTTACTCCAGAGCAGCAATTGAGATGACGTATTTTTTGAAAATTTAATTGTCTAGGAGCTCCTAAAATCACTCCCTATTTTAAAAGTTGAATATGCAGCCTTTTATTTTAAAATTATTGATAAACTAGTCTTTTGCCCCTTCTTTCTAAGGCCTTGTTCTTTTATGCGGTATTCTGCAGTATGACGCGGTATGGTATGGTGAAATTGTGGTGGGTTGTGGTGGAATTATGATGGATTATTGGTATGTTGTGGTGGGTTTTTGTATATATATATATATATATATATATATATATATATATATATATATATATATATATATATATATATTGTATTGGTAATTGTGAAAAAGTAATTGGAAAAAGTGAGTTAAAATATTGTATTGTTTTTGAATGATAAATATTGTACTACCTCCGTCCCAATTTCTTTGTCACTTCAACTAACTTGGCAAAACCAATACACCTTGAAATTGGGGTGAAAAATTTGAACTTTACCCAAATTACCCCTATATTTATTGATATAATAGTTGTTGGGATTGTAAACAGTGATAAATAAAGTTATTAATTAGGGGCAAAAATGAAATTACAATAGTTGGAATTTTAAAAGTGACAAACAAATTGGGACAAAGGAGTTAGTTATTTTGACAGACATTTTGGGACGGAGGTAGTATTAGTAATTGTCAAAAAGTGAGTTGAAATATATATATAAATATTGTATTGGTAATTGTGAAAAAGTAATTGGAAAAAGTAATTTATGGTGGGTTGTGGTAAATTGTGGTAGAATGATATTTTGTGGTGGGTCGTGGCGAACTGCGGTATGCTGTGGCACCACAGTTTGCCAACCGCAAAAAAGAATAGGGCCAAATGGTGTTGTTTAGATAACGAATAAAAAAATAAAGATGTAAATAATAAAAATTTCAAAACAATTACATACGCATGTATTAAATACAAATAAAAAAATGTCATAATATAGGAAATATACTTATATAATATTATGAAATATAATTATTATAACTTCTTGTCCTTGTTAAAAAAATCACTTTAAAATTTATATGAATGAATAATATATCAAATATTTTAATATTCAACATGATGTTAACAATTTCAAGAAAGACTATAATAAAAGGGAATGATAATTCATTTAAATAATAAAAAAAGGATAATCAGAAATTGAATAATTAGATAAATCATAAGATAACAATTTGGACTTTACTCATATTTACAATACTAATTATATATACATGCATACATGATATTTATATTTAACATACTTACATATTCATATTATTAAATAAATTTTTTGCCCGTTAACGGGCGTCTCATTTAGATCAGTGATAAAAAAAAACTAAATAATATGAAGATGACCTCGTTTTTTTCCATGGTTAGTTGGTTGCGGATCCATATCGCACCATACTTTTCAAATTTCCACCATAATTCACTACAACATACTATTTCTCTTTTTATTAAAACTTAAAACTTTTCACCACAACCCACCTACCATAATTTTTTTTTTTTTTACAATTTCAAATTAAAATACCATTTTCTTTCCTAATTCTTTCAACTTAAAAAATAGGGATCAATTTATTTTTTTCCAATTTCAAATTAAAATATACCAATCCACCTACATAATTTCCACCACAACCCACCACATTTCACCATACTTTTTCAAATTTCACCGCACCGCACCATACCGAACCACAACCAACCCCTTAAAAGAACAGCGCCCAAGACTTTCAAAAAAAAAAAAGACCTATGAATAGTCCGGAGGGAATTTGTGATTTTTGTGCATGAAGTAAAGGCATATTGTATATAAAATATAAATATTTAAAAAGTTTAAAATAAAGAGGAAGTTTAAACTTACCAAGAAATATGCATCAAATTATGATATATATATATATATATATATATATATATATATATATATATATGTGTGTGTGTGTGTGTGTGTGTGTATATAATTGCATTTTAAGAATATTTTTGAGAAAGTTATAACTTTTGAAAAACTTTTTTAAGGTTGACCTAACCTATTTTAAACCTATTCCATTTAATAAATAGAAAAAATTATTTTATAAAGTGAGCAATATCAGAAAATGACTGAACATATAATGACCATATAAACAACGACTATTTGATATTAGATTTGAATATAATGAATCTGTAATAATTATTTAAGGTAGAATCAACCATAATTGGAAGAAAAATTAGTTACTATAGTTAAATTTGCTATTATCAATTGGTTTTTTTGCCAGAACCGGTAGTGACTTAGATGGACAAAACTTACAAACATTTTCAGTAATGTATAGAGAGAAGGAAAGATAATTAATCACTCATAATAACAATAATAATAATAATGATGATGATAATAATAATAATAATAACTATTATTATTATTATTATTATTATTATTATTATTATTATTATTATTATTAACGGTGTAGTACATACATTACAAATAGTAATGAATTCCAAATCTATCAAACAAAATAAATTCAGAAGTAAATAAATTAATGACAATAAAAAATTATTAACTCATCACACTGACGGTTTTTATAAACTACCAATGCACCCTTCTTTATTGGAGCTTTTCCTTCTTCCGTTATTTTATCTTCACATAGCTACTCCCCTCTTCCCTTATTTTGTTTTTCAATTTTCTGTATTTTAGAGCATGAGCAATGTGCATTTCAAATTTTTGGAATTTTAGTGGTGGCTCACTTTCCACATCATATGCAATTCCAATTTTTTGGAACTTTATTTTATTTATCCTACACCCATTAGGAACTCATTCCACCTTTTGAACTTAAAAATATTAAATATAGTACCTTTCCTTTTTTTTAAATAATAAAATATAGTAGCTTTCCTTTTTTTATAATTTGTAATGGAATAAAAAATGAATAAATAGTTTCTCTTGAAAGTTGTGTGTGGGTGAAAGTGAGATTAAAAAATAAATAAAATGAGGAACTTGTCTAGGTATGGGACAGTGTTCTAGAACTTGTGAAAACTCAATTGTGAAAATGGCTGCATGCATTTCCCACGCCACTTCATGCCACCTCAGCATAATTCCATCTTTTATGTGAAGCGCTGCCCATGCTCTTAGAGCATATGCAATGCAGAACATAATCAATGGAACTTTGATCTTCTCTTCCAGTTGGCACCCTCTCTCTTCTGTTTTTTTCTCATTCCTTTGCAGAGTTCCAGAACTCAAAGGAATGAGAAAAAAGCAGGAGAGAGAGGGTGCCAACTGGAAGAAAGAAGATCAAAGTTTCACTAATTATGTTCCGCATTGCATATGCTCCTAGCATAATATATCTCATCACCATCACTTCCAAATCATACATACAAATTAAATAACAAAAATTCCTTAAGCCAATATAGTGAATGGTATTTGAAAGGGAGTGTGTGATTTAAGGAGAGGCAGTTATGAGTTTTTTTATTTTTTTTTATCACAATGGATAACTGTGTTTGAATCAAAGGTTGTGATGAAATCTTTCTATTAATCAACTATTGTAGTTTTCCAATTAATTAGGTTGCAGGATCAATTTAATATATAGTTAGATACTACTTTTGCGATTGAAAAGTAAAATAAAGACGCGGGCTTAGTGAATCAGAGACCGCAGGCCTTGAAAAGAACTAATGGACAGCAGACTTGGGCCCAAATGAACAACCTTAAAGCTGTCAGATATTACAAAACTAAATCTTGTGGTTGCTGGGATTCGAGCCCAGGTCTCCACGGCCACAACGTGGAATTCTAACCACTAAACTACAGCCACTTTGTTGATGAAACTTTTCTCTTTGTAAAACTGAACTAAACCAATAGCTTTCAATAGAGTTTTTGATTTGGCCTGTTTATATTTTCAGACCTGTTATTCGGTCCTCTTTTTATTTTTTACTTTGGATATATTTGGTGCAAAGAAAAATTTATTTCTACAAAAATAATTTTCCATGTAAATCATATTTTTTCGTGTTTGGTTCACAGGAAAATGATTTTCCCGAAAAATAATTTTCAACTATTTGACAATAGGAGACGGAGATTAAAATGCGTGTAAAAGAGAGAGTGGCGGAAAAGGGGGGATATATATATATATATATATATATATATATATATATATATATATATTAAAAAGGGTGCCGGAGAGAGAAATATTAAATCAGGTGTAGGAGAGAGAATGGTGAAAGAGAGAAAAACGAGAGAGAGAGAATGAGAAAATGATTTTCATTAGGCTGGAGTTATGAAAATAATTTACAAAAGGGTGGGGGAAAATCATTTTCGTGAAAAATGGTTTCTCCACTTTCTGGTTACCAAACACCGAAAAATGAGAATATCATTCATCCCAACCAAACACACCCAGTATCTATTACTAGATGTATCATCTCGTGTCTTGGATTGACCTACATTTAAAAGTTATTGAAAAATTAAATTATCTACAGTTAATTAGTATTTACATTAAAAGATATTTTTAAGTTTAAAGAATAATTATACATATAAATTATTTAATAATCTTAATTCTCAATAAATTTAGACATGTAGATAATTTTTCTAATAAAATAAGAGACAATTAATTTAGAGTTTTATGGATAGAAATTCGATACATAATAATTAAATTTGCGCTATATATTTCACTTGGTTAATACACTATTTTAAATACTTGTAAACTTTAACTATAGCATAAGTTTAATGGATAAAAGGTTGATATAATAAAAAAATTACTATACGTTTCACTTACTTGATTAATACAAATTTGGCTACAACTACATGTATTTTATGAATAAAAGTTAACATAAATAAGTTCACAGTATATATTTCACTTAACTAATTAATTAATACACTCTTTTAATTAATGTTAGTAATTTAACTATAGCACACTACTAAAACAATGTGTATTACCGACTATTTTTCACCAACCAATTTAAAATGTTTGGAAAAACTGACCGTTTTAACAACCATTTCATATTTTTCTAATTTTCCAACTATTTTTCAAATTTATGTGGGAAAAATGGTTGGAAATTTCTACCACTTTTGCTAAAATGGTGGGAAATTTTTCATACCCATCTTTTTTCTACTGTTCGAAAATGAGAAAACGGTTGGTAACTCGACCGCTTTTCCAACCATTTTCGAACAATACCAACCATTTTCAAACAGTAGGAAAAATATTGGTAGGAAAAATTTCCCACCATTTTACTAAAAGTAGTTGGAAATTTCCTACCATTTTTCCCATATAAAATTTGAAAAATAGTTGGAAAATTAGAAAAATATGAAATGGTTGCTAAATCGATTGTTTTTTCCAACCGTTTTTAAATTGGTTGGAAAAAAGTGGTCGGTAATACACTTTTTTTTAGCAATGGCATATGTTTCATGGATAAGAAAGCTAATGTATACTGTATATTTCACTTATTTGATCAATACACCCTTTCAATTAATTTTAAAAATTTAACTATAGCATATATTTTAAGGTAATTTATTTTAAAAATCCAAAACTTTTGGGGTTGTTAGTCATAATATTTCAAACTTTATGTTTGAGTCTGAACGACCCAAAGTATGAGGGTTGTATTTGTGATTGTCCCACCACCAAGTAAAGTGAAGTTGGAGGCGGTGGCCGAATGACGTGGACGGCTGAGATGCTTATGTGGCAGGTCAATTGTCCAACTCAACAAACAAAACACATGCCAACCCCTAAACCTAATTTTTTTTTTTCCATTGGAATAATCAGAGTTGGCCTCTTGCTTGTATCTGAATTTGTTGCTAATTAATGTGCTATTCTGTTCTCGCCAACACTCAACGACTATATCGAATTTTTTTGGCACTGTAATGGTGCTTTTGGATGAAGATAATAACATAATAATAACTCTGCATTGGTTCCTTCTTCATTTTACAGTTTCCTGCAACTTATATTCATTTTTGTTTGGGTTTGTTTGGGTTTGTTTGTTGCTGATGTATTCTTTCATGTGCCAACAATAATAGCCCCACTCTCTCTCATAACATTTTGTTTTTCCTTTTAGTTTCCTTGCTTCTTCCAACAGATATTGGTGACGTAGCTAAGTGTATATGACAATCCACCTTTATTATGTAGTTAAGTGTGTTTATGTTTCACAAATCCGTCCAATTTCAAACTGATATTGGTGATGTATTCTCATGTTTTGTTATGTCATTTTTGTCTCTCTAACTTTTCGGGGATGTTCTTTACTTGATTATTGCTAGTGCAGAAGAAGGACAAGCAGATTGGAGGTTGCCTCGACCTCGATTTCCGAACTAAGAAGAAGCAGAAGAATTTGAGAAGGAGGTGCAGAAGAATTGAAGAATGCATATGAATTTGAGAAGAACGTAAATGAATTTGAGAAGGAGAAGAAGAAGAATTGAAGAACGCAGATAAATTTGAGAAGAACGTATATGTATTTGAGAAGGAGAAGTAGAAGAATTGAAGAAGGAGAAGCAGAAGAATCGAAGGAGGAAAATTTAAGAAGAACGTATAAAAATTTGAGAAGAAGAAGTAGAAGGGGAATTTGAACTATGGATAGCACTGAAAAAATAGGACGGGCACTATTAGGTTTAACAATGAGGAGAAATTGTATGTTTGATGAGGTGGGCAATTACATGTTTAAAACACATGCCTAACCTGCCACATAAGCATATCAGCCGTCCACATCATTCGGCCGCCACCTCCAACTTCACTTTAATTGGTGGTGGGACAGTCACAAATACAACCCTTATACTTTAAGCCGTTCAGACTCAAACATAAAGTTTGAGATATTCTGATTAACAACTCCAAAAGTTTGGAATTTTTAAAATAAATTTTCCTATATTTTATGGATACTATATTTTTCACTTACTTGATTAATATGCCTTTTTAAATAATTTTAAAATTTTAATTCTATACTAATATTCATAAATACATAAAATTGTTATAATAAGAAAAGTAAGAAAACTAAAAAAGAGAGAAATCATATATATATATATATATATACATATAAAAATAAAGTTTTGGCTTTTCCTCCTCTTGTAAAATCTTGTTTACTTTATTCATTTGTTAACGGTGGTGTTACAAGTCTTCCCTTTATAGAATTTGCAGTGGATTGACGTTTATCAAATTCTTAATTGGTTGCAGTTCTTGGATGATGATTTTCCTTTATCCCAAGTCCATATTGAGTACAAAGTTGATTTTCGGGTTCGAAATTGTTCTCACCCATCTTCTCCAACTCAAGCAACATCAATTCCAACTGCGATACACTTCATCTAGTATCAAAGCTCTAGGTTAGAATTTGCTTGAGTTGTTTTTTCAACTTTTTAAATAGGGTTTCATACCCGTTGTTGAGTTTGAGAAATTTGGAAATCCCCAAACCCTGTGCTTATCATTTGGTTAAATTGGGTGTTGTTGGGAGTTCAAGTTGTTGTGTTTATCTTCTTGTTGTTGTTGTTGTTGGATCAAATGGGTGTTGAAAACACAAAGAACCCAAACCCAAACACAAGCTAGCTACAAGAAAACCCCCAAACTTCATAAAACTTCCCAAACACATATTGTCCCATATCCCTTCTCTTGAAATGGATGGCCCCAATGATCCAAGTCAAGTAGTAAAAAGCCAATCATCCAGGTTCGAATGGGCGATCGTCCTTTGAAAGGGCCAAAATTCATGGATTGGAGTTTCAAGCCGGGTCTATGGAAGTATCACTTGAAGTCATCATTGCCCAATTGGCCCAAATCAATGCCCATCTAGAAGGTCGGCCCCGTTCAAAAGGGGAAACACGCTACCTAGCCCTTTTCGTTCTCCTCCCCTCGATTCAAGTAGTGATAAGAGTGGTTCCATTCAAACCGGGTCTAGAAGACGAGGTCATAGGCCCCCCGAGGGATGACTTTTTTGACGTCAAGGTTTAGCTCCCAGAGTTCAATAGCTCTCTCGACCCCGATGACTGTTTGGAGTAGGTCCAACTTGTAGAGCGGATTTTTGTGTCTAAAGGCTATAATGACGAAAATGCATTCAAGGTAGCTAGCCTCAAATTCACCAAAGTTGTCTCTCTTTGATTTGAGAACATAAAGGCTCAATGGGCCTAAAATGGGAAGAGAAAATAACTTCTTAGGCCAAGCTCAAGAAGCTAATGAGAAAGCAATTCCTCCTCCACACTTACAAGTAAGACGTGATAAGGAAGTTCTTTTCCTTTGAGCAAGGCAACAGGAGTGTAAGCGAATACATCCAGGAATTCGAACAACCAGTAATCAAGAATGGTCTATAAGAACCGCAAGAACAAACCGTCATGAGGTTCTTGAACGTCCTAGCCCCTTTCATTGCAAAGAAGGTTGAAATCCAATCTTTCCACTCATTGAATGACTTGTGCAACCTTGCCCTCAAGGTCAAAAGAATGATAAATGAACGAGCCTCCTCTAAATCCTATAGTCATATCCCTCTTCCTCCTCCTGAGCCGTTGCACCCCACCACTCTGAGCCCCATTCCAACTCCAAAAGCCACCCTTCCACCCAAGGTTGACAAGGGCAAGGAGATCTCCCTACCCTCTCCTCAAAATCTCCCATAGGAGCTCGAAGATACAAAGTGTTATCAACGTCTCGGCTATGGCCATTACCAAGCCAATTGTACGACAAGGAGGACCTAACCTTAAAAGAGGTTGAGCACATTGAAGAAGACCTTAAGTTGGCCCTTGAAGATACCGCCCCCAAAGGCGAGGATTTGAGCGAGGAATAGATCATACTTGCGCAGGATGTGGAAAGATGCTTGTCTTGAGGAAGCTTTTACACCCCCATGAAGCTTATCTTGAGTTCTTGACAAGAGTCAATGGGAGATGCTCTTCCAATCTCGATGCACCATCGGAGGGAAAGTTTGGGACATCATTGTCAACAACGGAAATTGCACCAATGCCACCTCCACCTCCACCTCCATGATCAAGAAGCTCGATCTCCCGACCACACTTCACCCACGACCCTACACTCTCAATTGGGGGAGTGATTTCAACAGCCATAGCCCATAACATAACCCAACAAGCCTTAACCTCATTATCCATTAGATTTGAGTATATTGACACCGTACTTTGTGTTGTTGTACCTATGAATGTGTGTCACGTACATTTGATCATTATTATTAAAATTTTGACTCAATTTTTGACTACGTGACAAGAAACGAAAAGGTTTCCCAATCAAACTTGGTCATTATTAGTAAAAATTGTCAACTTGAGTCAATATTTACCCAGTATACTAGGAAACCTTTGCGCCACCTACCATATTATCAAAAATTGAGTCGAGCTTCGCGTAAACTAAGCTTCAGTACAATGATGAAAAATATGACCATAAGTCAGGTATACTACTATCTAACAGCAAAAGTCAGTATATTTGAAATCAATACCCCAAAGGTCAATGTATAACAATCCAAAAATCCTTTGAAATAATAATTCCTCCCTGACTGTGAGAAACATTATTTTCTCCGATTGTTAGAGCTTTAGGGTATGATTAATTTAGTTTGCTTGTTTTAGAAGATGGAGGGTTATTCTACAATGTGGATCTACAATCAAATTCGACAATTCTATTCTATCATAATCTGGTCCCCTCCTGAGCCCTCATCAATCTTGACGTGAGTTTCCCAGCCCCGTTGGAAGAGAATTGGGTGAAGTCATAGATTACCGATCTCCACATCATCCTCAAGTTCTTCCGGGCGTTCAACGAGGGTCCTTCCCGAACCTCCGTGGTGTCTCGGGCCATCCCCGAGCCCACTTGAAGACCTCGGGTCGGGTCGACAGCGGAACTAATAATCCTCGGCTCGAGATCGGGTCCATTTTCAGCTAAAGGGCTCGATATTGGGGATAGAAGAAGTCTAGGAAGAAGTCATGAGGGAAAAGGGTCAAGCCAAGAAGAACAAATTGAAGAATATCATTTTTTGGGCAAAATTAGACAACAAGAAATGATATGTCTTCACTCTTTTGATTATAACTCATTCGATATAGCTTCGATGATTATGGTGTGTTTATAGTACACGCCGAGGGCTTTCCAGCAATATATTATATGACTAAATCGGAGTTAAAATGAAGAAGTTATGCACGTTGGAAGTCGGCAGACCTCGACAGGCCTCCTAGATGCTGGTAGCACCTTATGTTGTCATCTCGTCCAACCTTTCTGGGTTAAGTGCTGGCAGCGGGCTGACAGCGCCTCTGGAGACGCCAGCAGCGCCTAACCCTGTCGACAATTCTTTTCTTTCTTTTTTCGGCTTTTGTCTTCCTCCTCTCCCAACATATATTGTATTGGCTTCTTGAGAAAAACTTAGACAATTTGAATGAAAAACTTTGGGTATTTTCAAACCCTTTCCTCTCAAATCTTTCTCTTTTTATCCTTGAATGATCTTGTTGATGGGTTGGAGTACCCCCTTTAGAGCTTGTAGTGTGGACTACCTTCTTCAACCTTGGTGAGGGTTTCAATGGAGTTTCAATGGGTGTTGGTGGCCAAGCCTTTATGCATCTTTTGAACTCTAAATTCAATCTTAGTGAGTATTCTTTATAGATTGTTTGTCAAACTTTTGTTGATTTGGTGTATTTGAGATCTAAATCTACTCAATTGTTAGGGTTTGGGTTGTGTTGTGAGTTTTACTTGTGGCCATGGGTGATGTTGGTGATTGTAGTTCTTTGGGTTGATTTTTCTTACATTTGTCGAGTTCCCAATCTTTTATGGACCATATTCTCTTATATCAAAAGAAGATACTACTTGAAGAAATTACATTGTACCATATCTCTTTTGAAAAATATGCTTTACAAGATCTAGGACTCTTGTCTAGAATGTAATTCAAACGTGTGTGGGATCGATCAACGTGTATATATATAATTTCTGTCCAAATATATACATTATATTTTGACCTTAGAATTTATAACTATTTATGCCAAATTTATATTGTAAATGCCATATCACTATTTGGTTAATGAAATTTTTATTCTATTTTTTTTTTTTTGCTTAGGAATAATAACAGTAATAGTAACAGTAAATGAGTTCTATCAAAAAAAAAAGTTAATAGTAAATAAGTAATAACAACGAGTTAATTACATTTACCCTACCTGAAATATGCGGTAATAATTTTTGCACACACGACATTTGGGAAATAATTTTCATCCTACCTGACATTTAGTGAAAGTGATTTTTAGTATTAGAATCCGGTAACTTGTCATCGGAAATGAAAAAATACAATAATACCCCTATATCACTATGTGAAATTATGATGATGCCCTTTAATTTGATAAGGAAAAGACTATGTTGGAGAGTAGACAGTCAGACAAGCATGGTGGTTTGGGAGGGGTTAGGTTTTCATTTTCTGTATGGGGGGAGGGGGACGGGGAGAGGAATCAGAGGAATCAGTGGAGTGGTTGAGTTTTAAAATGCTATAACAATTAATACTAAGGGTACAAAAGTCATTTCACATTTAATTGAAAGTCAAAGGAAATAATAACAAGGGTATAAAGGTCACTTCATATTTATTTTTTTTACAGTTCACCCGAAAAGTCAATAAAAAATCAATTATAACATACCCGAGGGACTTTAAATTTATGACCACTTAAATGTCAAGTAGGGTGAAAATTATTTCTCAAATGTCGGGTGTGCAAAAATTATTATCACATAAGTCAGGTAGGGTAAATGTAATTGACTCTAATAACAACAATGATGATAAGTGGAAGTAGGGATGGTAGTGGGTCCTGAATCCAATCCAGTCCCGGTCATACTTGACCCATTTAAGCGGGTTTGGGCCCAAAAAATTTGGACCCATTGGGTCTGAGTCGGGTCTAGGCATAGATCCGCAGACCTATCAAATTACATATATATATATATATAATATATATATATATATATATATATATATATATATATTTAACAATGAAAACCCTAGTGTAGTTACTAGCATATTGTGATACATTTGCTGAGATTGGCATGGACATTACTGTTGTTGATAGCCTCTATTCTCCTAAACTGGTGAACATGTTGATTTTTATCAAGTCATTTGCTTGAACTATGGAAGGTTGAACAATATTAATGTGGACGGGGTGTTGTTTCCATATGATTTTTATCAAGTCATATCTAATGTTTTTATGTTGGACTTCGTTCGTAGTATTGTACATTGAACTAGATGTTTTTATTCTGTAAAAATATGTGGATTTAAATAGAGTAGTTATTATTATACAAGTGTGCAAGTATAAAATTAAACCCAAAAATTGATAAATTTAGTAAAAAAGCACATAAGAGTGTCGAACTCATTAAAGATCGCTATGGACTTGTGGACCTGGTGGGTCTGGGTTCGAGTTTGTGGGACCCACCAGGTTCGGGTCAGGTCTGGGTTTGAGTCCAGCTGGACCCAACCCAGACTTGACCCATTGTCATCCTTAAGCTGAAGGAAGTATATTCTATATTAGGGTTATTGACCTTAAGAGATGGCCCAAGAAGCAAATTGACTATGAAGGATTAGGAGGACAATGAAGTCTCAAATTGTAAAATATGTGGGGATCACCAAGGCTAACGTGGCATGACTTTGTTTTTAAAAAAATTAATTTATTTTTATTTTTTTCTGACCTGTCCTGGAAATTTTACCCAAAAAAAATTATCATATATTATTCAAGTTGTAGCCATAATTTGCCACTGAGTAAAACCATGGATTATTAAAGTTGTAACCATGGTTTGGACTGACAACACCCATGACCTGCACTCGTAAATTTCAGTGTTCAAGACTGCAAATTTCTCCCCCAATCTTCTTGGATCAATACTTCTGACAAACCCGCTTCCTCTGAATTTGGCTCTTCTGAAATAGGTTTGCCCTCTATTGATATATCAACAGATTTTGTGAAGAAATTAGGCGGATTTGACGAGTTCAAGGGGGAGAAATTTTGTGGGTATTGCATAAAATGATCAAAGGTTTAAGATGAGCTCTGATTTTTTGTAGGGGAAGGTGAAGCTAGGTGGAAACAGAAGGTTGTTGGTCTAGTAATAGCAAAAACCATTATTTTTAGTATGCTTTTTTCTGCTCTGCTTTTCCTGATTTGGTCAATATTTGTTTCCACTGTTTTTGGTATTGAAAATTGGGGAAGAATTGATGAATTTGGTGATGTAAATGTGTCACTTAAATTTACTGATGTAAACCCTGAAGTCCTAAATTTCATGGTACAGTCAGTGTCAAACTATTGTTACAACCTACTATTCCATGGTTTTACTCAGTGGCAAACCATGGTTACAACTTGAATAATTCATGACAATTTTCCAAGGCAGCGAAGGAAAATAATAAAAATAAATAAATTTTAAAAAAATTATGTCACATTAGCCTTGACCCTTGATGGTCCAACATATTTTATAATCTGGGACTTAATTGTCCTTCTAATCCTTCATGGTCAATGATCCTATATACTAACGTCTATTTTGTTAAGGCTAAAGGCTCAAGGTTGATTGCATAATGGCCCAAATTGATTGTGTGGGAGATATGTGAAAAACTTAAGCCCGCTATAAGCCCAATTCTTTTTTGCATTGACGGACCTTAAACATCTAAATCAATCAATTCCAAAGTTCTTGATAGAGAATGGGGTGTGGGGTCTAATACTCTTTTTAATTTTTTTTTTTTTTAGTGGAAGTGGCCAAGTGGGGTCTAATACTAGTGTAGTAGCATTATATCTAAATTTAAATAATTTATAGAAATTAATTTCAGTAGACCCAAAATTTTTAATGAATCATTATTTATGGCTCTGTAATAAATAAATAGAAAATATTTAGAAATATATTGTACTCTAATCCATTACACTGTACACTGAAACATAATTTTTTTCCTATCCAAATTTTAGACAAAGGGTCACAGATTTTCAAACAATATTTCCTTCAATTTCAGCACAAAGTAGAAAAATGTTATGACAACTCCAGAATTGAGCTTTCATAAAAAAATAAAAAATAAAAAATAATTCCGGAATTGGCCAGTGTACAATGGGCCTTATGTACAAAACTACCCATCAGCTATGCCTATGCATGTAGAACTAATCGAGGGTTTCATCCAAATAAATAAATAAATAAATAAAACATAATTACGAAACAAGAGTTATACATATTTTTTTTCAAAAATCTATTGGAAGATGTCATTCATTTTGCGAAAAATCATTTTTAGGCCTCCTTGTTTCTAGAATACACTTTAAAATACCTTATAATTTAAGTTAATAAGCGTTAGGTGACAAATTCGGTGATTTAAGCATATTTTTTGTAAGATTACATGGACTACTTTAATGTTCATGATTTTTTGAATATTGACGTTTGCCGAAAACAAACATTTTCAATTAATTTGTCACCAAATATTCGCCAAAAAAATGTACAAATTACCGAATTTGTCACCTAACAATAGTTAACTTGAATTATAAGGTACCTTAAAATGTATTCTAGAAACATGAGAGCCTAAAAATAATTTCTACAAATGAAGATACCTTCCAGTCATCAAATGAAAATATATCATGATAAGCATTATAATTAGTGTTTAAATAATAATATACACAAATTAAAAAAAAAATATGCAAACTGAACCATTCAAGTAGAAAGCCAACCATCAAATTCAAAATTGGGATAAATTTATTAAAAGTAATAGGTAACCATCTTTTATATAAGATGATAAATTTATAATTTTGAGGGTAGAATAATTTACTCTTGAGATAGCGTTGCTTGATGAGTGGTGATTCTAAACTTGCAAGAAAAATTTGTCGCATTTCCCACAATTTTTCTATTTTTTGTAATAAACAGTCTTCTCCCATCTTTTAAAAAATTGAATAAATTTTGAGGGTAGAATATAAGTTGTATATGTTGATGGTTTAAATGGATTGATGGCACACTAGGTATAAATAAAACCATACGGTAATTTATTTAAAAAATTAATCATTTTGTTTCCACTAACTTGAGAGTCTTAAACATTGTCTTAACCAATTATTAACATTGCATGGTGGATAAATTATAATAATATGGTCATCTAATATTGTGTTCTTTCTAATAACATTCTCAAGCCTGAATTATCTCAAAATTAAATTTTTCAAAATAACTTTGGGAGATAAAATCAATTTGAACTGATAAATTATAATAAAATAAGACTATATGCTGTTATTTCTAATAATATTAATAATTTTTATAATGAAGGAATAAATGGTACAAAAAAATTTCTTAAATAATTTTTGATACTATTTATACCTTTTTATAATAAATGAATAAATCC
This sequence comes from Portulaca oleracea, assembly GCA_029582165.1. Classification (NCBI taxonomy): domain Eukaryota; kingdom Viridiplantae; phylum Streptophyta; class Magnoliopsida; order Caryophyllales; family Portulacaceae; genus Portulaca; species Portulaca oleracea. The sequence continues at coordinate 16,274,473 of CM055889.1, read as the reverse complement.
GAAATTAATGTTGGGTACCTTAATTGCACACATTTTTGCAGTTATAAGATAAGTTCATAAATTTTATGATTTTGTGATTCATGTGTTATGATATATTGAATCCAAAAATCTTGGTAATCTTAAAGTTCAAAATTGTGTGTCCAACATGATCGTGTGGTAATACAAAATTGTAAATAAACCAAATTTGAAGAAAAATTATCTCTTAATAAACAAAAAATATTGAATTTCCATAAATCAAAAAAAAAATTTAAAAAAAGAATGAAAAGAAATACAAGAGACTTAGAGTCACCTTATATTTGTTTATTATGATATAAATTGAAAAGATAATTATTTGCAAATAACAAGCAATTCCTATAAAATATAAACAATAAAAGATTGGTGCTTAGTATGTGCAAGAAGAAAGTGCATGGAGGAAGGGACAATGATAGGAAAAAGAAGAATCTTAATCTAAACTAAACACAAAATAATGATTTAGTACATACATGATACATATTGAGAATATTATTTCATATATCAATTAGGAGATACGTACGTACTATTAATGAAACTTTTTATTCCAAATTAATCATCTTAGAAATGATGAAATGTTGAAGGTGGCTTAGCATAATCCCACGTGGGGCAACGAATCCTTCACAAGCAAGGATTCCAGGAAACATGGCCATAGTCCCTTATTTTATAGGGGGAAAGAAAAGGTAACTTAATTTGCCTATAATTATTTGAGTAATTACTGTTTCTCTCATGACTGCATCAGCACTTTTTAGGGCTTTCTTCATGGCAAATCTGCTAATGACAATCAGAAAAATTACTTTGGGCAATAAAAAAAAATTGTTGTCTTAGACCAATTTTATTGTCCTTTAATATATATGGGGTTACAAAAAAAAAAATTGTCATGATTTGGTTGTCTTATCCTCAAAAAACATAAAGTTTTGGTTACAACTTAGTAAAAATGGTAGCATAATTTAGTTGTGGTGGGCGACCAATGTTAGATTGTCCTAGTCCATTTTTTTGTTACCTTAAAAAATTTGGGCAACCATATTTTTTTTAAATTGTCGCCCAATATATATAAATTGTAGCAAAAATAGTTTTGTTTTCATATATATATATATATATATATATGTATAATGTATTTAACCACAAAAGTATTTGATTGCCCTATTTTAAATTAATGCAATAATAATTTTTTTTGTTGCTCAAACTACTCTAAATTTTTTGTCCAAACATATTTTTCTTATTGTGAAAGTTCATCGTCCCAATAATTTCTTATAGTCCAAAGAATATGAGAGATTAATAAAAACATAAAAATAATTGGGATTTGATTAAGTCCCTGTTGTTTTTAGAGAGGTAAATCAGGTTTATCCATGTTTAATTTTACCTTAATTTACCTTACCTGATTCCATAAAAAACACTCAAACCAAAATCAAAATTTTAATAATAAAATATTTTCACCCCACCACTAACTTGCCTATTACAAATTTTATCATTTTCCTTTCCTTTTCTTACTTTGCCAAAACTTAACTTAACCATGTTCTATAATTGGTTTAAACCTAACTAACCTAACTAACTTAACTTAACTTAACTTATCCTTACCTAACCCAACCCCCTAAAAAACACCAAAACCAAAAATAATTTTTTAAATAAAAAATAAATTCAAATAATATTATTTAATTTCAAATCAAACTACTTTTTCCCACGCCTATAACTTATTCATTTATTTTCCCTAAAATATTCAAATTTTATTAATAAAATATTTCCACCCAACAACTAATTGACGATGCGATATCATATTGTATCCTAACTTATCCTAACTTAACTAATTAAAGATGCGATATCAACTCAGCTATACGTGGCGTAGCATCCTAGGTGCTAGGCAGCTAATTGAAGATGGGGCGAGCTGGTGCATTGGGGATATGGGGGGACCGATGGATCCATGGATCCGGCATTGGAAAAATACAATCCGAGCCGAGGTTCCAGGAGAGTAATGGCTATGTGGAGGAATTGATTGATCATGAACACGGCGTATGGAGGAGCGACCTACTCGCACTGTGCTTTGAAGAACAAACGACCAGGAAAATCAAGGCAATCCCAATCAGTGCAAACCAAGAGCCTGACAAGATAATATGGAGGTACACACAATGGCTCTTTCATGGCCAAATCAGTGCTGCTGGAGGATTGAGAAATGTGCTCCCAATGAGAGTCAACCTTATAAAAAGGATTTTGGAAGTGGACCCAATATGCCCAATATGCAGGGAGGAGGCTGAAACGAACGACCATGCGTTCTTGGATTCAGATTCGAAGTGGGGCAGACGGATGTGGTTGATCTCGGGCAATGGTCTGTTGGTAATGACTAAATGTAGTTGTTTTCCTTTTTTAGTCACATTGTTGCTAATGACTACAATTAGTCGTTTTCCATTTTTAGTCAGTCTTTTTTTGTGATTCCCCCTTTTTATCTCTTTTTTAGTTCCTGTTTTTTTGTGGCTGTTGGCTTCCAGTTTCTCCTATAAATTGGAGCCTCTGGAGGACTTGTTTATCATCGAATACAATTCTCTTCTCCTCTCCTCTCCTCTCCTCTTCCTTTCTAGGCACACAGTTTTGCATACTCCATATCCTTGGCCACGAGTGCATGTGTCCCCGGATAATCTAAGTTAACCTTGGGGAGCGACCGACAATTCCGATTGGCACCGAGGTCGGGCCGAAATCGCTTTCAAGGCAGTGGTTCTTCCACGGCTCAGTTTTCTTGTGTTCTCCACAGCCTTGATTCGTTTATTTCCCAGCAGCCTTGATTTTTCCAACAATTTGAAAGCAATTACTATCAATGGCTGCTCCTCCTAAAACCGTCGCTGAGATCTACAAAATCGAGCCTTTTGATGGAACTAACTTCAAACGATGGTCCCAAAAGTTATTGCTATGTCTTGAACAGTTAGAGATTGATTATGTGTTGTCCTCACCTCATCTTGAAGATCCAGAAGCACCAACACCACCATCCTGGAGTGACTATAGGAATCATCTCAAGCACAAGAAGAAGGATCTGACCCTTCAAAAATTAATCAGCCACATGAGAACTGAGGAAACAAATCGTTTGAAAGATAAGAAGTCTTCTCTCTCTTTGAATTCTGTTAAAGCTAACCTGGTTGAATATTCTGTTCCTGCTAATAAAGACAGATTCAAAGGAAAGAATAAGAAGGATCGATAATCCAAGTATCGAAACAACAACAAGCCTAATACTAAAATCCGAAGCGAAGGTTCTCTCATATCGTGGCAAACCCGCCACAAGGCATATCGCACCGAGCAAAGGAGCGATTCAAACCCACGAGAAACCCGTTGGGCGTAATAGTAATCAAGCTAATCGAGGAGATCAAGTATTCGTGCGAATCGTGGAAGCTAATCTTGTGACTAACAACAACGAGTGGATTCTGGACAATGGAGCAACTAGACATTTCTGCACCAACAAGAATCTGATGCATGACTTTGAAGAGGTTCCTGATGGTGAACATGTCTTCATGGGCAATTCTTCCACTGCTGCGGTACTAGGTAAAGGGAAAGTTCTCCTTAAATTTACTTCTGGAAAACCTTTATGCTTGAACAATGTGTTGTATGTCCCTTCCCTTCGTAGAAATCTAGTTTCTAGTAGCCTCCTTGATGTTGCTGGTTTTGAGGTGAACCAAAAGGCTGGAAAAATTGTTATCCTTCGTAATGGGCTATTTGTTGGGAAGGGGTATCGTAGTGATGGCTTATATGTTCTAAATGTTGCATCTGATGCTAATAGAAATGCTTCTACTTCTACTTATATTGCTGAATCTGTTAACCTTTGGCATGGTAGACTTGGACATGTGAATTATGCTTCCGTAAACAGACTAAAGAACATGAAATTAATTCCAAATGTTAGCATAGAAAGTTGTTCTAAATGTGATGTTTGTGTTGAGGCGAAATTTGCCAAGAAACCTTTTAAGTCAGTAACTACGAGATCAACTCAGTTGCTTGAACTTGTTCATTCAGACCTAGCCAACTTTAAGAACACAATGAGGAAATGAGGAAAGAAATGGTATATTACCTTTGTAGATGATTTCTCTAGATATACAAAAGTTTACCTTTTGAGGTCTAAAGACGAGGCTGAAGAAGTGTTCTTAAAATATAAGGCAGAAGTTGAGAATCAACTAGACCGGAAAATCAAGAGGCTTAGGTCTGATAGGGGTGGTGAATATGACTCAACCTCTTTAGCTGTTTTCTGTGAGAAAAATGGTATTATTCATGAGACTACCGCTCCTTACACCCCTTAACAAAATGGTATAGCAGAGCGTAAGAACCGTACCCTTAAGGAAATGATGAATGCTATGCTTCTGAGTTCTGGATTGCCTGATAACATGTGGGGAAGTCATTTTGATCACTGCCTGTTTTATTCTCAATAGAGTTCCCCATAAAACGAGGGATCATACCCCATATGAACTTTGGAAAGGATATGCCCCGAATTTAAATTATTTGAAAGTGTGGGGGTGTTTGGCTAAAGTGGCTTTACCTAGTCATAAGCGTACCAACATAGGCCCAAAGACCTTTGATGCTGTTTTTATTGGATATGCTCAAAATAGTCCGCTATCGTTTCATGTCTTTGAGTGATTATTCAATTTCTGAATATAGAGATGCTGAATTTTTTGAGCATGTGTTTCCGTTGAAAAAGAATGTGCCTAATGTGGTAACTGATGTTGTGTCTGATGTAGTACCTGAAAATGTGAGCTTGCCTGTTGCTAGTTCTAGTACTAGAAATGTGGAATTGAGCCTAGAAGAAGTAAAAGACAAAGAACTACAGCTGATTTTGGACCTGATTTTGTTACTGCTTCCCTAGTTGAAGTTTTTAATCATTATGATGTGGATGCTTTGACTGAAGTTTTTGTGACTTTATTTCTAATTGATGAAGATCCAAAAACCTATGCTAAGGCTGTTAGGTCTATTGATGCAACCTTTTGGAAGGAAGCCATTAGAAGTGAAATAGATTCCCTAGTGTCTAATAAAATTTGGGAATTAACTGATTTGCCTAAGGGTTGTAGACCTATTAGTAGTAAATGGATTTTCAAAAAGAAATTGAGGTCTGACGGTTCAATTGACAAATATAAGGCCAGACTTGTCATTAGAGGTTTTGACCAAAAGAAAGGGATAAGATTATTTCGACACATATTCTCCTGTTATGAAAATAAGCACCATTAGAACGTTGATTGCGTTAGCTACGATTTTTGATCTTGTTGTGCATCAAAAAGATGTAAAGACAGCTTTTCTTAATGGTGACTTAGAGGAAGAAATCTATATGACCCAACCTGAGGGTTGTGAAATACCAGGTCAGGAGGATAAAGTATGCAGATTGAGAAAATCTCTTTATGGCCTAAAGCAAGCTCCTAAACAGTGGTTTGAGAAGTTTGATAGTTCTCTTGTGAAAATGGATTTGTTACAAATTTGTCTGATTCTTGTGTCTATTCCAAGATGATAGGATCAGATTGTGTGCTCATATGCTTATATGTTGATGATATGCGGATCTTTGGTACAAATTTGCTTGTAGTCAATGAGACTAAAATGTTGTTGTCTTCTTTGTTTGAAATGAAAGATATGGGTGAAGCCGATGTGATCTTAGGGATTAAAATTCGGAAAACCAACTCTGGTTATGCTTTGTGTCAGTCACACTATATTGAGAAAGTGTTAAAGAAATTTAACATGTTTGATGTGACACCTGTTAGAACTCCCTACGATCCCAGTATACCTTTAAAGAAGAACAACGGTCCTAGTGTGTCTCAATCTGAGTATGCTAAAATTATAGGAAGTGTAATGTTTTTGATGAACTTTATTCGTCCTGATATTGCTTATGCTGTGAGTAGATTGAGTCTCTACACTCATAATCCTAGTCAAGAACATTGGAATGCACTTCATTGTTTGCTTAAGTATCTAAAAGGTACAATGGATTGGTGTTTGCACTTTAATAAATTTCATGCTGTTGTAGAAGGATATTGTGAAGCAAACTGGATTTCTGATAATGATGAAGTTAGTTTTACTAGTGGTTATGTTTTTACCTTGGGTGGAGGGGCTATCTCGTGGAAGTCTGCAAAACAGACTTGCATAGCCCGCTCTACCATGAAATCTGAGTTTATTGCTTTTGAGTTGGCAGATCAAGAAGCAAAATGGCTTAGAGGTCTCTTAGCAGACGTGCCACTATGGGAGAAACAAGAGACACCTATCTCTATACATTGTGACTCACAGCAAAGAATCGAGTGGCTCACAAAGGTTGTCTACAACAGGAAAAGGAGACATATCCGTGTTAGACACAGTGCAGTGAGACAATTGCTAAAGCATGGAGTAATATCCTTACAGTATGTGAGATCCGAGAAGAATTTGGCAGATCCTCTCACTAAGGGGTTGACTAGACGAGTTGTTCTAGAGGCATCGAGGGGGATAGGGCTTAAGCCTGTGGCTTGAAGAGGTATGGTGGATACCAATTATTTGGTCCAACGAAACCATACTAATCTTCGAGGTGCACTACATCCTTATCCCTATGGTGCAAAGTAGTGCTTCTAAGGTTGAGATTATTCTCTTAATGAATCCACGCCCTTTGTGGGGGGTGCTTATGAGACGCACTGAAGGATTCACCAATTGTTTATTGTAAGGATGAGCTAATTGCTCTTAATAATTCCATAGTCACATTTGTGGTGGTTTATGTTGAGATAGACTTGATGGAATTACCTACGTAAGTGTGAAGGTTTGGCCGCCTTCTATGAGAGATTTGGGCTATCTCTCTAGAGCACTTATGAGTTCCAAGGTGTGCGCATGGCCATAAAGGCGCAAATGTTGTTATCGCGGAGTATGTTTTTCTGTAGGTTGATACGTGTTGTGGGGGGTCTCAATCAAAGTCTTCCAAGTTCAAGGCCTAGTCCACTTGTTAGATTATTGATTGTTGCCTCACATCACTAATGTGTCAATTCAAATCGAAAGATATTGACACCTAAGTATCTGACCTGTTTTGCCTAGTTTTTCCTTTTCTTTTCTTGACTACTTTGTAAGTCGTTAGTGGGGGATTGTTGGTAATGGCTAAATGTAGTTGTTTCTTTTCTAGTCACATTGTTGGTAATGGCTACAATTAGTCGTTTTCCATTTTTAGTCAGTCTTTTTTTGTGGTTCCCCCTTTTTATCTCTTTTTTAGTTCCTGTTTTTTGTGGCTGTTGGCTTCCAGTTTCTCCTATAAATTGGAGCCTCTAGATGACTGTGTTCATCATGGAATACAATTCTCTTCTCCTCTCCTCTCCTCCCCTCTCCTCTTCCTTTCTGGGCACACAGTTTTGCATACTCCATATCCTTGGCCACGAGTGCACGTGTCCCGGGATAATCTGAGTTAACCTTGAGGGGACTGGCACTGAGGTCGGGCCGTAATCGCTTTCAAGGCAGTGGTTCTTCCACGGCTCAGTTTTCTTGTGTTCTCCACAGCCTTGATTCGTTTATTTCCCAGCAGCCTTGATTTTTCTAATATGGTTGGAGCTTAGATTAGGGGAAATGAGCGATGAAGGTCGAGGGCTGCTAGTTACCTTATGCTAGTTATATAATATTTTCGGAACCTATAGTGATAGTGAACAAGGCCCTGATTGCACACCAAGCCTATATACAAGTGACATTGACAAACACGGGAGTGATAATAAGAGAACAACCTCAAAGCAAGTGGAGATGCCCGGAGCTGGACTGGGTGAAAATAAACACAGATGCGACAGCCAGCTGGGGGATGGGGGGTTGTTGCAAGGGATCATGAGGGACGGGTGAAGGCAGTGAGAGCGAGCTTCATTGAGATAAGCTAGCAAGAGAGTTGGGAGAACGTCGAATCATACTGGAGACAGATAGCCTGAATGTGGTTAAGGAACTCCAAAGGAAGCAACAAACGAGCCCAGCAGCGACAGTGATAGTGAATGATTGTTTAGCCTTAATAAGTTGTTTTGATTTAGTTGTTTTCAATCATGTTAGTCAATGTTGTAACTCTGTTGCCTACTACTTAGCTCAAGTGGCAGTCTCAACGGGAGGTACCTTGATGTGGTTTGATGAGTGCCCTCGCCGCGTTGGTGCCTTCGGATGTGGCCTCAAACTCTAATTCTGCTATATAATGGTTCTATTTTGAGTGTTTCAACTAATTTAACTTGAACCTAACCTGACAAATTAACAAGATCTTAATCCTACCACTCTAAATAATTGGGCCTAAAGATAAAAACAGAAAACTAGTACGTGAAGCATCAATATATGTTTGCATGCTTGTGTCATACACTCAAACTGTCGTTTATAACGTCCTACTAGATAATTTGAATGCAAAACATTTTTCGCGAAAATAATAGAGTATCGTTTTTCGTGGGCAAGGTAGAATGGGATTTTGAAATTCAGAATTGGATAAATTTTAATAAAATAAGAATTGGCAAAGTATGAAAAAAGTGGTAAATTTATGTGAAGTATAGAAAAAATGATTCTATTGTTTAGAGTTAGACATTGTATAATTCTTACTTTTTATGTTTTATATTCTTATTTTCATAAAGGGTCCGTTTGGACCTAGGAAAATAGGATGGAAAAAAATCTCATGGAAAAAAATTAGGAGGAAAAAATTTTTGGGGTCAAGTAAATTTCTTTCTTTTGTTTGGTTCAAGTAAAATTTTGAAGGAAAAAATTATTTTCTATTCAACTTTCTTTTCCTTGTTTGGTTTGAAGAAAAATGTATGGAAAAAAAAAAATTTGCATCAAACTTTTAAATGTCAAGCTTCATTTTACTAGATTATATGATGTGATTTGGAGGGGAGGAGAGAGAGAGAGAGAGAGAGAGAGAGAGAGAGAGAGAGAGAAACGAGAGTTAGAGAAAGACGAAGTTAGAGAGAGAAAGAGAGAGAAAAGACTTAGAGAGAGAGAGAAAGAGAGAGAAAAGACTTAGAGAGAGAGAGAGAAAGAGAGAGAGAAGATTTAGAGAGAGAGAGAAAGAGAGAAAAATGTGAGTTAGAGAGTTAGAGAAGGACGAGGTTAGAGAGAGAAAGAGAAAGAAGATACTTAGAGAGAGAAGGGGAGAGATAGAGAGAGAGAGAGAGAGAGAGAGAGAGAGAGAGAGAGAGAGATACAAAGTTAGAGAGAGAGAAGAGCGTTAGAGAGAACGAGAGAGAGAGAGAGAGAGAATAGTTAGAGAGAGAGAGAGAGAGAGAGAGAGAAGAGAGAGCGAGAGAAGAGTTAGAGAGAGAGAGATAGAGAGAGAGGAGAGTTAGAGAGAGAGAGAGAGAGAGAGAGGAGTTAGAAAGAGAAAGAGAGAGAGAGCGAGAGAGAGAGAGATAGAGAGATAGAGAGAGAGAGAGAAGCGAGTTAGAGAGAGAGAGAGAGAATCCAGGGAGCCACGAGAGATGATGGAGAGAAATGTTGACTTTGATCCAAAATTTTAACCCAACTTTCCTTTCATTTTTGAAGGGAAAATTTTTTATTCTTTGTGACCCCAAATTTTCCATGCAATTTTCCAACTATTTTTTTCCATTCCTTTTTCTTCAATCCAAACAAAGGAAAGATTTTCATTTTCCAAAATATATTTTTTTCCATTCTATTTTCCTAGGTCCAAACGGACCATTGTCAAATAGGTGAAAATCATTTTCCAGGAAAATTATTTTCCTGTGTACCAAACATGGGAAAATATCAAATGAAAATTTATTTTATAAGAAAAATTTATTTTCTAAGAAAAATCATTTTCCAAGGAAAATCATTTTCCTAAAAAAGAGTTTTCCTTTCCACCAAACACACCCAAAGTTTATAATTATACTATTTACTCCCTCCGTCCCAAATTAATTGACACTTTGACTAAATTTTGACTGTACGTTAATTATCATAAATTATAATGAGTTACAATATAAAATTACCTCCATTGTAATTTTTAGTAAAATATCTTTCTAATGACGGTAATTTCATATTGTAACTCATTGTGATTTGTGAGTAATTAGCGGTCAAAATTTTGTCAAAGTATCAATTAATTTGGGACGGATGAAGTATTTCAATAACATCAAGAAATGAAAAAAGTAATATCAAGAATTAGTTTGATAATGATATAACTGTTCAATGGATATCATTTATACAAGATGATTCACATAGACATTTAAAAAATTTTGAGGGGTTTAAGATGAGTAATATAATGTGTTTACTTCCATAAACAAAAATAATGTGTTTAGATATAAAATCATGATATAAATTTAATTTTACAACATTCTCGAAATAATTAAAGATATTACTCTTTGATTTTTCTTTTTAAAAAAAGCGAATATGATAATATAAATATTCATAATCTTAATATTAAGGGACCATCACAATCTTAATTTTGTACTGTCTTTACTTTGGCAAGTGTTAAAAAATAGGTTTCCCTTGATATAATAATATAAATCAAGAAAATTTCATTGTCATGCCATCATTGTCATGATGTGTCATTGTTTTTTGAAATGATACAAATATGGTTTCAAAAAAATGATACAAACATAAATCAAAATGGGAAAATTGGATTATAATAATCCCAATTTTTACAAATTGGACAATAATAATTCCTACTTTCGGTTTGTATTCTAGTGGTCCAAAAAAATTGTATTATAGTGGGACGTCGACAAGTTAGAAGGCGGTGACTCAGTTGTTTCCTGACATGACACTATGGGCATGTGTTTGACTGCATTGACATGGGTTGTGATTGCCACTTCAGCTTAAAAAACACATGCCTCCTAATTTTTTTTCCTTTTTCAGTTTCCATATTGGAAACTAAATTTACCCCCCTCCTTTCTCTCTCTTCTTTCCATCACTTGAGAATAGAATTAACAGTTTGTACCATCGGGCAGCCCAACAGCAACACTGGCACTGGCACCAAAGACCCCCGCACCCATGCCTGCTCCAGTAGCCGCATGATCCCAGCACCGACTGCTTCTCCAACCCCGGCACCTACAACTGCCCCAGTCCCTGCTCCAACCACCAAGGGCAGCCCAGCCCTGGCACCCTCCACTAAAGTTGTGACATATCAGGGAAAATTATTCTTACACGGATCTCAGAAATTCTCTTTATATTCCACTAAATTCGATTACAACCCAAGACTTGAAAGAGAATTAAAATGATTCTTGACATAAAAATTCCGAAAATTTGTGACTGATACTTCTTAGCATTACAACCGCACAAATGTTTTGAAGAATGAAATCGAAGAAAAATCTCTCCTAAACACTAATTGTAAATTTGCAAAACGAACCTTAAACAAAAGATTTCTCGAAAATTCTTCTTCCCTGGTTTCGGCTGCATCCTTGATTTTTATACTCGATACACGCCTTTCTTCTTCTCTAAGCTTTAATTTTGACCCTTGATTCCTCCTTTTATGAACAGTGATGCATGCATGAGAGAATGGTGTGCTATGATGGTGATGAATGTTGCCTTTGTTGTACTTCACCGAATTTCTAACTGATTTGGTGAAAACAAGGAAGGAGAGTGACAAATAAGGACGATGCTGTGAAATTTTGATAGAACAATATGAGATGATAGTGATGAGTTGTTTTCGGTGTGAGAAGAATGATGGAGATGAAGATGCGAGATGTGATGGTGGTTTCGATCGAGCAGAGAGATTTGAGAAGGGATTTTCTTTACCGCAGATCAATTAAGGGAAAGAAGAGAAAGAGAAATGGAGGGAGTAAATTTAGTTTCCAGCATGGAAACTGAAAAAGAAAAAAATTAGAAGGCATGTGTTTTTAAGCTGAGGTGGCAACATAATCCAGGTCAATGTGGTTAAACACATGCCCATAGTATCAAGTTAGAAAACAATCGAGTCACCGCTCTCTAACTCGTCGGTGTCCCACTACAATACAATTTTTTTTTGGACCACCAGAGTACAAATCGAAAGTAGGGATTATTGTTATCCAATTTGCAAAAGTTGGGATTGTTGTAATCCAAATTTCCATAAAAATGACCATTTGTGTCTACATGAGATAATTGATTAATAAGAGAAAATACTTTAGGAGACAAAAATAAAAGTTTGTAATATATTTATTTTAAAAGGGCTTCTATTGAAAACTCTAATTGAGCTTAACTATCATTTTTACAAAAAAGTTTAAGCATATTAGCTGACGGAGCTCTCTTAGGGCAAGAGGGGGCAATTGTCTCCCCCCCCCCCCCCCCACAAACAGAGATAAAAATTTGTAAATATTCTGAGATAAAATAAACATATGTGATTGGTAGAATAATTGGTAAGACTATATCTTTGTAAGCAAAAGGTCTTTTGTTTAAATCTTGATGTGTTAATTTTCTTTGTTATTTTTTATCTAACACAAATAGAATCACATTCTTCCACATCTATTGGATACTCTTTTATTCCTTTTACTTAGGGATGGCAATGGGTCGGGTTCAGGAAGGGTAGAGTCGTACTCGTACCCATTTTCAAAATCAATACCCTTACCCCTAGCCATATTTAGCGGGTACTAAAAATTAGTACCCTTACCCATACCCACGTAAGCAAAAGGTCTTTTGTTTAAATCTTGATGTGTTAATTTTCTTTGTTATTTTTTATCTAACACAAATAGAATCACATTCTTCCACATCTATTGGATACTCTTTTATTCCTTTTACTTAGGGATGGCAATGGGTCGGGTTCAGGAAGGGTAGAGTCGTACTCGTACCCATTTTCAAAATCAATACCCTTACCCTTAGCCATATTTAGCGGGTACTAAAAATTAGTACCCTTACCCATACCCACCGGGTATGTGGGTATAATGGGTATTATTCGGGTATAAATAAAGTTTCAATTATACCACCCATTTTATACCCTTATGCACAAATTTATAAATTGTACTCGAGTACTGACTTTAGAATTTAGATGTAGTGCAATAATATTAATATGGGTTTTCAAGATTATTTTTCGAAAGTGTGGGATGAATGCGTGCAATAGACTAAGCTAAATCCAATTGGACATGGAGTATAGACTGCGTGTACGAATGTTGTGTGGATTTTTTAAGTGCGGGTCAAGTTGGGTACCCACCGGGTCCTCCTTTATACCCGTACTCGTATCCGACCCATACCCATACCCGCACCCGACCCGTACCCATATTTTTTTAAAAATAGTACCCATACCCGTTTTTCTAAGGTAGGGTAGGAGCGAGTACCAGCGGGTACGGGTATTATTGCCACCCCCACTTTTACTTTTAAAATTTTTGCTTTCATAGTTTGTTGTTTCTTATTCCCAATTTATCATTATTAATTAAATTTTTATTTTTCAACCCCTTCACACCCTTCCATATATTTAGTTAATATTTTCGCCCCCTTGACATTATGGGCTAGATTCGTCCCAGACTTATAGGATGAGTGATTATAATTGACAAAAAATAAATAATACTAATTATTGCCTAACTACAAATATAAAATAATACAAGTATAAATAGATTATCATCTATTTATTTTATAACTCAAGTGATTTAACTAATTAATGTGGAAATTATTTAAACTAAAATATAATATGTAAATATTTTAAATATTTTTCATAGAAGATAATTTGATCAAGTGTATTTATATTTTTTAGTACAAAGGGTGATTAGTGGAATATGTGAATTTTAATAAGGGTATTTGTGGAATAATATAATTGGTGATGTTTAAGTTTTTATAAAAGAAAAGTCCTTATATACATATTAATTATTAATTTGAGTTACTAATAACAACAATTCAATAAATAATATTAGCTATACATAATAATATAATTAAAAAGAAAACGACCTTCCATTTAAAATAATTGTTAGTGAGAGAAATATATTTACAAAAGTGAATTTTAAATATAAAAGGAAAAATATATAAAATGATATATACATAAATATATAATTAATTAATAATATCATTGGTTGTGAGACATTAAACTATTTTAACTAAATCATATATATATATATATATATATATATATATATATATATATATATATATATATATATATGGGAATTGATATAATGATAAGAGGGATTTTGTGAGAAGAAAAGCATAGTAAATCATAACCATTGGTTCCAAGATCAAGGTGGGTGGGTATTAATCTTGTTTTTTTTTTTCTTTTTTTTTTGTTGGGAAAATGTGTATAATAAATGTTACAACATTTTTCTTTTTTTTTGTTGGCTGGGAGAAAGAGGACAATTACTACAGTGTAATTTCCAACGACATACTAATTAATTCGCAGCTCTAGAGAAAACCACATGTACCCAGAATGAACATCAACTATACTTTAAACGAACATCAACTATACCATAAATGAACACCACCTATACCCAGAATGAACATTAACTATACCTAAAATGAACATCAATTATACAATAAAACGTCAACTATACCATAAATGAACACCACCTATACCCAGAATGAACTTCAACTATACCCTAAACGAACATCAACTATAATATAAATGAACATCAACATGCCATGAGATGAAAAATAATTTTGTGTTCGTTCTCACCTTTACGAAACCCATTTATGGTATAGTTGATGTTCGTTTAGGGTATACTTGATGTTCATTCTGGGTATATGTGGTGTTCATTTATGATATAGTCGACGTTCGTTTATGGTATAGTTGATGTTCATTTTGGGTATAGATGGTTTTCTCTAGAGCTGCGAATTAATTAGTATGTCATTGGAAACCGCACTGTATTAATTGCCCTCTTTTTCACAGCCAACAAAAAAAAAAGAAAAAGGTTGCAACATTTATTATTCACATTTCCCAACTAAAAAAAAAAGAAAAATGCAAGATTAATACCCACCCTTGATCTTGGAACCAATGGTTATGATTTGTCATGTTTCTCTTCTCGCAAAATCCTTCTTCTCAATATATCAATTCCCTATATATATATATATATATATATATATATATATATATATATATATATATATATATATATATAATGGATCTAATAGGAAGAGAGTTTAGATAGCAAGGTGAGAAGAGTAAATGTCGGCCATTGATTTTTCATCTGACGGTGTGTGGTCATGGATATTAGCGAGTGTGGTCATGCATTTTAGGGAGTGTGGTCATGGATATTAAGAAGTGTTGTTATAAAATGCATGATTGAAGTCCCTAAGATCAATGACCACACACACTCATAAGAGTTACTTTTCTTACCTTCTTACCTAAACTCTCTTCCTACCGGATCCATTATATATATATATATATATATATATATATATATATATATGTGTGTGTGTGTGTGTGTGTGTGTGTGTGTGTGTGTGTGTGTGTGTGTGTGTGTGTGTGTGTGTGTGTGCATGAATTTGTCTCATAAATTTGTTCACACTCTGAACCCACCATATTTGCAATGTACACTTAGATATACCCTACACATTACATAAATTTGTCAACATTCTGTAAAAATTTGCCCCACTCTAAACACACGGTGATCATATTCAATATATATATCCAACACACTGCATAAATTTGTTCACACTCTATATAAATTTGTCTACACTTTGAACACACTGTTGTCATATTCAATGGATAGTATGGCCATGGGTATAGTCATGGGTATTAGTGGTCATGGATATTTGGGAACTTATACTTTTCCAAGGCCCACAAAAGTTAACAGCTTGTACACAAATACACATATCATATCTATATAATGGAGTATGGTCATTAGTATTATGGAATGTGGTCATAGATGTAATTTGATAACATTGATATAATTTTGATTTATGAAAGTTGGTCATAGATATTAGGCAGTGTGGTCATGAAGTGTGAGAAGTAACAATGATGATGGGCGAAACTCAATCACTATAATTTGATAGCTTCTGCTTTTTTCTTAAATTTTTTTTTATAATGATGGAGTTAAATTTGGATACGCAATTCCTACAATTTAGGGAAATAAATCTCTCTCCCTCTCTCTCTCTAATTTTGTACATGCTTCTTGTTGTTCATATCTACCTAACTTTTTTTTTTTTGAAAGCCACTAGCTGATTTATTGGGAAGAAATGTGGTTCGAACCCTTCGTGGTTGATCGATAGTGGCGCTTCCACTCATATGACCGGAGATGAAACACTTTTGAGAGATATTGAAAATATATATAGTCACAGTGGTAGTTAACATGCCCAACGGAGCAAAAACCATTGCTGACAAGCAGCGAAAGATTTCTTTGACAAACAAATTGCAGCTAAACAGGACACTCCTCATCCCATCTTTGAATTGCAATCTTGTTTCAGTTTACCATTTGTGTAGAGATCTAAACAGCATAGTCACATTTGATGAAAATTCTTGCATTTTACAGGACCACACCTCGGGGACTCTGATTGATATGTGCAAGCAGCATGATGGGGTCTAATTCTACAAGGAGCGTCAAGGAAAATCCAGAGTTAATGTTGCGCAGACCAGAAGACTTTGGCATCAAAGATTAGAGCATTATTCAAAGGAAATTATGTCTTTCCTAGATAAATCCTTACGAGGTACTAACTCACTTGATGGAATTGATCAACTTTGTGAAGTATGTTTTAGAGAAAAACAAATAAGGAATTATTTTGGTACTAATGAGAATAAGGCTAAGGGTTTATTTGACATAATTCATGTTGACATATGAGGTCCTTATAAGGCGTCTACCTTGTGTGCATGGTGCCCACTATTTTCTCACTGTTGTAGACGATTGCAGTGTTTGGGTTTATTTGATGACTGAAAAAAGCGAAACTGAAAACAGTTGAAAATTTTCATTATTTTGGTGCAAAATCAATTGGGAAAAAAGGTTAAGGTGGTTAGAAGTGACAACGGATTCAAATTTAAATCAAGGGCCATAGAGGATTTTTATGCTAAAAAGGGAATTTTGCTCCAAACTAGTTGTGTTGACACACCTCAACAAAATCGTTGAGTAGAAAGAAAGCATAAACATATCTTAAATGTCGCTAGAGCTTTGAGATTTCAAGCAAACTTGCCGAAAAAATTTTGGGATGAAAGCATTAGAACTGCTACTTATTTGATTAATCGAACTCTAAGCAAGTTGTTGAAAAGAAAAACTCCTTATGAGCTAGTTTTCAATGAAAAACCCAATTATGATCATATTAAGGTCTTTGGAGGCTTATGTTTTGCTAAAAGTAGGACAAATGATTAAATTTTTCCCTCATCACTGGCGAATCCCAAGCTATGCCGAGGGTGGCCACGACCACTATTAATACCAAAAAATAATAATAATAACTTAGTACAACTTGGGATAAAAATTATGGATTTTATGTTTATCATATGAATAAAGTAGGTATTTGGGATATTGTTGACTTTCCTGCAAGAAAGAAACCAATTGGATGTAAGTGAGTCTATAAGGTGAAATACAATGCAGATGGGTCTATTCAGAGATACAAAGCTAGACTTGTTATTCGTGGAGATCATCAGGAAGAAGGTGTTGATTACAACAAGAATTTTGAACTTGTTGATTCTGATTGGGGAGTCTGTTCAACTACATGAAGATCCTTAACAGGGTACTTTGTCACACTTGGAGGAGCGCCTATGCCATGGAAGCTTAAGAAGCAATCTACAGTATCCCGTTCATATGCAGAAGCAGAATATCGCTCTATGGTAGCTGCGACATGTGAATTGACTCAGATTACGATTTTCTTGGTTGCTCTAGGTATTCCTGCATACAACCCATGAGGCTATTCTGTGACAATCAAGCAATTTTACACATTGCCACTAATCCAGTCTATCATAAAAAAGGACTAAACATGTTGAAATTAACTGTCATTTTATCCGTGAGAATGTTGAAGCTAGTCTACTCCTCTTATTCAAGATATATACACACGAAGGAACAGTCTGCCAACATTTTCACCAAAGTGCTTGGCAAAGATCAGTTTCATTACCTCAAGTTCAAGTTGGACATTATTGACCCCCACGCTCCAACTTAAGGGGGAGCATTAACGTATTAGTAGAATCCAATATGACTATGTATGCTAAAAAGACTAGAATTACTATTGGTATTAGTAGAATATTATTTGGTGTACTATTTTATTAGTTTTCTAATTCTAATATTATTAGGAGTAGGGTTCCTGTAATTCTAATATTATTGATAGCTTCTGCCTGTGTTCCTTAGATTATGTGTGCTATAAGATTGAAGACATTGTAAAAAATGTGACGAAACAGATCTTGTGTAGAATATTGCATAGGTGCAAACAATCTAAAAAATACTTGGACTGTGTTGATCTAATGTTGTCATAAGTTCCATAGAGTTGTATTGGTGTGGTGCTCCTGGTTTTATTTAGGAGGCTTTTAATGGAGATCAATTACTTTCGTGCAATATATATATATATATATATATCATGTACTGATTATGAATAGAGACAAGAAAAAGAATCTTTAACAAATTTTTTTTCTTTTCAAATTTTATCAATTACCAAATACAGCCCATATGCACTCCTAATATCATGAGTATGTAACTAGTATAATTGGGCCCTATAAATAAACAGAGAAATAGTAAATATGCAATTTGTGGGGGTGGCCTACAAAGGCAATGGAGGAAGAGGAAGGAAGAGTGTATGGCCTTGCCATGCTCATGTTGATGCTCATGCTAATGCTGATGCTGCCTAGGAAGCTGCCCTTCTTCACATGGCCTCCAGCACTGACCACTGTGCCTCACATATCATTGCTCATATAATGGAATTCATTCATCCCTTTTTTTTTTTGTTTTTATCTTTTATTCTGCAGGAATTGCACTTGTGTCCTTTTTATTGTTCATTTATTTTTATCTTTTATTTTCCTCCCTAATCAATTATTCAATCCAATAAAAGTTGTTCTGGTAGTAATAAAAAAATGAAAAAACTGGATCAAAGACAGAAGAGTGCATGTGGCCTCTGATCTGAGTGACGGGTATCAGTTATAGGGTTCACCCAGGGAATGGCATGCACTGCTGTCTATATAATTCATCGAGGTATTTCTCACTTTAGTTTTTAGTTTGTGTTTCACTTTTTATTAATTTATTTATTTATAGATTGAGCAGGTATGAGGTATAAGCTAATATGAAAGTAAAATGATAAATATTTTGATGCAAGGTATTTAATAATCATTTTGTATTTCACCCAAATCATTCATAAAGTTAAATATAAATATATTTAGATCATTATAAATATATGTTTCATTACTTTGAGGGTTATTACAACTTATAAACAACATAAAAATAATTACTTATTTATATTTTTTATAAATATAAAACTATACATAAAATGTGCATCTTCTACTATGGTTGACAAAATTAGGCTATTATTTATAATTTTTTGACCTAGCTTATAAGTATTATACTCTTATAGTTGATAAATATATATATAATTATTAGAGAAAATATTATTAAAAATTACAAAAATGTTAAATATAGACCATTTAAGATAATTATTAACCATCTTGAATCAAAATCTATATCACTAAAAAAAAAGGCCGTTTTGATTTGCAATGTTGGAATAATAAGTGAGAAATTAATCAAAAAATGGATGTAAGTTTTTGTGAATATTTCTTTTTCGAAACAGTTAATAAATGAATTTATAATCAACATATCTCTAAAGGTTTGATACTACAACTACAAGCATGATTTATCATTTGATCGTTTGTACATAAGAGTGTAATTAAAATGAGAGGTTAAAATATTATGAGGCGGTAGCTCCATACATTAAATTGGATTCTAATAATCCATACTTTCACCAATTGGACAATGGTGGACCGTACTTTCACTTTGTATTCTGGTGGTCCAAAAAAAAAAATTGGATTGTAGTGGGATATTTTCGAGGGAATCATAGATTTTGTATTGCATTTGATTCAAAATTTAGTATAACACTTTACAATGATTTTTAATGAATTTACAGCGTTTCTCCCAAAATTTTTTCATTTTTTTACTATTTTTAATGATTTTTTCATTTTTATTATCTTTAAAAAATCATAATAATTATTGGGAGTCTTAAAAAATAATTTAAAAAATGTTTTAGAAACGACAATTCATTAACTTTCTAGGGGCAGGAACGAAAAAAGCAAAAACAATATAGTGTAGGAATGAAAAAAATAAGAAGAATGTGGAGGTGGATTTGGTACCACTACAATCTAATTTTATGTTTTTTTTTTACCACCAGAATACAAAGTGAAAGTACGGTCCACCATTGTCCAATTGGTGAAAGTAGGGATTATTAGAATCCAATTATCTTTTTGTTTTATGTGTGATGAGTAACAAGGGCAATATAGTTGGCTTATATCTTAAAGAAAATTATTAATAAAATTTATAATTAGAGATAAAGGTAAGCATCAAATTATACATGACGAACATAAGCCATTGAACAATATAAATTTTCACATATTAAAAAAAGCTTTTGCTTCTGTTAATAGGGAATTTGAGATGTGAGATTCGAATTCATTATGAGAATGACTACAATAGAAATAAACACGAACTTATTTATGAAATTTTAGTTTAATTGTTATTTGGTATGAATTTGTAATTCAAATTAGGATCAAGATTGAAAATAAGTATATATTTACTAAATTTCCCTTAGCGTGGCGTAATATTAATATATAACTAATGTAGAGATAAATATTAAAAACTCATGCATCGGATGTCCAAATCAAATAATAAGTGGTTGTCAAATTGATAATCACCTCCATCTTCCAAACTTCCCACCAATATTCAATTTTGGGTGGTAACAAAAATATTTTCGTTGAATGAAAATTGTGGGATTGATGATCGAGTCATGCTTATCATGGGTAATATGACATTCCTTATTCCCGATACGTAAAGTTTATTGTTGGTTACCTCTAACATAAGAGTCTAACGCTCAAGCATAATACCTCTTCATAAAAAAAATAATAAAATGTGATACACTACTAGTTAACTATTAATTATTAAATTTAGTAATAATCATGAAAATATGTGAGAAATTATAAAAAGTGATTTTGAATTTGCCAACAAAATTGAGTATGTTAGGAGATAACCAAAGAAAAATCTCGATTAATAGATACATATTGAATTTTATTGAAATTGTGAGTATTTTGTGATTAAATTATAGAAACTAGTGCTTTATATGCCAAATCTATTGAGCATATATGGAGGTACTTACAAAATTTTTATTAAATGAGTTTATTCTTCAATGCTTTAAACATGCTTATATTTTTATATCTTTTTATTAATATCATATATATATATATATGTGTATGTGTGCGAATGAGTATACACATATATTGGAAAGAGGTTAAAACTTCATTCCAAAAGAGAAATCCCTAGAGAGAGGATTATAACCCTAAAACTGAGTAGCAAAGTATATCTATATAATTTACATACTTTTTATTATGGCCTGTTTGAGAAATGTTATTCATTAAATTTCTATTGCAAAGTTGGCTTATTAGGGGTGAAATAAGTTGTTTTAAAAAGTACCATTCTATTTTACATATTCCCGATAAGCCATTTTTCAATAGGCTGAGGGGAGTAACCTATTGTAAATGGCTGATTGTGGAAAATACCATTTTGTCCAAAAGTTGTCTAAATTTACACCATATGCCATCCAAACAACCAACTTTATCATATTAGTGATAAATGGTATAAATGGAATTTTAGTAAAAAAAATTTTAGAATCAGCTAACTTTATCAACCACAACTTTTCCAAACAGCCAATCCAAATGTACCAATACAAATGTACCAACAACAATCACCAATGATCACCAACAAATGCCGGTATCAGCTATTTGCCAAACAGGGCCTATATCTAGTTACATAACGAGCCTTATTCCTTAACATTTTTTTAACAACACTTGATGTTTGAGTTGCTTCCAAATTGACATTATCAAAGGCCTACTGACAGATCTCCATTTGGAGTATGGCCCCCTTAACATTAGATTTCAAACCTTTAGGTCAAATAATGAGTTATAGTTAAAATCAAGTTATCTTAGTATAACTTTTTGATTAATTGGTACCGCACGTAATTAGCATAATTGTCCCTACCTTTTCCTTTAAGCCATTGTCCTCATAGAGATGACATTACTTTCCTTTATTGTGTTCTACACTATGTGCTTGCGGTTTTAACATAGAGTTTGTGTATTGTGACAAGACATATAGAAATAGTATTTGTATCTATGAGCAAATGGGAAGAATTGATCTAATTGTTTCATTAATTTATATGATACACCCGATCCCCTGCTTGCGGTCAATAAATTAAATTCTTTATATATAAGAAGTTCAATTTAGATAAATAATTTTGATGAATTTCAGATAAGTTCACAAAATTTATAGAAAAGGATTTGATAATAGTTAGGTCCGCTTCTTTTTGCATAGATCTTATATATATATAGGAATAGATCACATGAGCATGGGCTTTATATGAGCATGTGAGCATCAAAACATTTTTGGCGGACATCAAGTATTGTTTTCATGGACATCAAATATCCAACTTGATGTCCACCATTCATATTTGATGTCCATGAAAATAATACTGATCCGCATGAAATGCCACGCTTCAATCTCATATAAGGCCCAATGCTCATTATCAATTCCATATATATATATATATATATATATATATATATATATATATATATATTGAACCTAGCTATAATAATTAAAAGAGTTGATGGAGAAAAGCTTGAAGATGTCTGCAGTTTTATGGGCACCTTTCTGCCACCTACTGAGGTGCTAAATTCGGATTCCATGAAAATTCATATTTAAAAAATAACAAGAATTTTGTTTGTTAGAAGAGGAAATTAATTAAATGATCAAAATTTGGGGGAACAACTACTTGTGATATTTGCAGGCTAACTGCAAAACTGCATACTGCAAAAGAGGCCACAGCATATATGTGTTGATAATCTTGAACCTTGAATCTTCAAAACTAACTTTTGCATGGTGGGGTTTTATCAACTTTATTTATGTGGGGCTTTTACTCGCAAAAGTATTCCTATGCACTTCCAAAATCCTCTATCAAAATCACAAATTGTGTCTATTCCAAAATCCCTATTTTGTGTACATCTTTTTGAGACAATTCATCACTATAAAATGAGAAGTAGGTACACTATAATAGGAAATTTAAACTTAAATAATCCAATATTATAAACTAGTAGATGAAAATATATTAAGGGTCTATTCTTTTGTGGGTTAAACCAATTTCTATTCACTTTATTAATCCTACCCAATTTTTTCTATCATTTTCTGAAATATAACTTTCATATTTTACAAAAAAAAAAAAAAAGAAAACAAACAAATATTCATATTGTATATTAACCAACTATTTAGCCCTTTCCAAAATTTCCAAGTTCTCGTCTTTTCTCATTCCCCTAATACTTTCTCAACTAAAATTTATCCAACCTTACTCATCTTACCTTGCCCTTCTAAAGAACACACTCAAATATTTTGGGAATATGATTTTTTGAAGTGTCCAACACTATTATTTGCATAAGATTTTCAACGAGTTCACAATTCTAAAAAAAAATAAATTTGTGAAAGTTTGCTAAAGAAAACACCTTAGTAAAGGTCATACCATTTGCATAGAAAAATAGTTTAACTTCATGTCCCTAGTAAATTATTCATATATACTTTATGTTTTGTGGAAACTATTTTTAGGCCTCTATATTTCTAGAATACATTTGTAAGTAACTAAGTTATAGGGGTAACTATTTAAATGAACTTTTCCAGTGCAAAACAATGATTTCTGGTAACTTTAAGTAAAATCCGCTTAAAAATTAATAGGAAAATGACTAACTAGCCCTTTCAACGAGGTTTAAAACTATTACCCTCCAATGAAATCTGCAACTCCATACATCGTGTTTCCTCTCTTCCTTTTCTCCTGCCAATCTCCATTGGATGTGTTTGTAAATTTCATTAAAGAAGTTTGAAAACTCAACCTCTTCCTCTCTTCCCTTTCTCATGAAAAAACAACATTCAAGGACTTTGAAAACTCCGTCTCTTCATTTCTTCTCTTTCTCCTGCAAAACGCCATCGAAGGAGTTTGAAAAATCTATTGAGATTGTCTTCAATTTTGATTGACAACGCTCAATGAAACAGGTTAAAGTTGGAGGAATGAGATGAAATGAATTTTAGGATCGAATAAAGATGAAACAATCAAAAAATTAGTATGGTATAAAGGAATGAAAGATCAAATAAAGATTAAAAGAGACATAAAATTTTACGTGGAAATCGTATAGGGAAAAGCCACGGACGACAAATGAGAAGTAATCCACTAGTGAAAAGGAGATATTACAAGAGGAAGATTATAAACTCTCATAGATTCTGGCTACCTAGGGATGAATATAGATGAAGATGCTCTTGATACAGGTGTATAAGGCTTGACTGTTCTTGGTCTTGTCCAACTTGCTACCAAGTGCCTCACAATATAAATAGTAAAAACATAGCAGTTACAAATCCATTAAAACGACTAAATTAAATGAGTAATCAACATTCAATAAGTAACTACTACAAGAGAAATAGAAACGCACTTAGCTTTGATACTAATTTGTGAAAATGAAGTACCACATGTGGAAACTGCCTTCAACGTGTTTGTAACTTGCAAGACATTTGATCAAGTCATTGGTGTATTGTTCATGCCCATTTTATGTTGGAAAATTGGATTATAATAATCCCAACTTTTACAAATTGGACAGCGATAATCCCTACTTTCAGTTTGTATTCTAGTGGTCCAAAAAAAAAATTGTATTGCAGTGGGACATCATCAAGAGTATACCCTAAATATCATAAATTTTGTGTTGCGTTTGATTCAAAACTTAGTATAACACTTTACCACGATTTTTAATGAATTTATGACATTTCTTCCAATTTTTTTCAATTTTTTACGATTTTTTTCACTTTTATTCCTTTTAAAAAATCATAATAATTACTCAAAGTCTCAAAAAAATAATTTAAAAAATTTTTTAGCAACTATATTTCATTACCATTCTAGCGGCATTAACGAAAAAAATAAAAACAATATGGGGTAGACATGAAAAAAATAAAAAGAATGTACAGGTGGAGTTGGTACCACTACAATACAATTATATTTTTCTTGGACCACCAGAATACAAACTGAAAGTAGGAATTATCGCTATCCAATTTGTAAAGTTGGCATTATTATAATCCAATTCTCGTATATATGTTAAATAAGGGCCTTAAAATAATATTAATTTTGGACCATCGAATTCAACATAATATATTAAACAGGGTCAAATCAGACATTTCATAACTATTAAACGGGGTGAATTACACATTTTATAACTATTAACCCAAGTATATGGTTACCCTAACTGAATTTCACTTAAAGTTACCGGAAATCATATTTTTGCATCGGAAAAGTTCATTTAAATAGCTACCTCCATAACGTAGGTACCTACAAATATATTCTAGAAACATAGGAGACTAAAAAAAGTTTCCACCAAACAAAGAGTACCTATGAGTCATTTTTTTGTTATTTATGTCTATTTTCCTAAGTTTTTCTTGTATTGATCATTCTATACTCTCTTTAAGTGCTGGCAAAATTTTGTCTGACCCGAGTTTGTGAATTTGCCGACCTGGAAAATACCTGGCTTGGTCCGAACTCAATTTTGACATTGTCTAAATTGACCGATTATTCAGACATAATATTTCTCTTTTTCTTATTGTTCGAACCTGATTTTGGCTCGAATTTAGTTTCATTAGAGTTGTTTGACTCGAAAAAAACCGGGTCCACACGCCAATTTCTCATCCAAATTTTGACATTGACCGAATTTAACCCGCCGGAATTTACCAGGACCCGAGCTTTTGTCAACACTACTCTTTTTTTATAGCATAATATCGAGTATGAGGTCGTCTCACATAAACTTATTGTCAAACAGACTTCTTACCTGGTGATTTTGTTTAATATTTTACTATGACTAATAAGTAATATTATAATAATTTTAATATAAATATGACTAATAATTAATCAAGGAATGATCTTATCAGAGTTACCCTATAAATTATTAGCCACCCTTTTATTTATAAAAAATAAAAAAAAAAGTTGACTATAAAATTTGTAGTGAGATAGATTTACTATTGTTATAGTCTGTGGATAAAACTAAAGCAAACAACATCAATGAATAAACTAGCTATTATGCTCATCTTTTGGACGGGGTAATTACTAAATCGTTCATTTTATTTTTGTTAAAATGAAAAAATTATTATTTTATGATTGAATTTTCTGCTGTATACTAATAGCTCATACAATATATAGTTCTTTTTTTCCATTCTTACGAAAGGAAAGTGTTGGAACTTGAAGTGATATAAGAATGTCTCGCTAGTTGATAACTAACAACTGCCAAAAAAAATTTCATCAGCTAACTCTCATAGCCATCTAACAATGATAAGCACTTCACTCAAAAAAAAAAAAAAAAAAAAAAAAAAAAAAAAAAAAACCACACACACAATGACAAGAACTGACATATTTCTTAAAAAATTCAATGTTAATAACTCTTGATAGTACTACTATTCAGTAATAAATTAAATGTATGAACTTAGATATCTTTTATGTTATGCTCTTTTTTTCTGATTAAAAGGCTCCAAAAAAAATAATAATACATTAATACAAAATAGGCCTAGGAGGGTAGCTAATGGAAAAGGGGTCACATCACTTTTTTTATTATTATTGAAAGCCAAAGGCCCAAAAGAGGTTAAAAAGACAGCACTGCCGCTGCAAAAATCACACAGAAAAGTACAACGAATAGACAGCAAACAACAAAGAAGCAACACGGCTAAGCAGCAAGACAAAAGCAACAGAATTAAAACACTAAAATTAACATTCTTTCTCTCCGTCATTTCTCCTTAAGCCGATTCTCAACAATTCTTATATCCCCACAAATGAAATCAAAACTATAATAAAACTTAGCACTCTGCGCGTCATATCCTCCAAAGGCCACATCACTTTAGCCTTTACAAATAAATGCAACTTAAACATGACTTCTGGATATAATGAAGGGTAATACCTCTGATTTCTTACAATTTTATGTGGTAAAGGGCCGGCAAAGGCTAGTATCTCTCTGACTAAACCTGCTCAGGTGATCAACAAGTACCCAAAAAAAAAAGTAACCTAAAAATTTACAGCTTTTCTCCATAGAAGATTGCATTAACAGAGAATAATATTCCCTAAACAATCATAATTAACAATATAATTAATCATAGATGCATGATTAAGAAACCCAGATTACTAAAATATAGTTGACCCATGATCCTAATAATGAAAGCCAGAAGCATGTCAGTAAATCACCACAAAAACACATTCTCTCCATGTTTTATTGTCTTCACTTTAATCCAAAAATGCTTTTACATTCACAACATTACACATCAATTAGCTGGTGAGATTCCCAATAACCCATGAATTTCCTCTTAAAATAACTAATCACCTCTTCTTCCCTAATCAAACTCCCTAATCACAATCTAGTATTTTAATCACCTTTTCTCTCTTATACAAAGAATGGAAGCTGCCACCTTCTTCCATCTCTGATCACTGCCAAAAAACCACCTTATTTTTATCCATCCATCATACTCTCAACAGAACAAGCCCCAAAAATGCCACCATTGCAAGATTAAACTAGAGAGAGAAAGAGGGTAGAGAGAGAGAGAGAGAGAGAGAAACAGCAAAATGCAACTCCAAAACAGGGCTTTCATCTTTTTTTGCCTCTGTTCTATTGGTGTATCTCTTGTATTAGGAGTAGTAGATGCACAAAATGTTGAGGTTTCAGCCTTGTTATCTATCAAAGAATCCCTGATTGATCCCTTGAATAACCTGGAAGATTGGGATGCAATTCACAATCCTTCCCACTGTAAATGGAAGGGTGTTGGGTGCAACCCGGGTGGGTTCGTCGAAAAGCTTGATCTTTCCAACCTCAACTTGAGTGGTAAAGTCCCAGATGCCATACAAAGTCTCACAAACTTAAAAACTCTAAATCTTTGCTGCAATGGGTTGTCATCTTCATTGCCAAAGTCACTCTCCAACCTCACCTCCTTAGTGACTCTCGACCTCAGCCAGAATGCCTTCGTCGGGGAGCTCCCTTCTGGGTTCGGACATGCCAAGGGGCTCGTGACGTTCAACGTATCGAGCAACAACTTTGTGGGGCCCATCCCTGAAGATCTCGGCTTTGCTTCGTCCCTCGAAGTCTTGGACTTGAGAGGGGGATACTTGGCGGGGTTGATTCCAACCTCACTTGGGAACCTTCAGAAGTTGAAGTTTTTGGGGTTGTCAGGGAATTCTCTTACAGGAGAACTTCCCTCTGAGCTCGGGCAGCTCTCGTCGTTGGAGACAATGATCCTGGGTTATAATGGGTTTCATGGGTCAATCCCTGCTGAGTTTGGAAACCTCAGTAATCTTCAGTACTTAGACTTGGCTGTTGGGAATCTAAGTGGGCAAATTCCTGGTGAATTGGGTAAGTTACAGAAGCTGGATACAGTGTATCTTTATCAGAACAAGTTTGAGGGGAGGATTCCTTGGGAGTTGGGGAATATGTCGTCTTTGGTTTACTTGGATCTCTCGGATAATCGTATCGGAGGAGAGATTCCCAAGGATTTGGGGAAGTTGAAGAATCTGCAGCTCCTGAACTTGATGTGCAATCATCTGAGAGGTGCAATACCAAGTGAGATTGGGGAGTTGCCAGACTTACAGGTACTTGAACTCTGGAAAAACTCTCTCACAGGTCCCTTGCCTTTCAACTTAGGTAAGAATTCTCCTCTGCAATGGCTTGATGTTTCGTCGAATTTTCTGTCTGGTCCAATCCCTCCTTCGCTTTGCGATTCTGGGAATCTCACCAAACTCATCCTCTTCAACAACTCCCTCTCAGGGCCCATCCCTCTGGGCCTTTCAAAGTGTGCGTCGTTAGTCAGAGTTAGAATGCAGAGCAATCAGTTATCCGAGTCTATCCCAACTGGTTTTGGCACCCTGCCTATACTTGAGAGGTTAGAACTAGAGAAAAACAACTTAACTGGGGCGATCCCGGATGATCTTTCTTTATCTTCATCACTTTCCTTCATTGATGTCTCACACAACCACCTCGTGTCATCCCTCCCATCTGGGATTCTATCCATCCCGACGCTCCAGAATTTCCTGGCATCCAACAATCACCTGGATGGCCACATTCCTGATCAGTTTCAGGACCGCCCTGTGCTTGCATTGATAGATCTTTCTGACAACCGTCTCACTGGGAAGATCCCGAAGAGCATTTCCTCCTGTGAAAGGCTGGTGACTCTAAACCTTAAGGGGAACCAGCTCACAGGGGAAATCCCTCGCGGGCTTGCTGGGATGCCCACTTTGGCAGTCCTTGACCTCTCCAACAACTCCTTCAGGGGTCAAATACCCGAAAATTTTGGAACCTCGCCCGCTTTGGAAACATTCAATCTTTCCTACAACAGGCTGGAAGGCCCCATACCCACAAACGGCATGTTCGTCACCATCAACCCGAATGAGCTCAGAGGGAATGCAGGGCTTTGTGGAGGGATACTTGCACCCTGCTCTAAAACCAAGGGCTCGTCATCATCAGCACCATCGAGGAACAAACGCGCATACCAAGTGATTGTTGGATTCGTGGTGGGAATATCGGTCATCCTGGGGCTCGGGCTGGTGTTTTTGGGTGGGAGAACGGTGTATAGGAGGTGGTACTTGTATAGCAGCACAGTTGAGGAGTGGTTCACTAGGAACAACAAAGAGTGGCCTTGGAGATTAGTGGCATTTCAGAGACTCAACTTCACTAGCGCCGACATCTTAGGTTGCTTGAAGGAATCGAATGTGATAGGAATGGGAGGGACAGGGATAGTGTACAAGGCCGAGATCCAAAGGCCGCACTCGGTCATAGCGGTGAAGAAGCTGTGGAGGTCACAGGGGGATGTCGAGGCAGGAGAGAACCTGTTGGCTGAAGTTGACCTCCTAGGGAGGCTAAGGCATAGGAACATAGTCAGGCTTCTTGGGTACTTGCACAATGAGAATGATGTGATGATGGTGTGTGAGTACATGCCTAATGGCAACTTGGGGACTGCATTACATGGGGATAAACACACTGGGAGGAATAGTATGTTGGTTGATTGGGTTTCTAGGTATAACATAGCCTTTGGGGTGGCTCAGGGACTAGCTTATCTCCACCATGACTGTCACCCTCCGGTGATTCATCGCGACGTCAAGTCGAATAACATCTTGCTGGATGCTAATTTCGAGGCCCGGATCGCCGATTTCGGCCTAGCAAAGATGATGCTCCACAAGAATGAGACTGTGTCCATGATCGCTGGATCTTATGGCTACATCGCACCCGGTAAGTTGTTGCTATCAACATACATGATCCATTTTTTTGCCTAATGGTGCATTTGGTCAGAAATTTTTTCCGTTGCAAGAAACTACCAAACACACCCTAATCAATACCTTTATGATAGAAAAATGAATGACGGTATTTTTTCTTCTTTGCATACAGAATACGGGTATAGCCTAAAGGTGGATGAGAAGAGCGACATATACAGCTTTGGAGTGGTGCTCCTAGAGCTGGTTACCGGAAAGAAGCCATTGGACCCATCTTTGGGAGAATCAACTGAACTAGTCGAATGGGTCCGAGAGAAGATAAGGAACAACGGAGGCGTAGAAGAGGTCCTCGATCCAGAAGTTGGAGGACAATGCCAGTATGTTCAGGAAGAAATGGTGCTAGTGCTAAAGATTGCCATAGCATGCACTGCAAAGCTTCCAAAGGAGAGACCATCAATGAGGGATGTCATAACTATGCTTAGAGAAGCAAAGCCCAGGAGGAAGAGTGTCAGCAACAACAATGGATATAACCCTAACATTGACAAACCTATCTTTAGTCCCTCTCCTGTTACTGGCCTGTTGTAGACAAACCCTAATGCTTCTCAACAAGCATTTCAGATGTAATTTATTTTTCTTTCTTTCTCCCTGTGTAGATTTACTTTTTCCAATTCTACTTCACTAATGACTTATGTTTCGACATAAGCAAATTTAGCACATATATAGCTGAGCTCCGAGGGATGATCAGGCACATAGACGATGTACCGTAATTTTTAATGTAAATTCAGAGGAACAATCAGATGTTCTGTTGGCAATATCAGAAGCCAAACACAAAGGAAGAATGAATATAGAACCCCATTTCTTTTCCCTTTTTCATTCCATCATATGATTTCCAGTTTTCAAGATCCAAATTTCTACTAAAAACACCAACGTAAATTGCTTATATTGAAAAGGGCCCTCAAATGGCAAGAACCAACTTCTGTACATGAATGGCTAGGGTGGTAACGGAAACGAAACAAAAAAGGGAAGCCTGTCGTGAGGAGCTCATTCTTTCCCATGGGTCAAATGGGAAAGGATTCACGTTTTATCGCAAAAATTTAGCCGAAGCTAAACCACAAGATGCTCGGTCCCTGAAAATGGATCTCAAGAAACGAGTCTTCTTGGAAGCTATGATCTGTCTATGCACTCCAGGCTCTGAAATCAGACCATGGGTTTAGAGCAAATCATGAGAAAAGGGTGATGATGAATGGTTCAATTCAATCACATTTGAAGGCATCACCTCTTTTTTTCCCTATTTAGCTGTTTCCAAGAATAATCGGCTACAAGCTGCCTCCGGTAATGTCTCTAAGTTGCAGCACCAAGAAGGGCCGGCCCAGATGCACTGTCATCTTGAAGATACCTTGTAGACAATGACTGCAAAACCAGACGGAATTCAATTCACGAGTCATGGACTCTTGAGCATGTCTTGACAGAATGGCAATATCATAAAACTGGCATGCATCCAGACGACAATAGAAATAGTACCACGTTATCGTAAACTCTTAAAAGGGAGAAGGGCTCTTCCTCCCGAATTCCACCATTGCTTTCCATGATTCTTTCCAAATCCTATCAAAGAAAAGAAAATTATTATAACCTACAACATAGTCCAAATTTCGCACCACCCTGTCTCCAGGTTCAATTCTCAAATTGTAAGACAAATCCAGAAAGATTGCGGGAAACACCCCCCCCCCCCAACCCAAAAAAAAAAAAAAAAAAAAAAGATCCCATGCAAAAGGCTGCTAAGGCATGGTTGAAGTTGAGACAGCATCAAAAAAGGAATCAAAAAAGGAATCATAAAACTGTTCAAATAGGTTTAATACAACTTGATGTACCTTTCCTGTTAAGATCTCAAACTCAAGCAATTCATCTACAATTTTTTCCAGGACCTTTCGGTTTTTCTTGAGCATATCTTTAGCTCTATCATGTGCTAAATTGTATATCTGCAAGGCACGGCGAAGTTATTTTGTATTTTACAAATAAGAAAACGCATTAATGATTAATCCATAATTTGAGATCCTTCAAGGTAATACAAACCATTTCAACTTTGGCTGCCATCTCAAACTCGTGTTTGTTTCCCATACTTAAAGATGCCGTCTGCTCAAGAGGGAGAAGAATTCCATAGTGATCAATCACCCCTAGGAGATGAGAAACAATAATGCATGCACCACATAAAAAGCACATGCAATATCAATTTATGAAGGATCATTAAGCCTTTGCACCACAACCCAGATGCTGTTGAACCTTCAAAACACTCGACTCAAAGACAATCTGCATAGCAATTGTGTCCTTTGAACCTTCTGGACAAACAAGCGGGTATCGCCTGAATGCATGCTCAAGGATCGTACCTTTTTACTTCACTTTCTGATGATAGACTCACTCTAAAAGTTTCAAGGAAAAAGCAAGAGATAAAAAAAATGTGGCCAAAGTTGAGAGAATACCGCATTCCCATGGAAATAAATTGCAGGTTTGTCATCAGGCCCCCATCCATATTCAATCACCATTCGAGTAGCTATCTGCTCATGTTTGCAATTAGCAAACAAATCCAAAATCAAATGTTAATCGCTTATCAATCATAGACAGTACTGCTCCAATCCACAACCTCCTGGTGTAGCGTACTAATAGTAAAATATACATATTCTCTTAAAGAACAGAGTAAAACACAAGTTAACATGGTAAAAGCTAGTGTAAAGGAAAAAAATACCCACCTCCTGTGCCTGTTGCAGCTCTGAAGCAGACAGCAAATTTTCTTCCCCAAACGGAAGTAACATTCTTGATGCAATATGTGATCCAAAGCAAAACACGAGCTTTTTCTCAAAATACGATATCGATTCCAAATATCCACTCATTGAACCTTCATCCTTGGCCTTAGTAATCTTGGTACATCCGATTCCCTGCAAAAGCAGAAGAGTTGCACCGGTATCTTGGTGAGTTTAATTGGTTTAGCCAGACAGATTAATTGCTCAGCGTAAGCAAACACTGAAAACAGGTCTAAGAAATTATCAAGGAAACATCGACCAAAAAAAAAAATTAACTAATACAGGAAGCAGCAAGGCACATATATGCAGAATGAATTATTTTGCAACCAATGGGCCCCATAAGGGCCCCGCTGAGTTCTATGAGGCCCTGGCTCAGTTCAGATATGAACCCGATTCGCAGAACAGGATCTTATCCATGAACAATGTGTGTCCCAAAAGGAACCACAAAGGGGAAAATGTAAAACACTATATGGCATGCTTGAGATAGAAGATATACTACACTGCTATATGAAGTGGCATACCTATTAGCTATTTTATAACCCTCCTACAAATATTTTCAAAAGAAGTTGATATGATCCTTCGACTGACAATACTACTATACTAGACAATATGCACCAAATGTGATTAGTGAGTGTTATCTTTGTTCCAAAATTAATCATGGCACACCATAAGTCATAAACTCCACAACGAACAAATTAATTAATAAATTAATTAATTAATACAAAGGGCTAACGCAAAAAATATAATAAATTGAGAAATGGGCCAAATGTACCAACCCAATAGCCCCAGTAACTGGGGTCAGATCTGGATCCAGGCCCAAAAAGTTTAAATGGGCCTAGAACCGATCCAACTCTACACACCTAAGCCCCTTATTGAGATATATGATCATATTGATCATATTATAAAAAGATTAAAAAAAAAAAAAAATCAGTGACTAACCTCCCAGGCCTGGGGCTCAAGCCACAAATTATCAACGGAGTCAAAGTTTGGTAAAAGAAGCGCAATGAGACCACGACCAGCAGCCCATACAGCATGTGGAAACTTTGCATCTCTTGTCCACTGTCAAATTACAATTGAAACCTATCATCACCTCGGATCACTAATCATTTGAATAGGAAAATCAAACAGCAATACATGATAACCAAACATCACAAAAGTACTGCAATAGTAAAGTATACCAAAGAAATACATAGACCAGCATATAATTGAAATGAAATTTCTTACATCAACCGGAGGGTTATATAGTTCAATCCCATTGCTAATCTGACCATATGGTTCCATCAAGTCAATGACGTTTGCCAGATCTTCTTTCGTCAATGTCAGTCCAAGATGATTAACAAGCGAACGGCTTATCTTTATTGCAAGCTTTGTTTTCCTCAACCAATTGGGGATAACGCCGCCAAAAGTCTACAGGGAAGGAGTTGTCATAAATCTTTACGATGCCATCAACAAAGTATGTAGTATGATAATCGTACAGCCCAAAGACCGTGAAGCAAGGCATAGCCCACTCATTTTCACACGAAAAAGGTACAACAATCATTTTCAAAAAATTATAGTTTAGTATACTCTGCCCAAAAAAGGATAAGGTTGGTTCAACTGTAAAATCCAACAAAACACCCATTATTTAACTCGCTGACAATATTCCAGTTATTAGCAATTTATCCCAACTGAGACATCATAGCAAGTTCACCCACTCTGGATATATTTTTCAATTTATTCAAGAGAAATAAATTAAACTACATAGGCTCTGCTGTTTGGCTCTTAGAAAGTGAGATGCGAAGAATTTTTTTTCCTTTCAACTTACTAATCCAGTATAAAAAGTTCCTTCGTCTCCACCAATCATCGACTTCATGTTCTCCCTCATCAATCCTACCCTGCCATTTAGCCAGCCTATCATGTTCTCCTCCATCTTTCCTCTCAGATTTGGAAGGAAAATGCTGTCAAAACCTATCAAATTCTCCATGATCGTTTCATCTCACCAAAACCAAACGGATCGCTAATGAATCACTTGAACCTTTCCAGCTACATAAAATTTTCATTCATCTCATAAGGGGAATCCCCTTAAAGACCTCACCAGCATGAAACCTATTGGAAGATAGAAAATCAATCCAAATGAAAAGGGACGGCTTCCAATTCCACTCATCTAGTTATCGTACACGCCTTAATGATGAACAAAGTTCCAACAGGCTACAAGCTATAATGTGCTTCAGCAATTGGCCTACATTCAGCCACGCTACAGTTTCCTCAATAACGAGTTTACTCCCACA
Organism: Portulaca oleracea; assembly: GCA_029582165.1. Taxonomy (NCBI): domain Eukaryota; kingdom Viridiplantae; phylum Streptophyta; class Magnoliopsida; order Caryophyllales; family Portulacaceae; genus Portulaca; species Portulaca oleracea. The sequence goes on along the minus strand of CM055889.1, from coordinate 16,239,243 downwards.
ACAACTTTTTGGACAATACATTTCCTCGAAAGTAGAGGATAGAAACAAAGTGGCAATGTTAGACTCAGTTGTTAGAAGCAAACACACTCAACATGAAAGTTTTTGAAAAAAATATTGTCTTCTTGAGTACACAACACATCACAAGTACACGGGCAGCTAACTAGTTGTTGGACATGAAGCCAAACCATCATCCAGAGTTAAGAATCACCCAAAAAAATGCAACATGCACATATGTTTTCTTGCTACTCCTGCTCAGCCTGAGATAGATGAGATTCAAAGACTTGTGGCTCAGATTGATGAGAGGCAGGTCCGATGATGGTCTAGACAATGTGTGATTACTACTGGTACGCAATTGGTACTACTAGCCGAGCAGACTAATACACAAAAATAACTAATGCGAGTCCACTGTGCTTAAAATACTTACCGCATACCAGCTAAGGTAGCTCATCAGCTCATCTGTATCAAGGAATTTGTTCTTGAAAGCACCACCTTCCAAAGCAACAGGAACAAGTTTCAACTCAATTGGCCGTAAAAGAGCTGTCTTTTCAGCAACCTGCAAGCAAGCACACTTAGTATCTCGAAGGAAGCAGTTAAACAGCTTAAAATCTGATATAACAAAAAATTGAAGAAACAGATCCTGGTAACATTAAAGCCTCAAAAACATTTTCTGACAGCAAAAAGGTAGTAAAAAAAATGAAGTAAAGAAAAAGACAAAATGGTGAGATTGGTATAATGTCTGGAACCCAGCCTTAAAATTGTCATGTACGTTTATAGTGCACACCTTGTTTAGCAACAAAAAATTTATCTGAAATGCCTTAAGAATTCATGCGCTCCTCATTTCCTTAGCTAATGAAACATGCTTATGTGACTTCTAAGATGCGTATTTCTTTTTTCTTCTTTGGGGTGGAGTTGGGGGGGTTGTCCATAGTGGCAGAGAAAAGACAAAGAATTAACAACAGAAATCAGCGTAACTTTCTTTGTTAGTCCAGATAACAGGCTCACTCAAAGATGATCTGAAGACACAGCATGAACTTCCCAGAAGGGCCAATGAACTAAACTAGTTGAAGCAAGAAATATGCAAGTCAAACAAATAATTCTTACTCCCTTCTTTCATTTTTTCTTTTTTAAAAATTTTAATGAAGAAATAGCACCCAATAACATAAATGGAAAATATACAAAGAGAGAAGATTATAAAGGTAACATAAAAGCATTCTCAGAACCAGACAACTAGATCATTGGAGAGGAATCAGAAAGCAATGACCTCTTAATGCATACGAGAAAGCTTCTGGTTAAACTATTTCTATCAAATCTCCTTCAAACAAAAGTAATAAGTCAACTAAAGCACCTTTTTCCAATCCACATAATCAATTAAATCAGGATCCATGGTCTCTCTTGCTGCATTTTGCAGAATCTTCTCTCGTTCCACTTGAGTCGGACGTTGAAGATTAAATATTCTGTCCATCCGACCAGGCCGACGTAAAGCTTCATCAATTTGCTTTACATTTCTTGTGGTAGCCATCAAAACGACACCATCTTGCTTCTCAAACCTGCACAAGAGTAAAACAATCATTTCTTTTCCGTTGCATCGTGTCCATTCAATGCGACGAACCCAAATTAATAAACTTATTTCAACCATCAAAGGTTACCCATCAAGTTCCACCAGCAGTTGATTGATAAAAGCCTCATGATCCTGCTTTTTGGTATGGATGAACGTGCCCCTGACCCCAGCAAAGAGGTCAAAATCCTCCACAAATATTATTACAGGTGCCTAGGACAACAACATATGATTTTGTCAATTTGACTAGGAAGAAAAGATTTTTGGACCTGGTAATAAAGACAGGTTTTCAAAGTAACTGACTAGCTAAACTGTGACTCCACAGACGCAGAAACCATGAAAGACACCCACCCACACTTACAGCAATACACACACACACGCACATACCAAAAAAAAAAAACCCCCAAAAAAACAAAGTTCAAACGATTGAGTCTGTTAGTTTTACTTGTGTGGTTACTTCTACAAATTCAGCCTTCCATTTGAATTTCAAATCAAAGTGCAGAAAGAAATTGTAATGATCAAGTGTATTAGTTGCATGTCTGTCTTCCCCCGTAGAGTCGCCACATTCAGTACTAAACAACCACCCAAACAGTATTGATCCTGCAAAAACAGATCTAAAGGATCACGATGTACATCATCTTGCCCTCCTAAGTGCCGTCCAGAAATGAAAATGGGAAAAAGAGGTTTAAAAGGGTGCACTAAGGGCAGCAAAAAATTGGATGATAACAAAATGGAACGAATTCGTACAAACAATTGGCCAAGGTCTTGATAATTTACTCTCTTGATGCTCTTCGTCTATTGTCTATAACCTAATTGAAATGTTACTACCTCTTTTTAGAACAGTAAATCCTAGCTCGCCCTTGAAATTTGGTCCTTTTAGGCAACTTTGACAATGATAACAAACAAAATCATCCCCGTGCCAGAAACAAAACAAATCCAACTCAAAAGTTCATTATATTCTCCTTGAACATATGGATAAGCAAAAAGTAAAAGTATAGAGTACGGAATATGGACCAACTCTCTGGCTGTCTGGAACAATTCCCTAACATTAGAGGCACTCTGCCCAACCCATAACCCAGCTTCCAACTGTTGTGGTTTGACTTCAACAACAGGCACTCTAGCCTCCGCAGCAATAGCCAATGCCAGGGATGTTTTTCCGGTTCCTCTTTCACCAACAATAAGGACACCCTGCACATGTCACATGAGCTCCCACAATAAATAGTTGTGAAGGATTTATTATCCTGAGAGATGATAAGAAACTGCTGGCCCATTTCGGAAATAATCCCTTTCGTAATAAAATGCTTCAAACAAAAGGAGCACAACATTGTTATAAGCATGTGATATGTGGCTAAACAAGACTCATTTCAATAATCGCAGAAACAGAAACTCAGAACATATAAGCCACAAGAAAAAATCATCAAGAGTTTGACAGTCTCACATTTCTGGAGAATATGACTCAATTGAACCAAGCAAAACTTAGACTAGCCAATATTACTCAATTAATAAAAGGACAAACAGAGTCAAAGTATTCAGTTCAATTGCGTTAACATACAAGGACTTGAGTTATACCCTGATATTTGCCCCTCTGGATTTCTTTCATACATCATTAAAATATAGATGGGTAATCAAAATGACATGTTATTGAGACCAAGGAAGTAACACCTATAAACAAAAGGGGCCTTCATATGTAAAAGTTTATGTCATACTCACCAGAGAGCTATCCAGCTTTTTAATTAGACCTAGAAGAAACAAAAAGAGCAGCTAGAGAAGCTAGAAAAATAACATACCCGAGGAGCACGGGCTCCTAACTTCTGATATACACTTGGATTTTGTAGAAACTTCACAACGTCCTCAATCTCTCCTTTCATTGATTCGATACTAGCGAAATCTTTTATCCGTATTGGTGGATTTTTCACCCTCTGAAGCACAAAGAATTAGAAGCCTGTAACAATAAATAATACTAAAAGATAAAACCGCACCAATTTCTACCTTCATATTGTCAAAAGCTGTCTTAATAGGATCAACCCCAGCTTTCTGTTTATGCAATACCCTCCGCTTTTTGTACCTGAAGTACCCTAACTGCAACAAACCACAACAGAGTTAACACAAAAGTAGCATTCCATAACAATACATGCACAGACGAGACAGGGCTCCACCTTCCAAAACTATCAACAGTTTAAAAAGAAAGGTCAGCAAAATAATGCCCATGAATAAACGTGCATGTTTCTTCTTTACTAATAACTATGCAAGCAAAATGTACAGCTCTCGTTTCAGCCAGAAGAAAGATGGCCTCAAAATTCAGATACCATATAAAAAAATATATACATAAAAAAAAAAGCAATTTGCTGAGCAAATAAAACATATGTACGAACTGAAGAATTATTGTCACCCATTTAGAACCCTAGACTATTGAGTCAAACTCAAAGAAGGGATAAGATTGTGTAATGAGTTGTATAGTTACAGTACTCTGAACCCCATACAGACTCCTCCAGCATACATAATAGCAGCAAGAACAGCTGAGCAGAAACATCAGAATTAGGGATAAGGGAACTGGGTTTCGCTCCCCCAAGACTTTAATCCTTGCCCAAAAAGTAGAAAGGAAAGAGCGGGGGAAACCTCTCTTGCACTTTGTAACTTGCTTCTTTCCGCTGATGCACATCATTGCAGCAAAACAGACAATGATATAAAATAATGATACTAAGAATACACATGGACTAGTTATCCCTTAGCAGACTGGGAAAGACTACAGCATGCAGATAAAATTCTCTTCTTTTACTCTCATATGAACACAAGATGTCAATAAATAAAGCGTATTTGACAACCAAACATACTAGTAGAGGTTTCATACTTTTTTCTAATTCAGACAGTAAATAACATCATTTGTAGAAAGATTTATCTAGTAGAACTGAAGAATTACCAATCTCCCAAATTTCTGCTGATTTGGATCTCGACGGTAAGGTCCAAAGCCCAGCAGTCTAGGGACCTTTTTCTTCAAGAACCGGAATACGTGATATAGCACATATCCATATAAGGCGCTTCTGATGAGAAACCAAAAATACCACTGAATGCCATCTGTTTTCCTGGTTTTGAAACTCATCTCTGCCTCAGACTGCCATTTCAAGTACCAGGTTGAGCCAACACTCACATCTATTTCCTCTGGCCATGCCATACCCAGACGTATCCTCACCTACACAGTGGAAGCAATCTCAATTGACAACCAAAAATAGAATGACCTTGAAAACCAAACACGCGTTTCAAGAATAACTACCGGATAAGGTATCAGGAATTCCACAAGTGGAAAGACAATCATCATCATTATGTCATCATTAATGTTTTTAACTTTCTCCGACATCCAAACTCTTCCACGGGACACAATTTTGGTATTCCATACGCCATCGAACAACTTGTGAGAAATCCTCCCCATCAAAAGAACCTGTTGATAGATACTCAGCTCTGAGAGAGGAATCCACATAAGTTGAACAGCAGTGGGAACACCTGATGCAATCATTTTGAAATACAACCCATCAAACCCTCCAAAATCTTCAAAAAGGACTTCATATTCCTGAAATCAAATGTAGTCATCAAAACCATTACATTTTTATAATGATGTACAAGGGATCAAAAAACTGCAAAGTCCAAACTAAAGACCTTAATATTAACATAAAATTCCCTGTCATCCCCTTTCAGTCCTATGTACATTGCGCCCCAATCATGCCTTATCCGTGCATACTCCACAAGGTTATTTGAGACTGCATATGGAACAGCATCAGGATCCATTTCCCAACTATTTTTCTCCTCATTATACGATGTCTTCGCAACCACTCTATCACGGGCCAACATGATGCTCTCCTGACAAAAGGTAAAAAGTAAATACCTCAGGATAATACACATAAATGAGCTAAAATCTACGGTACAAGATTATCACTAAATGACAATCTTAGCACCTAACAGGTTTAGGCAACTGAAACCAGAGACTGTTACATAGTAGTAGACTGAATGACCGAAGTATGTCCATACAAAGCAGGTTTTATGAAAAGCAACGATAACATGACAAGGAAGAAATTGGCAGCATTTGGGAAAGCTGTAGCTGCACTGTTAACTTTAGTACTATACTATTGTTGTCAACAACTGTGTTGTGGTTATAGCCATAAGTTAGCTGAACAATCGGTAATTAATAATGTGTTCCACTTAATTCATTCTACGTCATTTGAAGAACTTATTTTAGTTTATTCATTATTTCTTCACACAAAATGGAAGATGAGGAACATTTTGATATAAAAATAAAAATAAAATCTTTGTTACTTTGTGTAAGGTGTGTCAATAAGATATACATCTACGGGTTTATTTACTTATTCTTGTCACTCATCTGTATGAAATAAGATTAACAAACTTAAAAGAAAATTAGTGGATACCTTAGTTATTAAAAAAATCCATATGTATAAAGTGAAATATAACAAAGAACGTATAATAATTATTATCAAATAATATGACAAAGAATTTCAAAATTATCACTAAATAAAATTACTAATGACACAATCTCAACTTATCCATTGACTTGACAGCAAAAGTTGCATTTCCATAACTTCCTCAGATTGTGAAAATTGACTTTAATGAAAATTAACTTCTTTTCTAAATTACCTTACCAAAAAACATAAAAAGAAAAGTTTATAAAAAATTCAGAGAAAGCTACCCAAAAAGTAGGACCAAATGCAGCCTTATTACCTGTCTCTCTGCCACGTATTGTTTCCCTCGATCAACATCCTGTAACAAGCTCTTTTTCAAGTTTGCTTTTGCTTCCTCGCGCCACCTCTTCCATCCATGATGAAGGTGGATACTTATAGCTTTTGGTACAACAACTTCCTTTTTCCCAAAGACCCATTTTAATTCAACTTCTGGATAACCTTTTACAACCTCTCCCTCTGGTGTACCTGCAACAAAACGTTTTTCATCTCCATGTTTCTTCATATACTTCCTGATATCAGACTCTAGCTCTCCCTGAAGATCTTTTGACTCTTTAAGAGCTTGCTTTATACGTAATGCAAAGTTCACTTGCTCCCCATCAAAGAGAGGCCCAAGAGCATCATCAACCTCCACCACACCAGGCAGTATCATCTGTTTCAGGTATTCTTTTTGAGCTCCTTCTAAGTCTTTCTGAATATCATTCCTTGAAGATGTTATGCCAGAAGTTTTTGGTGAGCTGCAACCAAGCAACCATAAGAGCATAAGATGCATCCAATAAAGCTTTTAGTGGCTTCATGGTGGTAGCAAAAGTTGCACTAGTAAACTTAATTATTGATGAAGGAAAGCAGACATATAAGCATTGATGTCACAAGTTCATAACTCTTCCGATTAAAAATGCTCAGACAAGCACGTATATGCACACAAAGAAGGGTAAGGAGAAGATCAAGACTATATAGAAACTGCACCAAAGATAATACAGCAAAAAGGAATTTCATAATTAGTTAGATCAGGACTATTTAGTTAGATCATTCCTAAGAAACATGACAATTTAAAATTTAGGCATAAGGTTCTTCCACCATTTCATCAAGTTATGCTGCCCCTCAATCTGCAGGAATACAAACAATTCAATCTGGAACCAATGAAGTACATCTTTCCTGGAAAGGGTGTATGTGCAGGTTGTCTTTTTCGAGAATACATCTAAATAATAAAGTCTTTTTAACACGGAAAAGCATAATGTCATTTAAAAAGAGTAGCTACAAGAAATAATGCTGAAAAGGCATCCAACAAAAGAGTATTAAAACCGAAGAGTAGGTTTTCCACAAAGCCAATAATGTCGAAAACAGAGGGAAAAAAAACCTCCACCTCCAAAAGAATAAAGCTTTGACACATATGGATGCTCAATAGAGATTTCAGCCCCATCAAAAACTCTCCTATTCCCCCTCAATAATTACCAAATAAGCATGGGGAATGGCTGGGAGAACTTTACACTTGACCATTGTTGTTCTCCCAACAAAATTCTCCTACTTCAATAACTAGTGTCGCACCGAGCTACACATAACTTAGGGTAGGACCCCAACAACTCAGAGCTAATCCCAAGGGTTTCGTGCAAGCAGGCAATCAAGTAGTAAGAGTTTTGCAGTTTCCAAGCCATCTTTGCACATGGAACCAATTTACCCAAGAAAATTTCCTCCTTTATTAAATATCGCAATTTAAGATATTGGCTATACAAGCTTCCCGCACAAATATATATACATAAATAAATAAGGCAGGATGATTTCAAAGGGAACGGAGTCTTCCAGATGAAAACCAAGGAAATCCAACAGCAGAAAACGAAACAGCAAATTGCTGCAACGGGGAGAGAGGTGAAGGAAATAGGATTTAACAGTGAATTTGCCACGATTTCCCAAGGCAGAAAAACTCCATCTAATCATGTCAAGGGAGGACACACTCTTACAAGCCCTACTGTGCACACCAAAGAACTCGCAACATTATCATCAGTTGGGAAGGCTTGGTAAACAAAGAGGGGGACAAAAGATCTCATGTATTATTTCACAATCTTCCTCTTGCAAGGATCTCAAGAAAACCAAAAAGATATTGTGTATCTATTGTGCTAGTCCATGGCAGCTTTAAATATCATCTTTACCCTATGGCTACAGGCACCCTGTAGATTTTTTTTTTTAAGTAATCAAAATGCAGATGTCACCCATTCACAAAAGTAGGCGATCCCAAAGCCTTAAGCACCTCTATACAAAAATCCCATCAACAAAATCCAATAGGTTGAGCTTTGTACCATGATAGATAACTCTATGCAATTGCTTTCTGGCCAAATGCATGAAAGTAATCCTACTTTCTGAACTCCAGGAAAGATTCCCTTTCGGGTTCCATTGTATTTATGCAGGAGTTACAGCCAGTTTATCCTCTCTTCAAACATCCCCAACCCTCCCCCCCCCCCCCCCCAAAAAAAAAAAGTAATGCAGATGTTGTTCTTTCGGGTTGGCATCCGACTGTCAACACCCACCATAATTCATCACGACAAACAGCATCAATACTTGATCAAGGACACCAACTTCCCCTTCTTAAGTCTTAACAACTAACAGAATCTAACTACAAAAATCCAGCAAAGGCAACCAATTAAGGTGGAATGAAATCAATCATAATACCTGATGAAATGGAAACTGATACCATCTAAGCCACTATCTAAAGAACCTAGCTAGTGAAAATTGACACATATCATAATACATCTTCCATCTGCGCATCACTCTTTTATCTACTGGACTTGCTACTGCTGCATCCTCTATCAAACTTAATTTTTATGTTCCAGTTTTTCTTTGATCGTACTATGCCATCACAAGATTTTCTGTTATTCCTGTCCCATACATTTATATGGTTTGTCCCCTCATGCATATCAATGCTCTTCAATATCCTATATGTTCTCTGTCTGGCATCTTCCCATTACCTCTTATAGTCCTGTTGACATTTTCTCTGGTAATCTTATACCCCAACCAACTTACACGGGGCTCTAATCTCTATCAATGTGAAAATTGGACATCTCTTACATGAACTCAACAAGCTAATTCCCATAAGATGAAACTGCGTAGCATATCCCAACTCATGGGTCAATTTCAACAGCCTACTTTAGATTATTGCATTCAATCACAAGCTTGCCCTAATCAAATCCTACAGATAGTACGCATACACTCAATAGCGTAGATTTCCCTAGCATCCCCACATAATGAAGACTAGGTCATAGGCCTATGCCCTGTTAGTATGGCACCAAACATTCACATCTTGATTTCATTACAAAATAGGGTTCTGGTTCGGCCACCAAATTCACGTAACAAATGCTTACTAAATGATCAATAGTTGAATACAGTGGCTCAACATGCGGTTTTGATCATGATTTTGGTTTCAGTTCAGGAATTGTGTTTCATATCACAGTTCCCATGGGGTGACTGTGAAATATTGCTCAACATTTTGAACCTATGGTTCTAGAACAGATCAAAACGATAAAGTCAACCAAACAATGCATAAGGGCAACTCGAGCATCATCAGTATATACTATCCGTCCATTCCTCAAGATAAACTCTAGAAGACCCTACTTTATTTGTGCCTAAAACTGGTATCAACATGTAAAATCACTGCAACAGTTTCGTCAAACTAGTCTAGGATCATGCTCTACTTCTCATTCTGATTTCTAAAATCTTGAGTCTATGCTTCCTAGGGTAAAAACATTTTTTTTTCAAAGAAAGTAAATAAACAGTGTGGCAACCCACAAGAATTACAACAGCAGCAATCAGCAAATTACCTTGGGCCACGCCTGATCTCCTGAGTAAACCTCCGGACCAAGAGCTGAGTCTCGCGCTCGATAAACAAAAGCTCCCTAACACCAATGCTCAAAGCCTTTGTTTCCCTCCTATAAATCTGATCCTCTATCTCACCAATCTTCTCCTGTAGTGCATTGTAAACCTTCTCACCTCTATCCAACTCCTCCACCAACTTATCAATCTTCTCCTTCAGCTCATCATTGGCAGCACCAGTAGGGCTGGCCTGCAGCTTAACCAACAACTTATCCTGCTCGTTTTTTGCTTTCAACACCAAACGAAGCACGTCATCCGCCCTGTTAACCAACTCTTCTTTTTCTGTCCTCAATTCCCTCAACTCTGCATACAACCCACCTAATATCTCATCTTGAAGCTCCCTTCCTTTTGATTTAACCTCCTTCAAAACAGCCTCTAAGTCATCTACATCTCTCTCGCCCGCCCTCACCGCCTCCATTTCCCTCAACAAACCCGAAACACTGTCTAACAATCTCTTAGTATACCCTGAATATTCATGTTCTTTCCACGACACAACAGTCTCCTCTTTCACAATTTTTCCCTTTTTCCTCCATAGTATGTCACTAATTGCAGGCAATGCAATGGCTGGAGCCTGGAACCCACGAATTGGGCACAGACCAATTACAACCCAAAACAGTGCGAATGCAGCACACTTTGAAATTGAACCGAGAAACCCATTATCAACATTGATTCTACAACAATCAGAAACTGTATTAACTACTGCTGGGTCACCTGAATTTCGTGATAATTGGTGGGTTTTTCTGGGTCTGGAAGCCTCTTCAAATGGATTGGATAAGCACCCGAAAACCCGGGTTGAATTTCGCCGGAGAACAACCAGAGATTGACGACGAGGTCCTGAAGTTCTGACGTGCTTAGTTGTGAAAGCTCGAATTCTTCCATGGCGGTGGTGAGTTAAGGAGGGGGTAAGAAGCGGTTGTGAAGGTGAGGCGCATGTTGAGAACATAGGAAGAGGGGCTTTAGAGAAACTGAGATGAAGAAGGCAGAAAATGTGACGGGAGTAAAGAGGTTCAAGGTTTCATGGAGGGAAAAATGGAGATTTGGGGGGGCTTTACTATCAGTGAGTAGCAATGAGAGTAATACTGCGCTGGGGTTTATCGGAAAATTGCTTGGGCAGGCTGGCTCGGATCGCTGGGCTCGGCTGCAAGCCTGCAACTGCAAACGCCCAAAGTTGTGACTTGTGACTCGTGGCCTGCAGATTTTTATTTTTTTTTTGGAGGGGGTATTAAGAGCCTTTATTGGCTTGCATACACGTGTCCGAGTGTAACACACTGAGTCTTGTTGTTGGGAAGAATGGTTGCAGTAATTGCATTATTTCTGATGGTTAAGAGTATCGATTCCCTTGTATGCACATGTCCGTGAAAGACGAAGAGCATAAGACATGTTGTTGGGAAGAATGCTTGTGGCAATAGCATTATCTCATTATAGTGTCTTGTATGGGCATGTCTTACAGAGTTAGACATACGTTTCCTGTTAAGTTTGAGGAGTTGGTCACTGGTCTTGGACTGACGACAAAGGAGGTAGTGCGATGTACTTGGCATAGCTGGCTGGGAGCTGTTGTGGTTTTCCTATCGAGTCCACGGTAAAGTGAAATCAATTGGCACGATTTGGGATAAAAAAAAAGGTTGGTGCTAAGGCAACCAAGATGCCTTAAGATGTTGTACAGGCGCTTGCCCGTGACAATAAGGTATCAGAATGGAGGTATGTGTATTCTTTGTTTGCTCTTGGAATGAGGCGAGAGGTGCCTCTACTGTGATCGCCAAGAAATAAGGCAACTAACTTAGAGGGAAGCGGGTCAAAGGACTTAACGTTGCACGTCCTAATCTAGAGGAGGCTAATGGGTCCATGAGGGGATGTAGAGTGCTCAACAACCAGATTTGGAAAGGGGTAATGGTTACACACAGGGCAGACAAAAATACAAGTTCAAAAGATTCTTGACAAATGGGTCCATGTCCGAAGAGAAACTAGAAATAAAGTTACGCTGACATTTTGAGAAAAAGTAATATCAACTATCAAATGAATAATATAACTTTTGTATAACATCTCCTTTCCTTTACTATATAGTAAAAGAGAATATGACTTGTGTTGTGATTATTCTTTCTTTTCCAGCTTGCTTAGTTGCTTGGCTATTCACACATTCAATTACAATTTCACCCTTTAGTTTAAGAGAGAAGAGGGAATGTGCTACTATTTTGCAACTTGGCTAGGTGCTTGTGTTCACACCTTCATTTACCTGTTTACCCTTTGTAACTGATTGAGTGTTTGTCTTAATATATGAAATATATTATGCTCTAACTCCTGTATGCGTCCGAAATCGATTGGGTTGGCTTCTCCACGATATTATAAAACTTTCCTTTCCCCGTTTAATTTTTGTACCCCATAAACTAACCCCAGATTAAGGGGACAAAATAAATGAAAATCAAAGCCAGAAAAGGGACGGAGGAAAACAACTTTAGAAAAACAGAATTTGATGTTCAAACAGCACATCGATAAATACTAACCCAAATATAAGAAGTCTGATTTCGCTGACAATGAACTAAATCCCAAGCTCATAGTTCTCAATCTCCACAAATTGTATTTGGCATGGGCCAAAAGGAATTTAGATACCTAGATAAATCAAAAGCTTCCAAACTAAATCACCAAACTTGAACTCAGATAAATAAGCTCGAACAATTACAAAAATAAAGCGAAAGAAAAAAAAGGAAGATTAAACTATAAATCTAAATCTAAAATTGAAGCTAAAACAAACCTTAAAATTGCGACTTGCTTTCTTCAATTTTTACCCGAGCAGCACCTTCCTCAAAGAATGTCGGTCATTCAACTCCTTCAGATTCAGTGCTCGACTGTATTTGCTCTGCTATTGTTGCTCTTGTTTGGTGGTCTTAGGTGTACAAATGAAGAATCATATTAGAGATGAAGAAAGAGGGAAGGGAGCAAACGCATGGCATTAGGCCCAATTTTCCACGGTTTTATTTGGGGGCTGGCATTAGACAGATACAAGCGAAGGGGGAAAAGTGATGCTAAGAAAGATTAGAAGGCTAAATTTTGAATGATAAGAAGTTACAAGTCTACTTATACCGCACACGTAAGTAATACGTTCATGGACAATTGGAAAAATTATCAGTTTTAATTCAACCAAAAAAATATTCACCACACTTTAACAATTTTTAAAATTATTTTTTTTTATGTCAGATACACTAATAAACTCAACTCCTAGGTCCATTCCAATTTGTTTGTCATTCTAGCTACTACCTACTTCTCAAAGTATTTGTCAATTTAACTAAGTTTCGACCTATGATTACTCACAAATTAAAATGAGTTATAATATGAAATTTCTCCCGTTAAAAAGATATATTACTAAAAATTACAATGCGGATAAAATTGATAAAATGATTGTTGGAAATATAAAAGTGACAAATAAAAAGGAATGAAAAGTTCTTTTGTACTACGACAACATTAGACTTTGTAAAATTATAGGAGGATAAATATTTCTAAAAAAAGTTGAAATTAAGATGATGGGAGCATGGCCGGTCCTGAGAGTAGGTCCAAGGGGCAACCTAAAGAGGTCATGATTTATATTTTTTTTTCCCTTAGTTTAAGGGCCCAACCAAGAGAGAAATAGCAATATTAAAAGGTCTAACATTCTATCATACCAACTATTAGGATCCACTATTGACAGGGCCACAAGCGCACGGGTACGGTGTAGCACGTCAAGGTTGATTCCACAGGGACTCAATCTAGCAATGCAATGAACTAGCCCTCTACTTGATTGCTAAGTTAATCGGGTTTTGGATTTTCAAAGGTTTTAGAAAACTAATTAAAACTAATAAAAGTGAGGAAATAATCTAGGGTTTAATCAAATGGGGAAAAACTTCTAGGGATATGCTTTCCTAGCAGCGAATTCGACTATCAAAACCTAGTTTGTGCAATTATTCTTTCAACTGAATCAAGAATCTATAATTATTAGAATTTTACCGCTCTTTCGATGTTTAATAGAATTACTTCAATTAACCTAATTAATAACTTTCATATGCTTTTTAGGTTAATCGAAGTTGAAATCATTAGATAACCTGACTTTTTAAGGCCTTCAATTCTGATTAATCTAAAAGGCAGACGAAAGTTGTTGATTAGGTTGCTTAGAATAATTATATTTAGCATCGAAAGGGCGATAGAATTAAGAGGTTGTCGATTCTTGATTCATTCTTGAATGTATGATTGTGTAGGTTAGGTTTTAGTAATCGAACTCGTTGTTAGGTTAGCATCTCCCTAGAAGTCTTTCTCTCTTGACAGATTCTTTGATTTATTTTTTCCCTGCTTTATTAGTTTAATTAGTCTTCTAAAATCTTCCGAAACCAAAACCTGATTAGCTTAGCAATCGCGATAGAGATTAGTTTTCTGTGCTGCTAATGAAGTCCCTGTGGGATCGACCTTGACGTGCTACTACGTACACCGTGCGCTTGCGGTCCTGTCAAGTTTTTGGCGCCGTTGCCGGGGACTCTGTCCCTAGCAGTCGGTAAATGAACCTCTTAGGATGACTAAGTTGTTTTCTGTTTTCTTTCTTTTTCTTTTTTTTTATCTTTTAAAAAAAACAAAAAAAAAATGACAATTCTTGATTTTCCCCAATTTGAGCAGGAATTATTTTGGCACTATTTTGAACGATTACGTGCATGTCCTATTCCATGTGGTGTAGTGCCTGGGATATCAGATATTCTTGACATTGTTGCCGAGGGGGTGAATAGTGAGACTCGTACTCTATTAGAGTATTTTGGTTTCTATGCTAAAACTGTTGATGAAGCTTGGAGCTTGCTTGAGTGGCTTGAACGTGATACTCTTGAATTTGAAAATTCTTATTGTGTATCTAGTTACTCTTATCCTAATCCTTGTGCACATCATGCTAGATTATATACTCAACCCCATTGTGTGCATCCTTGTCGTTTGTGTAATTTTCTTGACCATGATGATTCTAAATGCCCTGTTTTAGCCAAACTTGATTTTTTGATGAGGGCAATGCAAGAGCAGCAAGATAAGTTGGAAGCTTGTCTAGAGAAAATAGATGAAATATTTGACCCTTCTAAGTCATCTTCGCCAACTGTTGCTCCTTCTCATCCTAGCTTACCTAGAGACACTACTGATGGTGTCATTGCTTTTCATAATGCATCCTTACCTTTTTCTCAGTCGACGGGGTTTGAGGTGAGTGATTCCCATGGGTTTGATGCTAGGTATGATGATGATGTTTGTCATGAGTCAATTGATGCTATTGATGAGGAGGCCTGTGAGAGGTTTGTGGGTGAATTAGATACTTCAAACAAAGAATCTGATGATGGACTCCATGCTTCTATGCTCTTCTGTTGCCCCTAAGAACCTTGAGGAGACCATTCCCTGTGAAAAGACCATTGATGTTCATGTTGATGTGGAATGTGAGGTTGACTCTTGTGATGTGACTGTGATTGAGGGGACCAACAATGTTCTTGACTTGTCCTTAGGCACTTTAGAAGGGTTTCATCCCTATCTTGATCCATATTGTAAATGCCTAGAGGACTCAGCTAGAAAAATCATGTGGACTACTTATTTTGATTCTTTTGATTTTTCTAGTACTCTTGACTTATTTGAGAGAGTGCAACTAACATTCTTTGCCATGAGTATTTTGTTGCTCTCTTATCTGCAGGCTTGTGAAACGCATGCTGCGGAGTTTGACAAGCTTTTAAGGGCGTTAGCCGCTTCTGAGGTAAGTTTCGTCTAGCTAAAGACGTTAAACTAGCGCTTCTTGGGAGGCAACCCAAGCATTTAATTGCTTTATTAGGTTTTATTTTGTTTTGATTGCGAAAACCCTCCTTTGTTTAGTACTTTAAGGTGTGTTTGGATTGTCATTGCAAGCATATTATTGGGAATTTTTGGCTTGATGTAGATGATAGGAGAGACTTGGTTGTTTGTTTGATTTAGGTTGCTGGTCTTGTTTGTGATTCATCTGGTCTTGATCGATTCAAGTGTATGATAGTGAAGTTCTTATGTTTGGTACATTAAATGAACTAGTTGCAGTGATTGTGGTAGTTTAACCCGTGAGACTTTTTAAGCCTAAAAGACTATCATTTTTATAGTGTCATATTCTTTTGAGTTTGACCTTACCATGTTTGCATCTCTAGAACTTGATTTGACTCTCTTTGAAACTGCATTTGACTCGTGCATTGTGTTAATATGATTGAGGCCCATTTTGAAGCCACATAGCCAAAAAGCCACCTAACAATATGACCTCTTTTTGCTAAGCCCTTTACTAACCTTTTTTCATGTCTTGTTGTTACCCTATAAGTGTGCACCCTTGGCCTGTTCTTAATTCTTCACCCTTTAGCCAAGTTAGTGGAGCAACAATTCAGTTGGGGGGCAGTTTTGTAGTCTAATTGTTGGTGACTTTGGTTGGTTTACTTGATGAGGGAAGTATTGTTCATAATCATTATTTATCCCTCTTTTCATTCGAGGTTGAAATTGGTTTGATGGTAAATGAGTCGTTTCTTTATGTATCTATGCTATTCACCACAAAAAAAAAGGAATGAAAAGTAAAAAAAAAATGAAAAAAAAGAGAAGAAGCTTTTAAGAATAAGGTGAATAGCATGGTCGCTTTCTTGCTTATATCGTCTTTTCCCTTGCTTTTCTTTGTTTTTGGGAAGGCATTTATGCTTCATTGCGGTGCGATGTAAGAGGCGTTGTGCTATATGTATTGGGAATGTTGTTCTTTAGGTTCTTGGCTTTTAACTCCACATTTCCTAAATGATTTCCCTCCTAACCCTACGCCTAAGCCCCATTACAACCCTTGAAAAGTCCTCATGATTAACTTTCATGCATGTTGTCAATAGCGGTAGAGAATTGAGAGTCTTGTCAAGCTTATGGTAGGTTGTTTACATTGGTTGAAGGTTTTGAGCGAACCGTTATATCTTTTGCAAACACATGAGGGAAGTGATTCACATACCCTAAAGTGAGGTCCTACCGATCCCTACTAGTTCGCCAAACATGTGAATGAATTTTGATTGCATTTGAGTTGTGATGGATTAGTTGTGTTGCTTCCTGACCTGTGATTCTTTTTCGAACGGCAATGTTTGTTTCAATTTGATTCTTATTCTCGCTAGGAGTCCTTGAGTGTATGTTTGCTTTAGTATTCTTACATTGCTTTTTATTAGAGGAGGTGTGAGTATATTTCTTTTTCTTTTCAAGTCCTTTCATCTAGTTTTGAGTCTTGTACTTGCTTGGGGACAAGCAAGGAGCAAGCATGGGGGGATTTGATAACTGCGTTTCATGACTATGTTTTTAGGGGTTTTCAATAGTGAATTAGGGATAGTTTTGAGTGTGAACCTTGATTTTTATTCCAATTTCCCTACTACACTTGGTGTTGTTGTTTGTGATGTGAATTTGTAGGTTTTGAGTCCAAAATACCAACTTTCTCTCAACTTCAGGCAAGAGTGAATATACCACGGACCTCTACATGTCAAACCCAAACCATGGTACAAATTTGGGACAGAAAAGAGAAAGGAATGGCCGGGCAGTGGCAACCTCGGGCAGCCCGAGGTGGTGGCCACGGTCCGTGGCGGTTCAGCTCCTTGTGCCCAACTCATTTTTTGCGAAGGAAAGAAGAAAGAAACGAAACAGTGGCAACCTCGGGCAGCTCGTGGTGATCACCACGGTCCATGTACGGACTGTACAGACTGTACGGACCGAGGCGGACTACCTATGTAGAGCGGTTGTTTTCGCGAGTAAAAAAGGAGGAAGCGACGGTTTTTCGGGGGGAAGTCATTATCTATCAGTTTTCCTTCGTTCTTTGGCAAAAAAGGATAGAAAGAGAGCCCTAATACTTCCATTCTACTCCTCTTCTCCACCATCAAGATTCAAGATCGAATCGATTCAAGAGAAACCAAGATCAAGATTCGTGAAGGAAAGCAACGACGTTCGCGGAGAAGGTTCTACCCCGGGATCGAAAGGCTCGACGGGTTGTATTCTTCGCAATTCTATCCTTTCCTTTTGATTTCCTTCTTAGTTTTGAGATTCGATTATGATGTTTGGAACTTGTGTCGTACTTTTCTTGAATATGATTGAGTAGATTTCTTGAATTCTAGGGTTTTGCAACCCGAAGCAATGTAGTTTGATTGATTGTTATTAGTTTGTGCGTGAACTCTTGATTAGAATCAATAGAAGGTTGTGTTTTCCATGTTTATGAGTATTCTTAAGGCCTTGAATATTTGTAAGTTTGAGATTAATCTGAGAAATACTGAAAGGTGAATTAAGGTAATCTGACTACCAACTTGTCTACCTAGGCTTATGAAAGTTGAAAAAGGAGTAGTAAACTAGGAAATCATTAGATAACCTGACTTTTAAGACCTTCAATTATGTTTAACCTAAAAGGCAGACGAAAGTTGTTGATTAGATTGTTTAGAATAATTCTATTTAGCATCGAAAGGGCGATAGAATTCAGAGGTTATCGATTCTTGATTCATTCTTGAATGTATGATTGTGCAGGCTAGGTTTTAGTAATCGAACTCATTGTTAGGTTAGCATCTCCCTAGAAGTCTTTCTTTCTTGACAGATTCTTTGATTTATTTTTTCCCTGCTTTATTAGTTTAATTAGTCTTTTAAAATCTTCCGAAACCAAAACCTGATTAGCTTAGCAATCACGATAGAGATTAGTTTTCTGTGCTGCTAATTGAGTCCCTGTGGGATCGACCTTGACGTGCTACTACATACACCGTGCAGAGCACACCACGGTGTGACCGTGGTGGCTGCCACGGTCTTGGCTGCCGCTGGCTGGAATGTGTGAAGAGAAAAGAGCAGCCCAATTCACAAAGAGAGAAATGGAGGATGAATTCAATTCATTTCCATTCAGACATTCCCATGGCCCAATCAAGATTGATTCAGCCCAATTCACAACCTTCAATTCGGCCCAATGAAAATGAAGGAAGGTGGAGGGCATTGACTTGATGCAGCAGCCCATTATTTCGTTCATTCAAGCTTCCATTCGACCCAATGAGAGAAGTAAGTGGGTTATTTCATTCCACTCATTCAGCCCACTCCTTCACTTTCAATTCGGTCCAATCAACAACAAGGTGGAGGAACTCACTTCATTCCTGCGGCCCAATCATGAAGCTTTTACTCGGTCCAGTATAAAAAGGAGAGGAGTAGAGGCCCATTTAACTCAATTCATTCAGCAATCCATTCAATTTATTCATTCACTCCACCCATGCGGCCAATCAAAGGAAAGAAAGAGAAGTGAGTGGAGGCCCATTTATTCAATTCATTCGGCCATGAATTCAACCCATTTAGTCCACCATTCATGCGCCTAGCACCAAAAAGCAAAGGAAAGAAGAAAAATGGGGCAGGGCTGTCAAGGGCTGACCGTGGGCTGTCCTGCGGTCCGTGGTGCTGGGCTGTGCGTGAAAGTTAGCCGTGACTTGCAAGCAAAAGAAAAATAGGGGACAGTTATATTTTTGGGAGGAGTCATTCATCTGGGGAAGACCTACCATTCAGAATCCATCTATTCATCCATCCACCCTTCACCCAAGAGAGAAAGAAAGCCCTAAATCTCCCATCTACTCCTCACATCTTCAATCAAGATCAAGATCAAGATCAATTCGAAGAGGAGCGAAGTTCGAGATTCGGGAAGAAATTACATTACTTGCGAGGAAGACTCCACCCCGGGATCGAAAGGCTCGACGGTTGTAATTCCTTGTATTTATTTCTCTTTTCGATTTCTTTCTTTGTTTTGAGAATTAATCATGATGTTTGGAACTTGTGTCGTGTTTTCATTGAATATGAGTGAGTAGTTTCTTTGAATTCTAGGGTTTTGCAACCCGAAACAATGTAGTTTGATTTAATATTATTAGTTTGTGTATGAATTCTTGTTTTGATTCAATAGAAGGTTGTGTTTTCCATGTTTATGAGTGTTCTTCAGGCCTGGAATGCTTGTATGTTTGAGATTAACCTAAGAAGTACTGAAAGGTGAATTAAGGTAATCTGACTACCAACCTTTCTACCTAGGCTTACGAAAGTTGAAAAAGGAGTAGTAAACTAAGGAATCATTCGATAACCTGCCTTCAATTCTGATTAATCTAAAAGGCAGACGAAAGTTGTTGATTAGGTTGCTTAGAATAATTCTATTTAGCATCGAAAGGGCGATAGAATTCAGAGGTTGTCGATTCTTGATTCATTCTTGAATGTATGATTGTGTAGGCTAGGTTTTAGTAATCGAACTCGTTGTTAGGTTAGCATCTCCCTAGAAGTCTTTCTCTCTTGATAGATTCTTTGATTTATTTTTTCCCTGCTTTATTAGTTTAATTAGTCTTCTAAAATCTTCCGAAACCAAAACCTGATTAGCTTAGCAATCGCGATAGAGATTAGTTTTCTGTGCTGCTAATTGAGTCCCTGTGGGATCGACCTTGACATGCTACTACGTACACCGTGCGCTTGCGGCCCTGTCAGTAATACATCGGTTGTTTCCCCTTTGATTGATTCTCCCTTGCATTACCTCCTCCTCGAAAATCTGGTCTACCCGAATAAGATTTCCTCTTGTTAAACTTCTCTTTACCATCTTCAGCCTTCTTCTCATTAACAACTCGAGCTATTTTTACAGCTCATTGATATAAGTCTTGAAAGTTGGTGTAGACTTGTCCAGCAGTGAAAGTTTTGATCTCTGCCCTTAGACCATACTCAAAGCGACTTATCTTCATTTCTTCCGTAGCCACTTGGGATGGTGCAAAGCGGCTAAGTTCGTTAAAACGGGTTGCATATTCCATTACGCCTTCGTGTTCCCCCTGCTTACACTGAAGGAACTCTTGCTCCTTAGCCCATTGTACATCCTTGGGATAATATTTTGCATCCATAAGGGCTTTAAACTATTCCCAACCAAGAGGTCGTTCTCCTGCTCCAGGTTTTACTGTACCCCACCAAAACTCGACCTCCCTTTCAAATTGATGAGTAGCTAGTTTAACCTTAAACCTGGGAGGACACTCCATAACCTCGAATAGGTTTTCCATCCTCCTAAGCCATTCCTCATAAGCTAAGGGGTTTGCCCCGCCCCCAAATTTGGGAGGGTTAAGTTTGTTAAATTGACATATCATCTCCATCGCAGTAGGACCCGGTGGTGGCGGTGGAGGTGGGATAATGATGCGACGAGGAGGCATCTGGTTGAATCACTTAGTTAGATTACCTTAATTTAACTAAAACTCATATTAGCAAGTAAGTTCTAAGGCAACAAATTTCATTTCCACTCAGAGATAAAAGTAACTAAACTTTATTCATAAGGCATATTACAAGCATTCATAAAACAGTATATAAGTAATATATCCTAAGGTGGCACGATAATTTAAACGCATTTTAGGTGCCACTTATTACTCTAAGGGGTGACATTACAAAAATAACATACATTACATTTGATAAGAAATGTGCTTGAATCCTATCCTTCAGTTGAAGGGGAATTGTCATCAGAATCCATGGGATCCTCCGCAGTAGAGTTTTCTGAACTTAAAGGTTCCGGAGGTAGCAAGGGCGGTAAGCCCAACAGTGCTGGCATATGTGTCACTGGGGTGAACTCTATGTGAAATGTTCCGTCCACCAATTCCAACATTCTCTCCCAGGTTTCTTGCCAGCCTAACGGATAAGTCACTCCATACCCATCCACCCAACGGACCCAAAAAGTCGCCACTCTATTAAATCTTCCAGCTTGTGGGGATTCCTGAAACAAGACATCCATCTCATGTCGCTCCAAGACTACTCTTTCAGTTATATTTCGTGTTAATCCTTGTGTTTGGCTAGGATTTAAAAGATGCTCTTCCACCCATGCATTAGCCCTTTCTTGTCTAGACATCGGATTCGTTCCTAGACCATATACCCCTAGTAGCGGCTCCACCGCAAACAAAAAGTCTATCAACCCTTTATAAGTAAATGGGGCAAAGCGACCAGGGGGTACTGGATCCCGCAAACTCTTAGAAATCTCATTCCATTGGCCACTTCTTGGTAGTTGATGAACAAAGGAACGTGTCCAAAAGTGACAAGTAAGCCTCCTTGGCCCCCACCGATTACTGAGGTCAATACATCTCCAATATATAACGGCATTCCACCATGCCAACCAAAAGGAAAGGTACATGAAATTATTCAGGCTGAATACCATCCTAAACACATAACAACCATGTAAGTATCAAACTCACACAATAATCACATATTACACGCAGTTATCATATATATGAATATAATCACATAGCATGCAATAAATAAATACACCCCCTATATCTTACGGGTCTCAAAGCTTATTTCCTCCTAACCTTATAGGCTTCCTAACTTAGATTGCCAAAACCTGGCTCTGATACCACCAAATGTAACACCCCTCTTCCCTAATCAAGGGAATTACATCGCCAGGGCCTCTATTAAAGCCCTTAAGGCTAACTTAACAGTTAAAACATAATCTCCTTTGTTTCTTTTTTTTTAAAACCTGAGAAAATTTCAGCAGAGCTTCCTTTGTAATATGGACTAACCCAAAATACAAGTTGTCATTTCAATCCTGCCAAAGACAGTTTAACAACGCTTATGTACAAAAGGCCCACACGTACGGGCTACACGCCCCTTTCCAACCAACACCCAAAATACAGGTCACTTGTTCTATTTACATGCAACATACACAACACTTATTTCTAAACATAACGAGGTTCTCTGCTCCTCCCATGCGTCCAATTGGCCCTCAAAACATAAACAGCTTACTTACTTCTCAGTTGTCACCTGGGGAACCTGGAAAAAGGGGGAAGTGGGGGTATGAGCAACCACACACTCGGTGGATAACCCACCTCCAAAACAAGACTAGTGCACTTAAATATCATAATAATACATCAAGACATATAAATATTTAATACATGTATTACCAATGCTTAGCATGCAGGGCGGGTAACTTGTTCTTAGGTTCACGCGCAGGAGCTAACAATTAAACATGAGTTCTCATCACATGTGTTTCAAGGAGACTGCTACTTAACCTTTTTAATTCAGGAAGTCCCCCTTCTTTCTTTCTTTTCCAGACTGACCCCAAGTCTTTGAAGAATTAAAACAGCAACATGTAAAGCACCACAAAGGGAAAGAAATTTGATACAGGGACCTCATAAATGGAAAAGACACCCCTTGCAACCTTGAACTACCAAAGTATTTTACTTGCCCTTTTTTCGCAATAATTAGCAAAGCGAAGTAAAAGATTTTTCTTCCCTTCCTTTCTTCCCTTTCCCTCTTTTTTTTTTTGATAAAATACTCGTACCATGGGCGTAGGGTACTTTCAGCACTCTCCAGTCGGGGCCGGTTCCCCCTTAAGACAGTTAGTTTAACTTCCTGGGAGTTCTAACGTCAATGAACCTTATATACTTAGCCGATTCAGTTCCTCTTTACAGGTGTAACTCCGGCTTTCCAATTAGTCTACAGTACCTAGTGCAATACACCTAGCCTGAAAACCAATTCAAACCGCTTTACAAATCGAATAAAAAGTGCACTTCCTTCCATTCAATTCCAAGATAACAACTTCCAAACAATTTTCCACCTCTTTGAACTCGTTTAGAAATCAACCTTTGGCAATCAAATTTATTACTTAATATACATAATTTTTTTTGGAAATCAAACTTTATCAAATAAGGACTGAAAACCCTTGTCAAACAGGGACTTAATATCAAGGATACATAATAATAATAAATAATAATAATAATAATAATAATAATAATACTTCAAATTACAAACCCCTTGTCAAAATAACTACTCCGCTTCTTGCTTGTAAAATTAAGTGATACAAAACCAAGGCTGAAAATTGGCTTATTTCAATTAGCAAACCTAAACCTCTACAAGTCACGAGTATTTGGCTATATAAAAAAAAAAAAAAACAACCAAGCAACTTGTATTAATAGTTTACACGACAAAAAAAAAAACACGATTAACTAACACGGGCAATTTCAATGGTAAGACAGTTAACATGTAGCAGCAGAAACAATACTCCCAAAAGAACTTTCCCTTGTTACTATTTAACTCCACAATTTCAACACCCCTGCTTTTATTCAACAAAACAACAGGCTTGTATGTTGTTCTTCAATCTCCCTCCACACAACATAATCTCACAACAACCCCGACACTCAAAGTTCGAACCAAAATTCACCAACTTCTAGCTCGGTTCCAACATCAATTCCAACCATCCTAATTCAACTAGGCTTTAAAACCATTTAGAAATAGTAATAGGTAGGATCAGAGTTACCTACCTTGAAGAGTAGGGTTGTTTCCCGTATCCCGTCTCAATAGTCGTTGCTTCTTGACTCAAATTAGCCTCCCAAATTCTTAGATTACCTCACTTTCGGGCTTTAGCAGTATTTGACATCTCCAAGTTTAGCCTTCGATTCAGTTCTGCCTCCCATGAGTGTACCTCTAGCCTCCCTTTATACTGAATTTCATCCCAAAGAAGACAACTTCACGCCTAATAGAATTTTTCTTTGCCGCAGATCAATTTGAAACACAACCTGCTAGATTTCTTTAACCTTTCGGTGCTCTCTTTGTCTTGTGTTTCTCGTCAATTATGTCTCTTCTCTCTCTACATATCTTCCTTAGTTGTTAGTTCCCAAGAGTACGAGGAGAAGAAATCAAACAACGCTAGGTTTGTCTAATTTTGCCGCAAAGGAGCACAGGAAGGAAAAACGAAGCAGGAGGTGGCATTAATTTGGCGGTGAGAATTGGTGAGTAATCAGGGAAATTGGTGAGTAACAGGGGGAAAAAGGGAGTTTGGTGGAAATTGCCACAAGGAGGGATTTGTGTTTGGGATTTCAATCAGGGCCATTCGGTGCCTTTGATTGATTTCCCACTCCAATCTTCTTCTTTTTTTTTTCTTTGAAGGAAACTTAATTAATCTAATACATAACTAACCACTAACTCCCAACTAAGGTTGATTAGTACTCTAATCCCACTTAATTTCTAAACTAACACCTATTAATACAACCACACATAATAGTCAAATAAATTGCATAAGAGATCGGGGAAAACTCTAACTACGCAATTAAGAACAGTAATTAGGGTAATTAGTCTAAATAAAAAATATTTAAAATCTCGGGTCTTACACCGATGTTTCCAAAGCCCCTTAGAAGGCTCGAGAATGGTTCGATAGAGATGAACCAAAAGTGAACCGATCCCCATACAGTTCAGTATCATGAAAAAAAAATTAGTCCTTCGCGTGTACGCATTTTACTTAAATTTTTAATTCGTTGTTTAGTATGAATGTTGACTTATTCTTTTAAAAGGGCTCAATCTACAAATTGGTTTGCTATATTGCCCAGGGCCTCGAAAATGTCAGGACCGGGCCTGACGTAGACCAACAGCTCCATTGTCTTGGACGCTACCGCCTACTGAATTTGTCGCCGTGGTCGTACTGCCCTTGCTCGAATCTTTCGACGGTCGCTTTGCCTCTACTGAATCCGCCAGGTTTGTTTTATGAACCCAAATTTTTAACTGTTGAATGGGTTTAGGGTTTAGGGTTTTGATTGTATTGTCTATGAAGTTTGTCCCAATCATTCTTCTAGTTACTTCCTTTTCTTTTTTTTGGTGATGAGATTCTAGTTTCTGTAGAATGATTGGGCATTTTGTGGATGAATCCGTTAATTAATGTGAAAATTCTAGTAGCTATGTCAAAATTGGTGATGAAGAATTGAAGATTTGCGAAGACCTTCAATGGTAGACCTTCAATGGCAAACGTTTATTTGGAGTTGTATTGACACTTTTATTTATTTATTTATTTTTAATGATATTCTAACGGCAGGGTTAAACAATGCTTACGGAATGGAATTATTTGGTAATTAAGCCTACCATTTAGAATAGGTAAAAAAGGTGTCTACCACTAGAAATATCCCATAGTTGGTGCCTACAATTTAGCAAAAAATTACTGGGGGTGCCACACATCTTTTTTTAACTGACTTGGGGGTCACAACTTTTTTTTTTTAATGCATTCCCGGGTGACATTATATTTAACTAAATGACTCAAGGGTGACAATCCGACTAATTTAGCAAAAATCCGATGAGTTATGTTGAAAAAGACAAAAATACCCTCATTTTTCTATCTAATTTAATTTTATTTACCCTTCCACCCTCTTCCTCTCTTTCCCTCACCCTCCACCACTGCCATGCCTTCCACCACCACCATCACCATCTCCTTCCACCACCTTCAGTCAACTACTACTCCCCTCTCTCTCCTCCAAACCCCTTTACTGCCACAACCTTCGCCTCCTATCATTCCACCTTAAAAATCCGCCCACCGCCTGTAACCAGCACCCAACGACACCATCGACGCCTTCAACCTCACCACCGCGTCCAGGTGCCCAGAAACCCCTTCAAACCCTTTCTGCTTTCTTCCTCTTTACTATCCACAAACCCACCCAATCCCCCCCCCCCAAACTGTCCGTCTCTATCCAGTGTAGCCAACCACCACTACCACCCCCAGTCGCCTCTCACTGTCAGCAAAACACGAAATCATAACACTACAAGACACCAAGTTCCTCTTCTCCCCCATCCGATCAAAAAATTCCAGAGCTTTTCGCCATTGCCCGCATTTTGAGTACAAAGAAAGCAGAGAATTGTGAATGAAAGAATCAAGTTCGACCCTCGATTCACATAATCTGGAGTGAACGAGCTTACCCAATTCATAATTCTAGGATCTGATGTAGGATTTGAGGAGAGAGACACCGAAAAGATCATGTTTGGAGATGAGATCAGGGGTTGAGATTGCATTATCAAAAATTTGATGTGTATGTGGTTGATAAGCAACCGGGTGCCTCATTATCCTACCATTGGTGTGTTTATTTTAGCTGGTTTTTCTTCTTCTGCAAAAACCCAGATGACTCGACCTGTGAATGGTGTAAAAAAGCAACAATCTTTCATTTCTGATCTGTCTAGATCATCAATCCTTTTTGTTCTTCTTCTAAGTCTCTTCTTCTTTCTCCTCCTAAGAAATCATCATCAACATGTAATTCTTCTTCCAAGAGATTAAGCTTGTGAAGAGTCCAAAGGTGTGGTTTTCATGGTGTTTTTGGGAATGTTGAAGTTGTACTTGAACGTGGTGCCATTGACTCCGTTTTTGGGTTACCCGTGTGCTCAATCGCATGCCCAGATGGAGATGGAGATGAATCCTCCCTCCATGAACAACAATGGCGTCTTAATGTCCTCCTCCATGAGGTATGCACGCCAGGTGTTCGATCAATTGTCTGAACCAGACCAAAGTTTTGAGGGGGAAAATTAAGGGTAAAATGGACACTTCACTCATTTTTTGAAGGGCAAATATGACTTTTCCATGATTCCGCCCAAAACATGTCCGAATGTCACCCCCAACCACTTAAGTAAGTTTAATGTCACCCGAGAATGCATTAAAAAAAAAGTTGTGACCCCCAAGTAGTAGTAGTAGTGGTAGTAGTAGTAGTGGTAGTAGTAGTAGTAGTGGTAGTAGTAGTAGTAGTAGTAGTAGTAGTAGTAGTAGTAGTAGTGGTAGTAGTAGTAGTAGTAGTAGTAGTCAGTTAAAAAAGAGAGAGGAAGAAAGCAGAAAGGGTTTGAAGGGGTTTCTGGGCACCTGGACGCGGTGGTGAGGTTGAAGTCAGTTAAAAAAGATGTGTGACACCCCCAACAATTTTTTGACAATTTAGAACTTCCCTTTTTTAAAACCTCTTTCCCTCACTAAAAGCATCCTGATTTACTGTAAATCTTCCTATATCCTGGCGGAAGCAAAAACCCTCTGCCCTGCGGAAATTTAAAATTATTTCGTCAATCCATCGTCGCCGGCCACCCCAAAATTTTTGCCGGCGCTCGTGCGGACGATTTGCCGGCGTCCGCCATTGACGAGGCACTTCGTTTAGTACTTTGATCTCATTGAAGGTTTTCGACTTTTCATTTCTTCGTTATTATGCCGTTTGTTGTTTGGGGGCTTTGTTCTTATTGCCGTGTTACTTTCTTGGTGTAGGGAGGCAAATAATCGATCCTTCTGAACCTTCATCCTCGCAATAGAGTGCGGGTATGTGCTGGGAAATTTCAAACTTTTTTCCTCCGAAATTTAGTTTATTTTGCTGCTGGGCGTGGCCATTTTTCATTGCAAGCATTGGCTTCCGTCTTCCATAATACTTTTACTATTTTTAGGGTTTGTTCATTATTCTCTCCCCATTTTACAATATCAGTGTCTGAAAATCTACCAGTTCACGCGGTTCTACTTCTTTCTGCTGTTTTGTCAGTAATCATCACCATGGGTTCGTGGAAAAATGTCCGTAGGAAAATACTGTATCCAGTTATATAAAATAACTCTGCATCATGGGCATGTCTTGTTTCATAGCAGTTTCATCAAAGTCTTTCCTTCCAGTTGTTAATGCATTGCCCATTACAATGGGTTTTCTGTGTGCTTCAAGTAACAATTGCAGATGCATGGAAGTTACAGAGAAGTTATGGAATTCTCCTCCAGTTTTACATTTCTCATAAGATAACTTTGTTATAGGTATTGTTCTGCAACGATTTGGATGAGCTTAGCAATACGTAGTTTTTGAAAACCTGCCCACAGAGACATATTTAATGATCTATGCTGTGGGGAATGAGAACTATTGAAATTTTGTGCAGAATGGACTTCAGCTAATTGATTTTGTGTAATTGAGTTTTCTGAATGCATGCCGAATTATATCTGATCACTGCTGTGATATGTAACATGCATCTTATGAGAAGATGGAGGGGAAACCTGATCATGTAGAAGAAAGTAATGAGGAAGTGGACGGTATAGATGAGGTTGTAGAGGACTCTCTTTCAGATGATTCAAGTGCCGAGGACGAAGAGGTGGCTTCAGAAGAAGATGGATCACAATTGGAGGCTAGTGAACATAAGCTGGGAAACTTTTGTATGCATGTTTTGTGAGTTCTGAAGTTTATTTTTGCTTATTTGATATTATTTATGTTGTGCAGTCACCTTTAACTGAAGAAGAAATAGAAGAATTAATTGCTGAACTGCTGGACGTAGAGAGCAAGGTATTATTTGTCAGTGTGCTTGCATTTTCTTTTATGTTCATTGTTTTAGGAGACATTTGTTCCTTTGCTCAGCTTTCTGATTCCCCTTTTTAGGCAGCAGAAGCCCAGGAAACACTTGAAAGGGAGTCCTTGGAGAAAGTTGAGAAGGAAGTAAGAGAAGAATTGGCACAACAGCTCCAAGGAGATGATGTCAGTAGTTTATTAGTTTTCCACTCCTCTCTTCTTTCTTTCTACTGAGCTTCTTTGTAATTGTACTGGTCTTTTTCTTTGGATAGTTGGAGAAGGCTGTGGCAGATGAAATGGAGGCATTTAAAGGGGAATGGGAGGCATCACTTGATGAGCTTGAAACTCAGAGTGCCGAGCTATTGGTTTGAACCTGTCCTCTTAATTGGCACTTGGCGCCTTCATTTCTTATATATTTCTTTTTTCTAACTAAGAATCATTCGCCTTTTGTATGTTTGTGATTTGTTTTGATAAGTAAACATGTGCGTGTGAGATTTGGGTTGGGTGGGCTGTAGTTCCTGTAAGAATTTGCCACAACAAAACCAGACTCACCGGGGAGGGGGAGGGAGGGGATGTTTTAACAAGGTGCAGGAAACCTAAATTGAGGCGGTCTTACGACTTATCTTTGCAGCATAGAGATGTTCACTTTTAATCCTGAAATAAGAAGCCTCTTTATGCACGAGTTAAGTTTTCAATTTCCATCTCATGAAAAGAATTTTATCCCTCTCTAAGGTACTTTACTGATAGCTTCTGCAAGAACTCAGCAATCCTGTTTGGTCACATACCAACTATCTTGTAATCTTGTATGATAGAAAGGAATTATTATTATTGATTAGAACCTTGATGGAGTACCCATATATCCTATGCTGCTTCACAATGAAGGACTCTGCTTCACAAGAAAGAACTAGAGACACTTGATGAAGCATTTGATTTTGTTTATATTGGAAAACCAGAGGGGATAAATTCCTTATTTTTGAATATTTCCTCTCAATTTAAGAATAGCTAGGTGCCTTGGTCCATATTAGATTCTTTTTCCTGAAGTTATAAAGAGAAAGGTTGCTACATATGCATTGTCCAAAACAACTTTTTTGTGAGTTGTAGATACTAGCAAATGGAGCTTCGCCGTAGAAACCAAAATATGAAGAAATAAGAAATCAAAATATGAGGAATAGATAAAAGGAAGAAATGCAAGATCAATTACCGGGGTTTGGGCCAATAAATTATAATAGAACTTTTTACTTTGTGCTATTCATAAGATAGATAAAAGTTAAGAATTGACTAGAGTCAATTAACTTTAGTATTGAGCTAACCATAAGCATGACTAGGAATGAATTTAATGTCCTTTGCTTTATTTGGTGTCCATTGATACCTTCATGTGTTCATTTTGCTGCATTTAATAATAGGATCTTATCTTGTAGGAGCAACTAGATGGTGCCGGTATTGATATACCAAGCATCTACAAATGGATTGAGAGCAGGGCTCCAAATGGTTGTTGCACGGAAGCCTGGAAGAAAAGGACTCACTGGGTCGGCTCTGAAATTACTAATGATGCTGTAGAATCAATTAGAGAAGCTGAAAAACATCTTCAGGCCATCAGGCCTGTCAGGAGGTTATCCATGCTATATGACATTTTGGCCTTTTGGATATTGCATGAACTGCTTCTTCTATATTTGAATATTGTGTTTCAAAACTGTTGTAGTTGAATATGTGTTGTTGTATACAGCAAAAATGGTAAAATTTTGGAGGAGGGTGCTAGTGGGTTTCTCGAGAAAAAGGTGGCTGGCAATGAAGGTGGCAATGGTTCCACAGAGGATAGTAAGGTGGATTGGAGCTCTTTTAACAAATTATTTTCTCGTAATCCATCCAAGGAGGGCACTGCCTTTGGTAGTGAGCAATGGGCTTCGGTGTACTTGGCTAGTACCCCTCAGCAAGCTGCAGCTATGGGGCTGAAGTTTCCTGGAGTGGACGAGGTAATCCGTAATCAGTTCATTCTTATCCCCTCTTTTGGGCAGCAGTGTTTCTTTTCATAGCTTTGGTTTCCCCCCTTTTTTTTGATGAGTATTCCCTCCATTCCAAATTATTTGTCTTTTCAACTGTTTCTTTCCCATAATATTTGTCATTTTAGAATCTCAATGACATATTCCAGATTATTTTATTTATCCACCAAACGTTATCTTTTTTCTATTCATTATTACACCACTATTCTCTCTCTAATAGCACTCCCCAAAACATCCCAACTACCCAAATCTTTTATTGGTTATTGTGATTTACTTAATAGTGACAAATAATATGGGATGGAGGGAGTAATAAAATATATGTATTAAAGGACACTAAGAGGTATCACCCATATACAAAAGGAGACTTCAGAAAAACAATTAAACTTTCTGTAAGAATCTTATCCTCAAAATCCAAGATTATCTAATCTTTACCACAATGAAAACCTGGACTCTAACTACACAACATTGTCAAAAATAAAGCTGAAAATCATTAAGTGATTTAGCCTTGTCCTCAAAAATCCTAGAATTTCTGTCCTACCGATTGCACCACCAAATGGTCAAAGGGATCAACTTCCACGCATTCAGGACCCGACTCTTCAATCTCTTTCTCCAATCCATTAAGACGTCCCTTTCATCTAGAGGTGCACGAAACGAACGCTTGTTAAGAAAATGTCAAGTGCCAAACAGTTGATACCCACCGGCAATGTAGAAATAAATGGTGATGCTCTCTTCTACCTCCCCACACAATGACTACCTACTTGCCATTACAAATTTTCTTGTTCTTGCTCAGTGGGTATCTTTCCTTTGGTAGATGCGTAAGCCAAAAAGCACGCTTTGGTCGGTGCTTTAGATTTCCAAATTTCCTGATGTGGAAATTCTAGTTGAGGTAACTACTTGAACATCTCTGCTTGATAAAGAATGGTCCACTAGTGTTGGGCTCCGAACTTATCTCATCATTACCTTTGAGGGTTATCTTAATATTTGACAACAAACCAAGAGTTCGATGTCACTTTCCTCTTCCTAATCATCCGGGCTTCTTAAGAAGGTTAACATCCAATGGTTTTGATTACCATTTCAACCTACCATCTCTTGTACTCAAGCTAGTTTCTGTTGAGCCATTCTAAACAACTCTGGAACTTGGATCTGTAGGGGTTGATCTCGACACCACACATCATGCCAAAACAAAATTCGAGCCCCATTCTCCACTTTAAACTGCACCATAGCTTGAAACTTATCAAAACTCCACATAATAGACCTCCAACATTTTGCCCCATGCGCACTAGTTGCTTTCTTGCTCCACCAGCCACGCCCTTTTTTGATAGGGAAAGGATATGTATTAATATTGATAATAGGATTAAAAAAACCTGATGCTCTGCTAGCACCATACAAAATTATGTACATCCAAAAAACAAACTATCCACAAAATCTACCACCTCAAAAGAGGAATCGCTAAACTTCCCATTCACCCAAAAGAAGAGAGATTTGACAAAATTGTCTTTCAACCTCTGAAAAGGGATTTCATTTCCCTCAAAAACCCTTCAGTTCTCCACCAGCCACACCTTTGAACTCTATCACTTTTTTTGCACAAAGCATCCCCCTCCATAGCGAGCCACCAAAGCCATTTACGTTTAAGAGGCTCATTCATTTAACAAAGATGTCTAATGGCAAGCCTACTGTCAGTTTTGGACGACACATTTCTTCCCAATTAACCCGATTGAAACCCTTATTATCATCCCTGTTTTGAACAAAGAAACTAGTTGGCATTGTGAAGAGGGACAACAAATAAATAGGGAGACTCCCTAGAGTACTTTGCAATAAAGCGAGTCTATGACCTTTGGAGAGAAGGTTTTTACTTCCAGCCAGCTATTCTCCTATGGAATCTTTCCACAATAGGATCCTTGCATAAATGGAGCTCCTAAAGGAAGACCGAGGTAATTTGAGGGAAGATGTTCGACACCACACCTAAAGCAAGCTCATTAATTCGAGGTGCTTCTGCAATAGGAATGATTGCACTCTTGGAGCGATTAACTTTAAGTCCGGAGACAACCTCATCCTCAAAAAACACAAGAATATCTCTCCAAGTAACCAAATTGCTCTCAGCAGGTTTATAGATTGCTAAAGTATCATCAGCAAAAAAGTAAATGAGAAATGAGCACACTCCCCTCATTGGATCTTGAAATACAAAGTCCCCCCAAAAGACCCACTTCAACTGCCTTTTTCACAAGCCTCCTGAAAGTGTCCATCACTCGGACGAAAAGAAGAGGGGAGGGAGGATCTGCCTAATGAAGACCTCTTGAACTAGAGAAAAAACCACACGCTTCCCTAGTAACAAGCACACAGAAATATACCATAGATATAGAAAAAAGAAATCCACTTCATCCACTTGTTAGGAAAATCCATTTTCTCGAGTGTGGTTGGGAGCAGGTCCCAACTAATACAGTCATAATTTTTCTCAACATCTAGTTTGCACAACACACCTAATTGACCGGATTTTATGTAGTAATCAATGCACTCATTTGCAATCAGAGAGGCATCTTGAATTCGGCATTCTAAAATAAACATATGCCAATTTAGAGTCACCAGTTTGGCAGCATCCACTCTTAGTTTGGACGTCGGTACTTTGGCAAGAATTTTGTACACGCTCCCAACCAGACTAGGTCTAACTTTGGATAAATCATCGGCTGTTGGCACTTTCAGGATCAGCCTAGTAAAAGCATTATTCAAAGTTTCAAACTCCTCTCTCAAGGAAAGAAGATCTGAGGGTTAGCCGCAAGAGACATGACTATGCGTGTGCTATTCGCGGATTAGAGTGTCGAAGCGAGCCAATGTTGTGAAATTGAGCAACGAAAGCCATTATATCATCTTTGACAAAATTCCAACAACGTTGAAAGAAAGCAATGTTAAAGCCTTCTAGTCCTGGTGCTTTCTCTTTCCCCACATCAGATATCGCCTTCTAAATTTCCTCTGTGATTTCTTTTTGCAAATGTGGAGCATCAGAATCATGGACCGCGCCATAAATTTACAATTTCAATCCCGAATTCGATCATCGATCTACACCGTTCCCCGATCCTGGCAACTATGGTAACATGATATATCTTTCTTGCCCCTACTCTCCTCCTCCTAGTTCTCCTTCTCATGAATCCTCCTCTTATGTGCTTGTAACAATGCAACGAAAGCTAGCAGCTTCTTTTCCGGACATTTGACTTGTAAATCCATAATTTTGCAAAAAGGAATAAAGTTATCCGTCGTCTACCAAACCCGTCTTCTTTCACATTCTGACCATTTGGGCTAGAAGAAGTTCTATCATGAACAATGATGCGGCCATTAGACTCCCTTTCTGTTGGGTAAAGTAAGGTTTGGTAAAATTAGGTAAAGTAAAGATTGATAAATTATTGAAAATTGTGGTTAATTGTGGACATTATGGGAATATTTGGGTTGTTGTCAGTTGATGGGTGTTTTTTTATTATAAATATATGAAATTTGTTCTGAAAATTTTTAAATAAATGATGAAAATAATTTAAAATTTTAAAATATACAACTTTTATGAAACTTTTCATTTTATGATTTTTTTTTACAAAAGATAACTACAATAATTTCTTATACAACATACAATTTTTTAAGAAAATTTCATTTTATGATATTTTTTGAATAAGTGATGAAAAATTTTCATTTTATGATATTTTCCTTTATTTTCTAATTCCTCCAAAGATATTTTAATGAAATTCCATATTCTGTGAATTTTATATATTTTGGTTAAGAAAAGGTATAGTTTGGATGAATATGGAAAGAATAGGTAAATTTGGGTTGTTGGGTAAAATAGGTTAATAAGGCCAACAAAGAACAGGCCCTAGGAAGGCCTTTTGCATTATATATAGCATAGGTTATTAGGCTTGAACTGTGTTTGTGATGTTTTGTTCAGTTTATTTTTGATAGTCTATCTTTCAGTCAGCTCCCTCCCAACTCTGGGCCCCCGGGAGGGGGGTATGGTTAATTTTTTATTACAATTTCTTCTCCTCTCCTGCTTATCATGTAGCAACTGAGGTAAACATGACTTTCTTGGGGTTTCAACATTCACTTATATGCTTAAGAGAGATTATAGTTTTCATATGCCTTAAACTTCCAATAAAATAAGCATCAGTTTGTTGGACATAGAAAGTGGAAATATCAAGACTGTCTTCTATGTGCGTATGAGAAATTATTTCAGTCCTACAGGAGGTTCCGGTTATTCTTTTTCTTCTTATCTTTTTCTATCCTCCTGTGTACATATTTCTGTTTAATGTGTATTTTATTGTCATTATATTGAATTTGATTTCTGATGTGGTTGTCTTTTTAGGTTGAGGAGATTGATGAAATTGATGATGATCCAAGTGATCCCTTTGTTGCTGATGCTATAGCGAATGAGAGAGAGTTAGATCTTTCTGAAGAGCAAAGAGTGAACTACATAAAGGTTTTTTCTGCTTGGCTCACTAGTGCATTTGATGTTGTTATGTTGATGTGGAATCCTTTTGTTCTAATGGAGGGGAATAAGGGGATGCATGTTATTAACTTCTTCACGGAACCTTGATATAAACCAAAATTTCTTGCTATATCATGGGTTGGGTAGAGTAGCTATTCTAGGTTTGCAGTCTGTATCTTGTTTGGTAAGTGGGAAGTCCGGATGTTTCTTATAAAGTTGGAGGAATGATTACAATATTGATAAATAATATACTTAAGAAGTACGAAGAATTGATAAGAACAGAGTAGCCAAGAAAACTATTGATAATTGGATCTTTTCACAACATTTGGCATGCAGGAAACTAGAAGAGTCTTTGAGTGTATGGTGATGCTGTGGGCTGTGGGTGCTTTATAGATGAATCTTTTCAAGTTTCTTTATTTCCTGTGGTAGTTTTTGCGATTTGTCTTTTGATGCTTTGGATATTTTCCATTGTTTTTGTGTGTTGTCCTTTCTTGGTTGGTTGCTCCACTTCTTCCCTTTTGATCATTACATTTATAAATGAATTTCTATTTCACATCCAAACTGGAAAGAAAAAGAAAACAGTAGCAGCTATTATGGTGTGTAATGCATAATGCTAATGTTGGTATAAGGAAGCAATATAATTTAGTTGGGGCAAGTATGTTAGGACAGGCATCATGATTATTCTTACCTTTTTACATATTGGCAGGTCAGAGAGCAAGATGATGTAAGTGTTGATCAAAAGCTTCAACTTCGTTTAAAACGGCGTAGGCGTAAACAGAGGAGTAGAAAGGTGAATCAACACGCGTCTCGCTCTTAGATTTCTCATGTTATCAGTTATCACTATGAAGCATCTGCATAATCTCCATGGCATTTATAAAGCCCAAATCCAATACCCGTAAAGTCCCGAGGCAAAACAGGGTGTGGGAGTTCTGATTTAATCTTCACCTTGAATTAAAAGAATTCAATAGAGTGGTTCCGATTGATCCAAGATTCCAAAAGCATTCACCCCCTAATACTTCATGGAAAAGAGTTAGAAGAGATTTAGAGAGGCATGTTGCTTTAGTTCATTAGAATGTAAGCAGTCAAAATAAATCCATTTTCAGCTATCCAAATTATGGACAAATTAATCATGGGCTTGCACTTTTTAGCTCTGAATTCAAGCAACTAGTATCCTAAGCTTGGCACACCTTGGGTTTAGGGCTGTCCACGCATCAAATGTGCAAGTTAAACCTTAATACACCTTGAGCTCTGTCTCATGTGGAAGCAGGGGCTTGCAAGAGGGATCTGAGGGAGGTCCTGTGAAACATCAGGGTATGTTCAATCCCTTTTGGACTCTAACTTGTAGGCTAATTGGTGTTATTGGGGATAACATTAAGGTCACTCTCATAGCAAGGAAATATCTATGTTAAACTGTTGCCTTATTAAGAAAACTCACATTGAGGTTGGATATCAGGGTGTGACTTATTCAGTGGTAAGTTCCAATGCGAACCTGTATGGATTTGGCTGACGAAACTCCTCCAGTAGGAGTAAACTCTTGAATTATGAAGCACGAACATGCTTTTGGGCCCCTTATTACTTCTGGCTCCTGATTATGTGTCAGACATTGCAAATAATGTGTCCCATAAAAGATATCCAAAAAATAGTTGTTGCCACTGTGTTAATTTGCTGTGGACATGCGAATTCTACAGCCAAGCAAGTTCAGGGTATGCTTGAGCACCACCAGGACCTCCTACTGACTTGATCTCAGTGTCATTTAATTTTGTTCGCCATATCCTGTGCATATTTAGGCCACGAGGTTGAGATTTTCAAGGGGTGAAATCTTATCTCTCTCTCTGCTTGGGCTTTGGTAGAAAATTCTGAATGGGTGCTGGCAAAGTCTGGCAATAGGCAAGGAGACCTATGGTCCAAGGTCAGAAGTAGCTATTTCCCCTTGCTTTTCACTTTTCTTTCTTTCTTTCTTTCTTTCTTTCTTTTATTTTTTCATGGAGTAGTTTCCCCCTTTTATTTCCTTTTCCTCATGTCAGAAGCAGTTTGTTAAAGTTACAGCATCTGGAACAATTATTTATTGTCAAGTTTTGTAACTATTGGGGGCGGACTGCTAAGGGTTTTTTTTTTCTTTTTGTTTTTTTTTTTTTGGGGGGGGGGGGGGGGCAGTGGACTTGCTGGATTACACTTCATATGTATATCTCTCCAAAAAATGCATGTTGCCTTGTCCGTGTCGCATATTTGAGTCCATTCTTCTTAGCACTTCAAAGCAGCTCTTTGTCTAGAGCTGGATCTATGTTATTGTTCAGTGGAAATCTTGAATCCACTACTACTAACCTTCCTCCTAAATATCATCTCCCGGCCTGCCCAAGGCTCTCGTGGACAGTTAAAGAGTTAATATGAATATTAATTGGCAGAAATTATTGAAGACACAGAATGGGCTGTGCGCATGGAGTGAAAATGAAAGTTGTCTGCATATTGACATCAAGAGTTGGGAGTACCTGAAAGTTGGAGGCATTAAAGCATGTTCGGGTCAATTAGGGGAAACTTCTGTGTGAATCCACTAAATTCTGGGTGATAAACATGTGTGCAGAGTGTATCCTAAAGTGATATTTTCAACTGTAAAATTTTAAGGTTTTTGGGCACTGAAGGCAATTTTTCGTAATTGGAATTGTTTCACTGATTATGGTAGAAAATTGACAAGAGGTGTCCTTTTGGGTGAAGGATGGAGTTAGGGTGTTCTTCTGGCATGGTGTTTAAGAATCCCTGCATCATTTGAGAATGGTTCATTTTAAGCAGACATGGTTCATTTGCCTCTACTGATTGGTGACTGCATTTGTTGCGATTTGGCTTGTGAGAGTTCTTAACGATTGGAAAGAGCATAGGGTTTTCAGTTTGTTGGTTTTACTTGCCAAAGGGTCATTTTGCATGGTTTGGCCTCTATGCTTAGGGATCCTTTACGGTTAGGAGTTTTTTCTCCACATCTTAGGGGTCCTTAATGGATTGAATTTCCCTGCCAAGTCTGTTGGAATTCTAACCTATATGATGGGTAAGATTCCTACTGAGGACGTTCTGAAAAACAGATGTTTTAGTGGTCCTATCTGGTGTTCTATGTATTATGCAGAGGAAGAATCACTGGATTACCTTCTTTTGCATTGTCGTTGTGTCTCTTCAGTTTGGTACCTAGGCTTCTCTATGACGGGGATTTGTGGGTCCAACCGTCTAGTTTGAAGGATTTGTTGGTAGCTCGTAGGAGAAGGATGAAGAAAGATTAGGTTCATATAGTGTAACTTGGTTCTTTTAGCTATTTGGTGGACGATTTGGAAGGAGAGAAATCTATGCATATTTGAGGACAAGGCTTTGTCTCTTGATGATATCAAGCTCTACATTTTTAGGATGTTGTATGTTTGAAGTTTGGTGCTTAAGCGCGGTAGTGGTTCGAATTTGTGATTTGTTGATAACAATATCGATGAGAGCTTGAGGGCATGGTGTTTTTGTACTTGTCCCCTTTTGTAAATGGGCAACATCCCCTTGGTGTCATTGCAAATTGCAATATATCTTTTGGTTGCTTACAGGAAAAGGATTACTGTTGGATTTTGAAATCCAAACTTTGGGCCCATTGGCGAGAAGTTAACTGTGAGTGTTTTAAGTTTGGGCCCCTTGTTTTTGACCTTTGGCAATCAGAACAATAGAAATAATTGGGGGGGGGGGGGGGAGGATAGGCAATATGGGGACATTAAGAGAAGGAGAGAGAGAGAGAGGGAGCTAAATTGGAGCTTCACTGGAATTAATTAAATCTGATGAAGAAAGGAGAGAGAAAGAGAGCGAGAGAGAGAGAGAGAGATATCTTGCAGCATGATATGGAGAAATGGAGGGGTAAATTTGTCAATTAAAATATTATGTATGTTGTAATATCATTAGACTCTTCTGTACACCCCAAATTAAAGTGTTAGGAACATGAGGGTAAGAGAGAGTAGGAAGGGGTAAACCTCACTCCACCTTACTCCCACTTAACCCCTCTCACTCCCTTCCGAAGCAGGGGTAAGGAGGACTGACCGCCCTCCTTAACCCTGCTTGGGAATACCTATTGTTTCTTTGGTTTAAAAGTATTGCTTGTAATTATCTTTGATGTGTCTTGGGTTGCCTGGGTTCAGTTTCTTCTTTGTTTGCATGTGCTTATAAGAATGATAGGACAATTGTGACATAGTAGTGGGCTGTTATTTTCAAAAAAATGTTTTATTAATTAAAAACATTGGAGCCTTGAATGAGCACGTATTGTATTTATGTTGACAAGCTATTTCACTGTTCCAAAACAATTCAGTTTTACAGGACTTTGAGTAAACTGGTAGTGTTTTTTGTGGTTTTGTTTGTGTGATTGAAACCTTATTTCTGTACAACAATAAAAAAATTTCAAGGGGAAACACACACAGGCTGCTTCCCACCCCCAACCCCCCCCCCCCCCCCCAAGAAAAAAAAAAGAAAAAAGAAACACACACACACAGAGACAAAGGCTGATTCCTGCAGTACATTATTTCTGTACTAGCAGGAAAACGGGTTTCTAGCTGTCCGTCCTACAGCCGCCCGAAAAGGAACTGCAGTGATCTTGAATAGGGATCTTACAGCGATAAAAAGAATCCCCATAAAAATACCACTAGATTGAACACCAGTGATTTCGTATCCGGTCAAAATCTTGAAAAGATTAAGTGCATTCCTCCCCCTGATTGTTCTTAAATATTTTTAAGTGGAATTTGTTGTGCATGACCAAATGTGGTATGACGGGTATGTATAATTTCATGTCTAAATACAGAGTCCATTTGGACCTGAGATGTACTAATGGTTTTGCATTGCTGCTATGTTGTCTGTCGTCTAGTGTTTAGCTTATGTGTAGGGTTCATATTTTGGTCCAAACCGGTTGACCCAAAAAAATCGGACCAAAAACCTGGACCAAAACCGGACCGAATGGTAACTAGTCCGGTCTTAAGTCCAATATATTTTTTTGATTTCGTGTTCCTGTCTGGGTCGGTTGAAAACCGGAAACAACTCAAACCTGGACCGAAAACCTAGTTAGTATAAAATATAAATTTTGATCTAAGAAAATATTCATGAAACTCTTGATAATTTGGAATTCTTATATCCTTTAAGTAGATCACAATATCTTTGACTCAATTAGCACCTAAATATTCTATCCTATTATAAACTATCATTTACCTTTACCCTTGTAATTAAGAAAATAAAATTACCATATATTTATACTTTACGCTAGAATAATACAATATTTATCAAAAATAAGAAAAATGGGCTGAGTTTTAAAAACAAAAGGGACAGGAGTGGATTTTCACAAAAAAATTATAAAATAAACATGTCACATACATAATGATTAATAGTGAATTTCCTAAATAACTCAACCGGTCCAAACTGGTCTGGGTTGGTCTAGGTCAATGCTTAATTGGGTTGGTCTAGGTCAATGCTTAATTGGGTTGGTCTGGGTTTAGACCGGTTGTTTTTAGTCTTCGGTCGAATTTTTTTTGAGATTTTGGGTTCCAGTCTGGTCCAAGTTGGTCTAGTCTGGTCCGGGTTTGACCCAATGAACACCCCTATTCATGTGTTTAAAATTGTGTTTCAATCCCATCCTAATGGAGTAATGGTTGTTGTTTGTCTCCTTTGCTTATTTTCAGAAGGGTACGGGGAAGTCATTTGATGTGGATCAGGTTGTGGAATCCGATATTCAAACTTCAGCTGAGCACTGTGGTCCAACAGAAGGTTTAGCCAATGAAGACATGAATGCTGAATCACATGCCACTTGTGAATTGCCGGTTGATTCTATTAAGAAAGAGAACAATTATAATGGTGCTTCCCCTGAGTTGTTAATTCCACAATCAACTGAACCCGGCCAGGGTTCCAAGCGTTTACGTGAGGATGGAGACGTGGACAGTGACACTAAGAGAAATCGGATTGAAATTTCTGATAGTGACAACGAAGTTCAAATGGTGGCAGATAACCCTAATTTGCTGAACAACTGTAGCACTCAAGAAAATGGTCATGAATACATGCATTCAGAGTTCCACTGCACGGCTTGTAGTAAAGTTACAGATGATGTCCATCAGCATCCACTTTTGAAAGTAATTGTTTGTAGGGAGTGCAAATGTGCGGTTGAGGCGAAGATGAGTGTGAAGGTAGGATCCCAAATAACAATAATGTTCAAAGTGGAGTACGTGCAAACTTTCTGTAATGTGTGATAAACCTTGTCTGAACAGGCATTGAGAAGCTCTATTCTTCAATTGTGTAATGAATAGTTTTCAAATATAGAAGGGGATAGAACTAGGGATGGCAGTGGGTCCTGGACCCGGCCCGGACCCGGTTGGACCCGACCCATTAAGACGGGTATGGGTCCAAAAATTTTGGACCCATCGGGTCTCGGGGCG
Organism: Portulaca oleracea; assembly: GCA_029582165.1. Classification (NCBI taxonomy): domain Eukaryota; kingdom Viridiplantae; phylum Streptophyta; class Magnoliopsida; order Caryophyllales; family Portulacaceae; genus Portulaca; species Portulaca oleracea. Next base: position 16,197,506 of record CM055889.1, on the reverse strand, counting down.
GGTCCGGGTCTAGAAAAAATTTAACGGGTCCAGGTCCGGGTCCAAGCGCGGACCCGTGGACCCTACCCATGGACCCGTTACAATATAAACATTTATAATTTTTCTAAAAAAATAAAAACTCAATTAGTTAATTACAAGTCTATTCTACTGTGTACTACACTAAAATACTAAATCTAAAAGACTAAAACTCCTAGTCTCACATTGTCACACTCACTGACTCACACAGATCACCACAGCCGCACTACTGGTCTAGTGCCCATCCCATTCTCCACTATAACATATATATGTCTCTTTATAATCATGAACTTTGTTTTTTGGCATTTTAAGTTGTGTTGTATTTTGAGAGACTTTTGTAATATTTTGTTGATGTTTTGATGACTTTGGTGATGCTTTGGCGTTGGAAACTTAGAATCCGCTCGTATCATAGTATATTAATGTTTTGATATTTTTATTGTGTTAAAAATAGTTGTTTTTAAATAGAGTAATTACTATTATACATATATACAAGTATAAAATTAACCTCAAAAATTAATAAATTTAGTAAAAAAATGCATAATATGGTTGGACCCATTAAGGATCCGCTAAGGACCCATGGACCCATTGAGTCCGGGTCCGGGTCTGAATTTTTGGGACCCATCGGGTCTTGGGGCGGGTCCGGGTCTCAAAAAAATTGACGGGTCCGGGTCCCGCCCCAGACCCTACCCATTGCCATCCCTAGATAGAACTGCTTGCCATACTGCTATACTAGTATGCCATTGAGTCACTACATCTGGAATTTCCTATTTTTAAGATATGTTTAACCCTTATGGTTTGCACCATCGTCGTCAGAATCTTGCTAGTAATTTTGGTTGGTGGCTTACAAGCAATTAAATCGTCGCCCATCTTTGGATATTTGGGTATTGGACATATTTCCTTTTAAAAGTTAATTTATCAGTAGGACTGTATGAGAGAAGTCCAATATCTTTTGTAGTTCTAATAAATTTCATATGGCAGGATCCCGATTCTTGTGACCGTTATTGTGCATGGTGCGGGCGGAACAAAAACCTAATAAATTGTAGATCATGCAGCAAATTGTTTTGTTTATCATGTGTAAAGCGAAACGTTGGGGTGGAATGTTCTTCCGAAGCAAAAGTGTCGGGCTGGAAATGTTGTTGCTGCTCTCCAGAGCTTCTGCAGGAGTTGACCATGGAGCTTGAGAAAGCCTTGAGCTACAAGGATTCAACAAGTAGTAGTTCTGACAGTGACACAGATGATTCAGACGATGATATTGGTGTTTCGATCAGGTATGTGACTCCTTTGCCGTAGAATTTCAGTTTCTGATTTCCAGAAATATCTGCTTGTTGCTACTGCATTAAGTCTTCATGAATTAAGGGGCTGTTACTTGTGGAGTTCATTGTTTGTTCTGTTTTCCAAGTGGATTTCAACTTTTTTTTTTTTTGGTTTCTTGGTTTCCAAAGGGTTTTTTTGGTTCCAGCATAATTTAGCCTCTTCATGAAGTCCCATGCATTGGGGGGGGGGGGGGGGAAGACTGCCTACACCTCCTCTCAGACCTTGTGTAAGTGGAATTACACTGGGGTTTGTTGTTTTTCTTGTTGTATTGCTCGTTTTGACAGTGATGTTTCTTATAATAACCACCCCCTCCCCAACACACACACACAAAGTAAAATTCTTAAGGCATTTTTCATCTCCTGGTCAGATTAGACAGAATTTATTTGGAGGTTTTGTGCGCAGCTTTTTGGAGGATTAAATTAAGGCAGTTAAATCTCTGATACTTTTAATTGATGTGAAATGGTTATTGAATCCGTCAATCTTATTCAGTATGTACATGATAGGCATTTTCTGTTCACTACTCTGATTGTTGCTGAGTTTCATCTGAGCTGCATCGTCTCTTTTGCTGTGCATGTATTTTGGTCCTGCTGCTGAAGAGAAGCTTATAAGTTTATTCTTTTTCTTTTTCACATCTTTAGTGCTTAGTTTTAAAAAGTGCCCCAGGGGCGCAAAAAAGCTCGGGGTGCACCCCCTTGGGCCTTTTCACATCGAAGCCCAGCCCCGTACAAAAAGGCCGGGCTTTTTTGGGCTTTTCTGTGCTTTTTAGTGGGGTGCAGGGCGCAAAGCTCATGACTTTCTGCACCGTAAATTGTTTTTGCTTTCTCTGGCCTCCAAATAAGTCTCTTTTTGTCCTCTTCCACCCTCCTCCTCCCTCTTTCTCTTTCTAACTTGTCTGCCTAGCTTTCTCTCCCTTTTCTGTTTCTTCCTCGTCCTCTTCCGACTTCCGGTCTTCTTCTCTTTTTTCTTTCTTGGTGGACTTCTTTGTTAACCACGTCTCTATCATTTTTTGATAATTCATACTCAAACTCCCTTCTCCATTTTTTCTGGGTTGTTAATGCTGCGGCCCGCGTACGAAAAGCCCTCCCGCACTTTGGAGCCCGCGCCCTGAGCCCGATAAGCCTTTGCGTTTCGTGCTCTTTCAATCTAAGCTTTAGTGTAGGTCATCACTAAACTGACTTATAACGCGTTGAGTTGTTCTAATCTTTTGCTGATTTGTGCGTCTGTAGTTGCCCAGTTGGTCATTTTTTGCTTGGAATTTGTCACTTAAAATTTCATGTTTATCGCTCAGCTCTTATTCATGTTTATTACTCAGATCAAAGAAAATGAGGAGTAAGAAAATTCGAAGAATTCTTGATGACACCGAACTTGGGGAAGAGACGAAGAAGAAAATTGCTATGGAAAAGGTATCTGCTGTAATGTTGGAAAATCCACTTCACTGGATGATTTCTACTTTTACTTTATATATGAATTTGCTGGTCATGGGAATCATACATTCATTTGCACGGACTTCAAAGTTTTGTTGTTCTTGATTTTAGGAGCGTCAAGAACGACTCAAGTCTCTCAAAGCGCACTCAGGGATAGCCATGAAGATGAATCTATCCACTTGTAATGGAAGTTTACCAGAGGGGGCAAGTTCTGAAGTTCTCGGGGATGCTTCCAATGGTTATATTGTAAATGTTGTAAGGGAAAAAGGTGAAGTTGCTGTCCGGATTCCTCCAAGCATCTCTTCCCAACTGAAAACTCATCAGGTATTTATTTGTGTTGCCCGTCCCAGTAGATTATCCTTACTTGTAAGTCTTTATGTGATGGGTCTTTGGCTTAAGCTCTGGGATAATATTGCTGTACTACGTCTGCAAGAGCTGGTGATTCTGCAGTTGGCCATGTCAAATTGTAGCTATTACTCTGTATTGTAATAATTCGGCTTCCGTTTCCATATTAACTTGTTGGAGATATGTTTGCAGGTTAAAGGAATTCGTTTTATGTGGGAAAATATCATTCAGTCTATCCGAAATGTGAAGGCTGGGGATAAAGGTCTAGGTTGTATTTTAGCTCATACAATGGGTCTTGGTAAAACTTTTCAGGTATCACCCCCCATATAGATCTTTTCTTTGTCAAATGTCTTGACTCGTATCTTCTTATGAAGAATACTGGTGTGTTTGCATGAGTAGTTGGTTTTCGTTAGAGGAGCTCAAGATTCTGGAGGGAATGTTGTGTATCTTGTTATTGGCTGATTGGCATTTCTGTTTGCAGGTGATAGCTTTCTTGTACACTGCGATGAGAAGTGTTGACTTAGGGTTGAGAACAGCATTGATTGTTGCACCAGTAAATGTGCTGCATAATTGGCGGCAGGAATTTAAGAAGTGGAAGCCCACAGAACTGGACCCTCTTCGCGTTTATATGATGGATGATAAGCAAAAGTACAAGTCGGAGTAAGTCTTTTGATGTTGCATGTTTAAGCTCATTCCAAATTTAGACTTACTTCAGGGGTGTTGTGTTTTAATTAATTTTTTTTTATAAAAAAATTTGAATTCCAGTACTCCTATCCTTGAATAATTGTCCTTTCGATATTGGCTGCTCTCGATTTGACTGTTGTATGTTCTATTAAATAATTAGTTCATTACCCTTTTAATCAGTGTCCATTCTTGCCCCTTCTTAGAACCAAAACAAATACTCTAAAATCCCGCCCAAGTGAGGTATGGAGGGGTCGGATGTAGCAATCTTACGCCTAAATTTTGCAATTTAGAGAGACTGGTTCCAATTGCCCCTTGCTACAACAAATAATATAATTATGGAAAAAGCTTAATTCCATAATAAGACCGTTGGTAATTTGGGCACTGTAATAAATACTGCAAGAGGTGAACCAGTTGAAGTCTTATACTTGTGTTTGGTTTGTTTTGGTCTATATTTTGAGGATGTGATTTGGTTTCGTAGAGGGCCTTCTTTTTGCAACAAAGGAGGATTTACAGTGTGATTGCATTCAATTTAAGGGGGGAGGGGAGTAGGGGGAAGAGAAGGTGAGAGAGTGGAGGGGAGGTTAAGGGAAGGAAGGTTATTTTACAGTCTGTTTGGTTATTAGAGGGGGAGGGGAGGGGAGGGTATCAGAGGGGAAGGAAGGGGAGGGGAGGGGAGGGAAAGGGAGGGAACTTATTTATATCTTGTTTGGATTATATGTGGAGGGGAATGAAAGGTAAGAGGGGTTAATTGTTGTGTTTGGATTAAAAAAGGGGGAAGGAAGGGGAGGAAAGAAAAATGAAGTAGTTATTATATTAATAAAGTTATTTTCTTTTTTTTTTTAAAACATAATGAGTTCCCCTCCCTCCATTAACCCTCATATTGGGAGTTAATGAAAAGGAGGTTAATGGAAGGGAATGGGGGTTAATGGTTCCCCTCCCCTCCCCTCCTATTATTTTTGCCAAACAAGATGAAAGGGGGTTAATTAATATATTTCACTTCCCTTCCCCTCCCCTCCCCTCTCATAACCTTAATACAAACAGAGGGTTAGTGTTAATCTTTTCCTGATATATTAACATTGGGATTTGAGGGAAGAGACTTGAAGTATTAAAATTCTTCCCTTCCCCCTCTTTCTCTCTCAGTTTGAGGGTTACAAAAGGTGGTGAACAAGGGTGAAGTATTCCTCTTGCTTCACCCTCCATTTATTTGCCCAAACAAAGAAAATATGATGAATAACTCCACCGCCCCCCCCCCCCCCCCAGTACAAACAGATGCTTAGGTCAAACGCAGTGGCAGAATCATACCTCTCTAACTCAAATGAACCTTGGTTTTTGTATCTTGGTGTATCCATGTTTGTCATAGCCCCATAGCTCTGTCAAAAGTTCATGGTTTATTGGTGCAGAATTTATCATCTTACAAAAACTTTATCTGCTATTAGCCTGGAATGATGGCCTGCGTGAGTTTGCACATGTTACTATTGGATTTTTGAGTGTCCAGCATAGATAGGTGAGTTCAATTGAGTATTTTACTATTTCAGTAACATAGACAGCCTGGCTTGGCATATCCTGGATTAATCTCAGGAACGTGTTTCACCTAATGGAAGGTTTGTCCACGGAAGTGCGCATCAAATGTAAGGCAATTGCTTTTCACCAAGTGTGTCTCCAATGATAGGAACTAGGAAATATCAGAGGCCCAGGATGTGTGACTGCTCTCCTGTAAAAGAGCGGTTGTTCTTACTTTATATTTGGATGAGTTTACAATAATAAAAATGAAACCAGATTGTATATTTGCTTTGAGACTATTGGAAGTGTATTTTACGTTAGGGCTGTCAAAAAAACAGTCTGACCTGAAAACCTGGTTCTTACCCGGATAAAACCAGGCACTGTCATAGATTTTCCGTCTGGATTTTTATATTGATGGATCTTTTCAGTATGGACACAAGAATTTCTCTTTTGTATTGTTTGAAGACAAATTTTGGCTGGTCCGAATTGTTTGAAGTCAAACTTAGGGGCATTGTTGGTTGATGCAAATATAAGATGGTTTACTTCACTTTGATGATTTTCAAATCTTGTTTATTTATTTATTGATTATGTATTTATTATTTGACTATTGATTTGATCTTTTTTATTATCACTGAAATTATCCATACATGCATAATGGTCAGGGGACAGAGAGCACAGTTGTTAACAAAATGGAGAACCAGGGGCGGTGTATTCTTGATTAGTTATTCGTCATTTAGAAACTTATCTCTTCCAACACATGTTAAAGATCTCCAAGCAGTCAGAGAAATCTGCAGTGCACTGCTGGTAATTTTCTCTTTCCATTCACGTTTTTGACCATTTTTTTTGTGGGAGTTTTGTTTCTTTTGTTCTAGAATCAAGTCGTCATCTCATAGATTACACGAGGCTTTTATTTTCATTTTCATTCATCCAGAACAAGAATGTTCCCTGTTCTTAGAGAAACACCAAGATTCTCTGTCAGTTAACATTTTTAAGCTTATGCCCTGTTTATGGCAGTTCATTTGGCATAGTGCACAACCTTTGCTTTCGATTTGGGTCTTGCTTTTTATTATTGAGTTATCTGTTTCTTTTAATCTCACCATAGTGCTACTTACTAGTACTTAGTTTTACCCTCTGTTGCTCTAACATGGGTATTGGTGTCCAATATGAAGTGGACATGGGTAGGTGTCAAATTCAGCTGTTTTTACGAAATTTTGCAGATTTTGATTGTAAGTTGAAATGTTGAGTTTTACCCTCCAGGAAGGGTCGGATACGGTACAATACAATACAGAAAATGATGAGTAGACTGTATGTACCCTAGGTTTGACCTCATTTAGGTTTTACCATATTTTACTCACATTGTGCAAGAACTAAGTCAACCTTAAGCATAAGCTTATAGTTGAAGGCCCAAGAGTGCTCTTACACTCTTAACACCCTCCCATGAATGCCCTTTGGACGGGAAGCATAGATGCTGCAAAGTCCCCTTAACCTTACACAAATGAGCACGAGGGCTGCTGAGATTTGATGTTGGGACTTCTTGCTCGGAAAGGATCTGATACCATGTGCAAGAACTATCTTTCGAAAGCTTAACCTTATGGTTGGAGGCTCAGGAATGGTTTTGTACTCTGAAAGCAAAGTCATTTGCTTTGACTGGGTCATCTCTTCAGAACAGCCTTATGGAATATTACTGTGTTAGGGATCTCTTGCTTGCATTAAATTTTCTCCATCTAGCTATCTATAACTTTTATCTGATTGCTCGTAACCATCTCTTCTCCATCATCATGAGCTCTGTGTCATACATAATTGTTATATTATTTTCCTTGGTTATTGATTGCCTTGAAAACCCGTCTGGTTTTTCAGGATGGACCTGATATTCTTGTTTGCGATGAGGCACATGTAATTAAGAACACCAGGGCAGGTATCACACAAGCTTTGAAGCAAGTGAGATGTCAGAGAAGGATTGCTTTGACTGGGTCACCTCTTCAGAACAACCTTATGGAATATTACTGTGTGAGTGATCTCTTGTTAATTTGTGTTAAATTCGCTTGTGTTAACATATATCTTTTTGCTATCAAAAAAATAATAAAAAATCTCAATGTAGCTATCTATCATGGTATTATACTAAAAGCTACTGATTACTTTCTGAACAGATGGTTGACTTTGTAAGAGAAGGATTTCTTGGAAGCAAGCATGAGTTTCGCAATAGGTGAGTATATTTTCTTTTATCCCATTGTCATTTTCTGTGTTTACTTCACTGGTTGTCTTACATTCTTCTGCTTTGCAGGTTCCAGAATCCTATAGAGAATGGTCAACATGCAAATTCCACTGCTGAAGATGTGAGAATTATGAATCAAAGGTCGCATATTCTATCTGAGCAATTGAAAGGGTTTGTCCAAAGAATGGATATGAGTGTTGCGGCGAAGGACCTGCCTCCAAAGACTGTATTTGTTATATCTGTGAAGCTGTCTTCACTGCAAAGGAAATTATACAGAAAGTTTCTTGACGTTCATGGATTCAACAGTTACAAGACTTCTTGTGAAGGGATTACAAAAAAATGCTTTTTTGCCAGCTACCAGGTTTTGGCCCAGGTATTATTTACTTCTAAAAAAGTATGCTGAACTGTTTTACTCTATATTGATGAGTTCTCTGTCCAATTTATTAAATTTTAAATAAAAAAAGTGGTAGATCAATTATCCATTGGGGAAACTCAAAAGCCTCAAATAGTCTCTTCAACATTTCTTTTGTCTTGTATTTTCCCTTTATCTTATTATCTCCCAAAGACAGTTGTGAGAACATTTCATCCAACGACTATGTAACTTTAATTCCCTGATGACACACGTACTGTATTGTATACCACTAGAGTGAATCATGTGATCTGCACAGGTATGCATTATTATCTTAAAATTGTTCACCTAATTGTCTCTATATTTCTCTGATTTTAGCACCTTACCATAGAAGAGTAAAATATATATATATATATATATATATATATAGGGAAATTGGATTCTAATAATCCCTACTTTTGCAAATTGGATGGCAATAATCCCTACTTTAAATTTGTATTCTGGTGGTCCAAAAAAAATTAAAATAATCACTTAATATATATATATTCTTTTAAAAATGTATCCAAATCAATTGTATATAATTATGACTTATGAGGTGTATAGCTTATGTCTTAAAATGAGCACTGTGGTAATTTACAACGGCTTTTAAATAATCACTTAATAAGACATAATTTACGTATTCATTTTATAAGTGAATAAAACAAATATTTATAGCCAATAATTTAAGGGCTACGAGCTGGTGGTTTTACTTAGTTGTATATATAACTATATAGATTAGGAGCATGCTGCAGGAGGGTGGGGGTATCTCCTTTGCATGTTCATTGCCCCCAGTCCTCTTCCTAGGTTTTATGGAACAAAAAATGGTTTATTAATGTTATTATGTTGAGTACTCTTTATTTTATTTAGGCTGGAATACTCAGCTTATTGTAACAAAGCATGAATTTTGTGGACTGCGATGAGCATAAGAGCTACTGTCAAATTGAATAATTGCCAATGTTTCCTTAAAACAAAATACTCCCTCCATCCCATAATAATTGTCCATTTAGTTAAAATTTCGAAGACCAAGAAAATGAGTTGGTTAAGTATTGTGTTGCACAGAAAGTAGTAACATATTAGTATTAAATTACTCGTATATCTTTCTTGCTCTTACTTTGTCGGTCTTTATGTCAAAAAGTTAATAAAAAAATAGTCAAAAAAAGTTGTGTTGGAATCATAAAATGACAAGTATTGTGGGACAAAAAAGGTTAGTTAAAGTGACAACTATTATTGGATGGAGGGAGTATTTTTTTTTTGATGTGGCGATGCACTGAGTTTGTAACCGAAGAGCCATAATTGAAATGATCTCGTCGGAGAAACCTAATTTCGAAGAGTTATGGGTTCAAATGCCTAATAGAGGCATGTTGTAGTCTCCCATTTTTCTATTTCCCCTTCCCTTTTCCATGCCCCCCCCCCCCCCCACACACGCACACACACACACACACACACACAAGAATGGGACCCTAAACTGGGTACATAACCCATTTCTCTTCACAGTAGGGAAGAAGTGCACTTACCATTTAATTTTTGTATATGAAAGTTAGGATTATAAGTCAACTATGTGTTTTTGATGTGAATGCCAACTGTCTACCCTAATGAACACCTTACTATTGATAGATCTGCAATCATCCATGGATTCTGCAATATTTAAAACAAAGGAATGCGAAGTGTGGTGACACTGTTGAGAAAATTCTTCCAGATGCCAGCTCTAGTGATGAGAATATGGATTCGAATATGATAGGAGGTATACATTTGATTATGATCTCTTTATATTATATTTGTCTTGTTTATTTTCCACATGCACAGCTGATAGGTGCTTAGTTTCATGTGATCATTATGACATGTAACTGTTCTGATTGTTTCTTCCTTTTCCTTTGTGTGTGTGTGTGTGTGTGTAATCTTCTTTGTTTTATTTTTATTTATTTATTTTTTTTTTGTGTGTGTGTGTGTGGATTAAAAACCTTTGATTAAGATGGAAAGAATATTTGGATGTTGATCTGTTGGTCACTGAGACGTGGCCTGATATGGGTACCAGCAACTAGATAGATGGACATATGTTGCAACTACCTTGGCCCCCAAGCTCTAAATTCCACTTAAGGCATCATATATGATGATGTACTTGATCATAGAAGGTTGCGTTTCTTATGGGACAAAATGAAAATTATGTAGCAGCACTATGTTGTTGGTGACTTTGTGTCCGTGGAGGGGCAATAGTTGGCTTCCTTTTATGATTTCTGAATTCTGTTCAGATGGTAAGGGGTAACCATTTAAGCTGCTTGCAGACCAGACACATAATGGTGGACCTTTAGGATCTCAATCAAGGTGTCTTTTAGAGCATAAGTTATGGGCAAGAGACTAAGTGTTGTAGCGGTTGTAGTTTTAGATTTCCCTTCTGATACTAGCAGGAATTCACTTTGAATTGTGCTAAAAGTTGCATATTTTTCCTTTTAAAGGGATAACAATTTGGCATGGGTTTACTTAGTGTGGCTTCCTTATTAAGTGAGTCATCCTGGTGCTCAGGATTGAATAGATGATTGGTTGTTTTACTGTGTGAAATAATATGGAGATTGCCTGCACCATTAACCTTTTAGGGTGATTATGCACTTGGATTGGATCTTCATTGTGCACTTGTTAAATTTCCGTTTTTGTGTTTCTTTTTTTAAAGGAACTTTAGATGCTAATATGCTGTTAGGTATTGGACAGTAATACAACATACTATAAAGTATGATAATATACCATACATTAAAGTAGTTGTTGTGTTATGTACCATAACAGCTTTTTTTGGCAGCTTTAAACTAAATCTGGTGCAGAATCATACAAAAGAAAAAACCTCGTATGGATTTTTGCGATTCAAAATGAAGGTCGCATTTTCAGTTTTGGATGTGGTACATACAAAATGTTAAAATGTGGCAATTGCATTCTATATTGCACTTGTTGCTGGGTGAAAACGCGGTTCACAAACTCCAAAACCTTTTTATGTGGCTGGTTGGCACAGGTCGGCCACATTTTGAATCCATATGCGAAACATACCCCCGAAGTATGGTATATTATCATCCAACTTTGTAGAGTGGTGTACTAGCTTGCAAAATTCCTTTTTTCGGGCATGCTTGAGTTGTGTCATATTCCAATGGTTGCGGGAAAATCCTCATCGCTGTGTTTCAGACCACCATGTTGGAAACTGTTGATGTGGTTCAAATATATACATATAATCCATTTCTTGTAACTAGTAATACAAGGTTCGTATATGTACATGTTGTATAGTATCAAGTAGGAGGCTATGAGCTTGATCTAGATTTTCACCCCTTCTTGGGTTCACTGTCGTGTCTGGAACATTGAAAGGCATTGCTTGAAACATGAAATTGCACACATTTATTGTTGAATGTTGTGTCAGCAACGGTTTAAATAGGTGCATCTGGTTGAGTTCAGTTTTCTTATCCATGTTAACTTTTACTAGTCTTTTCGGATGATTGAATCACTTACTGACTTTTGTAACATTGTATCCTAATGTTTTTCTCTCTCTCCTGGTACATCACAGATAAGGCAAAGATGAATAGTGAATACACCAGTAGAAAAAATGCTAACAGCTTCCTTATCGAGGTGTGGATTGATTTCACTATACCATTGTTTCTGATTAAGTAATGTAACATATTGCTTTCAGAACCCCCTTTTGTCTTTCTTGAAAATAGAGGATTGTAAGAGGCATGACTAACTATTAGTTGTGTGAACAAATGGCAGTCAGATTAGACGGGCACATGTTACTTTTGGTTATGGTTGTTCTGTTGGGTTCCTATAAGAACGGTCAATTTTTTTACAGTTGAATAATTTGGTTCTATTTCTGTCATCTGCAGGGTTGGTGGAATGATCTGCTTAAACGGGATAATCACCACATTGACTACAGTGGCAAAATGGTTTTGTTAATGGACATTCTTACTGCATGCGCTGAAGTTGGTGACAAAGCATTAGTTTTTAGCCAGAGCATACCAACTCTTGATGTGATTGAACTATATCTGAAGGAATTGCCTCGGCCCGGTAAGAAGGGCAAACACTGGAAACGAGGAAAGGATTGGTACAGGTATGCTTTGGTTCTCTTCTGGCTAATTGTTTGGTTGGCAATTCTGAGTGTTTCTTTTACTTCTGAATGTGGGATGAAGCTATTATACTTCCATTTGGAAGAATGTCTAGCTATCTGATTGTACGACTCATCCAAAATGTTAACAACTAGAGGGGTTCAAGAATATTAGAATATGAGTGAGTGGCATTGTATTTATTACTGGAGTAGAGTATCATTATTGATCTGAAGCTCTGAAGGTTTATCCCATACAAAACTTGAAAACTTGTTTCCCTTGGTAATCTTCCATATCTATTTACAATGTTTTGTTTGAAACAGAATTGATGGGAAGACAGATGGCTCTGAAAGACAGAGGCTTGCTGATGCATTTAATGATCCCCAGAATAAGAGGGTGAAATGCACTCTTGTTTCAACTAGAGCTGGGGCTTTAGGGATAAATCTTTTTGCTGCTAATCGTGTAATCATTGTTGATGGCTCCTGGAACCCAACAAATGATCTACAGGCTATATACCGTGCTTGGAGGTGTGCTCTTGTTTGTCATGCCACAAATTTTATTTGTACTTATTTAGCACCAGAACACTATCTCAGTCACCCCACCCCCTTTTTTTTAATGCAGGTATGGCCAAAAAAAGCCTGTATATGCTTATAGGTTGGTGGCGCACGGGACTATGGAAGAAAAGATTTACAAACGTCAGGTATGTTTATGAGAATCCTTGTTTTCCTTTTACTGGTCAACCACCTGATAACTGGCATGGATTTGTATTAATCCCAGGGGTGTCCATTAGTCCATAAACACCCCAAACCCAGAAAAAAAATTTAAATATCCTATTATGAGGATATTGTATATTTATGTTGAGTGGGCACCCTTTAAAAAAGGCCTAAAATATTAGTGAGATTGTCCAATTTAATACAATAGCTCAACTGTCCATAAAAAAATAAATTAAGTAGCCTATTTTACATTGGGAGGATTATCTCTCACAAATTTTATGTTGGTAGCTACTGTTAAGTAGACACCCCTAATGTCGTTGTTTGAATCCACATTATAGGTGCAAAAGGAGGGCCTTGCTGCTAGGGTGGTTGACAGACAACAGGTGCATAGAACTATGTCGAAGGAAGAGATATTACACTTCTTTGAGTTCGGTGATGATGAGAGCTTGGCAGACAAAATGGGGCATGCTAATGATTCCAATATCAGCAGAAAGGTTGGGAATATGCTGAAAAAGGCTTCTTCTGACTGTCCCACTAGCTGCTCTTCTGACAAGTTGATGGATATCCTGCTTGGCAGACATCGTCAAAGGTACTCCAGAAATAGGGATATCTCCTCATATTTGTGTTCTGATGGAACGTGTCTGGTTGATGAATGGATCCCATTATTGTTTCCATTTTATACTGGGCTTACATAATCATTGGATGTGGTAATCGCATTTCGCAAGTCAATTGGGAGGCTTGATGAGGTGTAGGATGCTTAAAATTTCCAACCTAGGATACTTGCTGCATCATGTAAGCAATTGTTATCTGACATGGATTATGTTTCGTGGGGAATGATAGTTGGACACACAGTGAAAGAGGTTTAGTGGATGTTTTTACTTCTTTGATGTTAGTTGGATATCTGAATTTGGTGGTTTTGGGGGGGGGGGGGGGCTGGCATTCAATGACATGAGTGTGTGGAAAAGTCTATTACCTACAGAAAACTGTATGTGCCTCCACTAGCCCTCACCCCCCTACCACCTCTAAAAAGACAAAAACATCTGAATAAAAGGAGTTGGTTAAGCCCAAAATTGAAAATGGAAAATTCGTACATAAAAATACCCTTTAGAAACATATGCAAATTGAGATGACCTTCTGGTATTTGTGAGTTCCCTTCCTGGGAGCGTTTTGTTTTGTTGCTACGCTTTCTGATAATGCAATTTCAACTCGTTTTTTTTTTATTTTTTTTTATCACAGATGGATTATGAATTACCATGAGCACGAGACAATGTTACAGGAGAACGAGGAGGAGAAGCTCACAAAAGAAGAACAAGATTTAGCGTGGGAGGTCTTTAGAAGAAGTATGGACTGGCAGGAAGTACACAAAGTTCCTGCTGACGAGTCCACATTTGAGCAACAAGACAAGGTAAAGAAACCTTCTGTTGCACCCCAGAAAGACAGCATTCCAGAGTCAGTAATCAATGCAAAGAATCGTTTTCCATCATGGAAATGCACAAATGTTGCTCACTTGCTAACTTTGAGAAGCCAAGGCATCAAAAAAGGGTGCAGTACTGTTTGTGGGGCATGTGCCCTAGAAATTAGTTGGGAGAAGCTTAACCAGGATAGCAAGTTAAGAGTAGAGTAGTTGTGGAGGACATAGTCATTAATCAAGTGAACTATGTTATGGGTAATTGCCCATTTTGGCGATAGCATTCATCGATGTAAGTATGATTGGGTGGTTTGTGTATATGTTGCTTACTTAGGAGCTGATTCCCCACCAAGAGTTGAGCTGCTCATTGCCTCCCAGCTGCGGCTTCTTTTGTTCTTTTTGCCAGGCTTGGAGTTTAACCCTCGGTCCTGTAATTTGTACGAGCAGGACACGTGTCGAAACACACTGTATAGCAACTCAGCACACAACTCTGATGCTGACTTTTGGCATTGTGTATGAAATGACAGTATAGAGTAACACAGGTCTTCGGCCAATATTTCACTGCACGTCTATTGTCCCCATTCTCTTTAGTAATGTTCTCTCTCATATACTCATATGTCAGTCACATTGGTGCCAATTATCATTTTTTTTTTAAAAAAATGACAGTAATGAAATTTTTGCGTACGAATTTCCTTTAAGAGAGTGTTTCTAATGCATGCTTACCCTATGAAGGTGAATCTTTATGGTCTAAGGATCAACAAGTATTATATCTAGATTTTATATTCATCATTTGATAATCAGCTATTCTATAAAGGTTGGAAACTAAAGCACAACCATGGATTACCATGGATAATGCCAAGTATTTGAAAATGGTTTGTAAATACCTAAGTTTTATATTTGTCATTTGATAATCAACAAAAGTTGTCATTAAAACCTTAATAACTTGGTTTAAATAGAAAAGGAGAGGGGTACATGCAGATAAAGGAGAGGGACAAACGGATAATTACATGGGTTAAGGGAAAACCCTCAAAAATGAGAACAACCCAAGCAGTCGTGATATTTAAAGACGACACGAGCTTGTCGTTTGATGACAGGACCGTGTCGTGTCTCTTGGATGGATGACACGAGCGTGTCGCGAAGACTTGTACAACTGGGCACCCAAAAGTCACAGGGTCATGAGCGTGACCACCCTTCTGGTTTGTGTGACACCATCATGTCGTTGTGACGACACGACCGTGACCTTTTCGATGCTCGTTTGGCCTTGAATGACATTGACATGTCGTCGTACAACATTGGCTTGTCGTTTCTGCTGTTTTGTTTTCTTCTTTCTTCCGCTTCTTACTCTATGATCCAACCCATGCTTTGAAGTGAAAGACCATGTTGCCCTCGACACTTCAAAATGGTCTTCATGCCCTTAGGTGGATCCTCTTTGGTCGTGAAAGGACTGATTTACCCCTCAGGTGATTTCTTCATTCATT
The DNA here is from genome assembly GCA_029582165.1 of Portulaca oleracea. Lineage (NCBI taxonomy): Eukaryota > Viridiplantae > Streptophyta > Magnoliopsida > Caryophyllales > Portulacaceae > Portulaca > Portulaca oleracea. Next base: position 16,181,964 of record CM055889.1, on the reverse strand, counting down.
TAGCGTCAAAATTGAGGGAAAAACTATGGCCCACCTTTTTATTTGTGCCGAAGATATTTAGATCCTTGGAAGCCAATGGGCACTTGGGAGTATCCCAAACTTGAAGGCCAAAATTGGGAGTCCCGGGTCATGCATGCATCAAACCCCCTTTGTTGGAGAAGAGTCGCCCTCAACTCATGGGGGTAGAGAAGCAAATGAAGGACCCTGTGAATAGACATCTCAAAAAGAATTGCGCCACCACCCAAAGCAATGTCACACTCAATGCTCCTCCCTTCTTGAATGTATAGCATATCTTGAAGAAAGGGTTGTTGAGGTCGCCATTGGAGCTCTCCCAAGTACTCCCACTGCGAATGATCTCATCGAACTCCGCCTAGTAATCTTCAAAGAAAAACTCATCAATCAACCTATGCTCCCTAGATCGTCCATTATTTCCATCTCCATGTGAAACCTCTCGAGGGTTCCCATAAGCGCCGAATCTCACAATGTAACCATCATCATTGAAATAAATATTAGGAGGAGTCTTGGAGTGTAAAGGTAAGAGACAAGGGAGGATAGAAGGGATTTTATGAGGAGGCTTGGGGTGAAAGGTTGCTCGTCCTCACCAAGAGCTCTTTCATCTCATGTTTCGCTCAGTTAAAGGTTCCTCAACTCACTTCCCATCCCTGTTTCATCAATGGAGGTTAAGGTAGAAGAAGAATGTGTTTCCTAAAGATCCTTATGTGGGTAAAAGGATGCCCAAAGAAGCAAGACCTCACCCTCTTTTGGATAAAGTTCAAGAGGAGTCTCAACCATCTTGTGGAGGATTCTCATCATTTTTCTTCTTGATCACCTTTTGATGGACCACCTCATCTATTTCTTCGATTTCTTGAAGGGTCAACACCCTTTTGTTGAGGCATTCGGATTGGTATTGCCCATCCGAGGCAATTAAAGCACTTATTACCCTCAAGTGTCTTTGGTGGATCCTGTTGGAGGTTAGAACATTAAGTTAGTTAAGTAGTTGATATTTTAGTTAAGTTAGTTAGTGTAATTAGTTTCTTTTTTAATTAGGTAATTTTCTTTATCTTTCTTTTCTTTCTTTTTCCCTCTTCTCTTTCCCCATATATTTGGGATTGGTTCGAGGCTCTTATGGTATGAGAGACATATTTGTCATTCAGACAAGAATACAAAATTTGCACAGTTCTTTCCTCTCTCTCTAGCAGCATAAGGCAGGCAGAAGGTGAAGGTTTTGACATGGTCAGAGCACTCCAATTGATTTGCTGAGTTCTTCCTAGTTCCAGATCTTGGTGACATCCTTTCTTACTTTTCCTTGTTTTCCATTCCTTTTTCTCCTTCTTCGTGCCTGTTCTTTTCTACTGCTCTTTTTTTCTTCCATTTTATTTCTGACATGGGTGAAGAAAAGGCTATAGTTCCTGTGATAGTTGGACCTGATCACCCATTATACCTCCATTATTAAGATAATCCTAGTTTCAGCTTGACCAATGAACCATTAACTGGTTTGAATTATGGTCAATGGAGTAGATCTTGTGAGGTTTCTTTAAAGGCCAAGAATAAAATGACATTCATAGAAGGAAAGATTGAAAAACCTGCTACTGATTCCCCTTTATTGCCTTTCTAGGAAAGATACAATAGCGTGCTCATTTCTTGGCTTCTTCGATATGTCACAAAGGATATTGCATCAAGTATCCTTTATACTGAAACTGCAGCAACCATATGGAGTGACCTTAAGGAAAGGTTTGTTATAACCAAGGTGCCAAAATTTATCAATTACAACAAGATATGAGTGTCCTTAGTCAGGGAAATCTTTCTGTCTCTAGCTATTATACTAAGTGCAAGCAAATTTGGGATGAATATGTCATGGTTATTACCCCTTGCAATTGTGCATCAGAATGTTCTGCATCTAAACTAATAGCTAGACAACAGTTGTTTCAATTCTTGATGGGTTTAAAAGAACAATACAAGCCTGTAAGGGGAAGTATTCTTATGATCACTCCATTGCCGAGTGTTAACCAAGCTTACAACCTTGTCTTACAAGAAGAAGAACAACAAAACATCACGAAACCTTCATTTCCTGAAGAAGGCACTATGGTGTTCAATGCTGCTAGAAGCCAGAATACCAGGAATGCTTAGAATCAGTATAATAGGCAATCTCAATATTCAAGCTATCCAGCTTACTCACCTGCACAATCTTCACCCAGGAGCAATGAAAACAATGCAAACTCTCAAACTAATCAGAACAAAAGACCCTATTGTTATTATTGCAAGAAGCCAGGGCATCCAGCTGAAAAATGTTTCAAATTGGCTAGAAAACAGGCTGAAAGGTCTCAAAGAATTGTTGCAAATGTGCAAAGTGATCCTGAAACTGCACCTGCAACATCTGAAATTCAAGAAGCATCTAGGCACACTCTCAGCAATGAGGAATACACACAATTGATGCAACTTCTTGGAAAACAGAATATGTACATTTTAGATCAAGTGGACCCTCAGCACACAACTTTTCTAGCAGGTAAGTCATTCTGTTTAATGTTTGATAATCAAAATATGCATTGGGTCATAGATAGTGGAGCAACAAATCACATAACACCACACTTGCATCTTTTCTCTTCATATGCACCTGTTATTACTTCTTGTTTCATTACTTTGCCTAATGGTCATCAAATACATGTCAAGAATGTGGGAAGTGTCATCCTTCAATCTGGGATAACACTTCACAATGTTTTGCATGTCCTCTTTTCAATTTAATCTAATTTCTACCTACAAATTAACTAGAGATCTTAAGGCAAGCATAGTCTTTACTCCTGAAAATTGCTATATCCAGGACCCTATGAAGACCAAACACCTAACTCTTGGTAAACAGCAAGGAGGTCTTTACTTGGCAAATAATCACACTAAAACCAAGAATACTCCTCAAAATCAAGAAATTGGCAGTGCTCTTCTCTCTACATCAGAAGTTTGGCACTGCAGGCTAGGTCACCCTTCTCCTGAATACATTACAAGAATTCCAGGACTATGTAGCATCCCAAAAACATCAATTTGTCAGATCTGCCCTCAATCAAAACAACACAAGCTCCCTTTTCCCTCCAGTACCAATAGAGCCACAAATAAATTTGAATTGCTTCATGTGGATTTATGGGGTCCTTTTAGAGTACAAACTTATGATGGTTTTCACTCTTTTTTAACCATTGTTGATGATTGTACTAGAACAACATGGATCTATTTGTTGTCCAGTAAGACCAATGCTTTTCCAATGCTTGAGAATTTCATTTCTTTTGTCACAAAACAATTCAATGCTACTGTAAAGATAATCAGATCTGACAATGGAAGAGAATTTTGTGACAATCATGCTAAGACTTACTATGCATCAAAAGGGATTTTACATCAAATTTCTTGTGTGGAAAGACAACAACAAAATGGAATTGTGGAAAGAAAACATAAACATATCCTACAGGTTGCTAGATCCCTACTATTTCAAGCAAAACTTCCCTCAAAGTTCTGGGGGGATTGTGTTCTGACTGCTACATACTTGATTAATAGAATTCCTAATTTTGTTGTCAATTTTAAAACCCCCCATGAAATGCTTTATAATTGTCCTCTTGATTACAGTCATTTAAAAATATTTGATTGTTTTTGTTTCGCATCCACCCTAAGTGTTAATAGGCATAAACTTGATCCTAGGGCACATCCCTGTATTTTCTTGGGATATTCATTCAATAAGAAAGGATATAAACTGTATGATATGTTTGACAAAAGGATTATATACAACAGAGATGTAAAATTTTATGAGGAGCATTTTCCATATCACAATATTACCAATACTGATGATACTGTTTTACCTGACATCATATTTTTGTCTAATGTTCCTGAAAATTATGCTGAGGGTGGAGATGATCATGACAAAGAAATCTCAGCTCAAAGACCTACAAGCCAGCAACAGTAGACTTTATCAACTGCAGATAACAGCCAGACAACTACTACAGTTGTACCTGTTCTAATAAGAAGATCTACAAGGGTCATAAAACAACCCTCATATCTGAAAGATTATGACATACAACTGCCCAAAATTGGTAATATTGTTCAATTTTCTGGTCTATCTACATCTCAGCAACAACAGATCACTGAGCTTGAATATTTAGAAGAACCTAAAAATTACAAGCAAGCTGCAGCTCACAAACATTGGGTAAATGCCATGAATAGAGAATTAGAAGCTCTTCTTGTTAATAATACTTGGACTGAGGTGGATCTCCCACCTGGGAAGAAAGCCATAAGTTCAAAATGGGTATATAAAGTAAAACTGAAATCTGATGGTTCCTTGGAAAGACATAAAGCTAGGTTGGTTATAAGAGGGAACACTCAAAAGGAGGGGCTTGATTACAATGAAACTTTTAGTCCAGTGGTCAAAATGACAACAATTAGAACAATTGTTGCACTAGCAGCAGCAAGAAACTGGTCTCTTTACCAACTTGATGTAGATAATGCTTTTTTACATGGTGACCTACATGAAGAGGTCTATATGAAGATGCCTGAGGGAGTCTATAATCCCCAAAACAAGGTTTGCAAATTACAAAAATCTTTATATGGCCTGAAACAGGCTTCTCGACAATGACATTCTAAGCTAGCTGAATTCCTAAAAGAGCAAGGATACATTCAATCTAAAAACGATTACAGTTTATTCACCAAGAAAAATAATGATGATCTAACTATAGTAGCTGTTTACGTTGATGACATCTTACTTACAGGATCATCTATCATTGAGATTGATAGGCTCAAAGACAAATTAAACACTGCCTTTGGAATCAAAGATCTTGGCATTCTCAATTACTTTCTTGGTTTTGAAGTATCTCATCTACCACAAGGAATCAGCTTGACTCAAAGAAAGTTTACTCAAGAGTTACTCAAAGAATCTGGCCATATCAATTCTAAACCTACTGTCACCCCTCTCCCCTTGAATTGCAAACGACAATATGATTCTGGAACTCTATTGACAAACCCTAGTATCTATAGAACTTTTATTGGCAAACTTAATTTCCTCTCTAATACTCGCCCTGATATTTCTTTTGCAGTACAAACATTGAGTCAATTCATGCAAAACCCCAGGACTTCACACATGACAGCTTTGGATCATCTCCTGAGATATATAGCAGGAACCTCAGGACAAGGGATTTTGCTTAAAGCTTATGATCATCTTCAGCTCACAGCTTTCTCTGATTCAGATTGGGCAGCTTGTCCCTTTCTCTCGAAGATCAGTCACAGGATATATAATCTTGATGGATGGATCTCCTATAAACTAGAAGTCCAAGAAACAGTCTACAGTTGCATGATCATCAGCTGAGGCTGAATATAGGGCAATGGCTCAAGCTGCTGCTGAGATAACATGGTTGGTCAGCCTTTTGAGGGAACTTGGAGTTCCTATTAATGGCCCAGTTACACTGCATTATGATAATCAATCTGCACTACAAATAGCAAGAAATCCAGTCTTCCACGAACGTACAAAACACATTGAAGTGGATTGTCACTTCACCCGTGATAAAGTCATGGAAGGACTGTCACATCTGAGTTATCTCCCTTCTTAATCACAACTTGCGGACGTTCTTACCAAAATCCTTCCTTCCAATCAGCATTGGCATCTATTAAACAAGCTTGGAATGTTTCAACAGCATTCAAGCTTGAGGGGGGTGTTGGAGGTTAGAACATTAAGTTAGTTAAGTAGTTGATATTTTAGTTAAGTTAGTTAGTGTAGTTTTTAATTAGGTAATTTTCTTTTTCTTTCTTTTCTTTCTTTTTCCCTATTCTCTTTCCCTATATATTTGGGATTGGTTTGAGGCTCTTATGGTATGAGAGACATATTTGTCATTCAGACAAGAATACAAAATTTGCACAGTTCTTTCCTCTCTCTCTAGCAGCATAAGGCAGGCAGAAGGTGAAGGTTTTGACAGATCCTTCGAAGCGGGATGTTCTTAAATGGTTGTCTTGGAGCTTATACGAGGTCGGAAATCCATATGAGGAGGAAAATCTTCAATGGAGGAATTCTCCTACTTCTCAAAGAGCTTGGAAATACCCTTCTTCTCCTTCCTTTGCTTCTCAATGAGTGTTGTAAGCTTGTACAAGTCATTAAGTGAGTAATAGTTGTGACACTTGACCTTTGATTCGATCTTGTAGTCGAGACCATTGAGAAACCTTGCCGTGACCTGTTCTTGGGATTCTCGAGATTCACATCTCATCATTACTTGCTTAAATTCCCGGATGCACTCGACTACGCTTATATGCCCCTGTCTAAGAGAGAAAAGCCAATTGTATGGGTCTTGCTTGTAACTCGAAGGAACAAACCGTCTTTTCATGCACTTCTTTAGCTTCTCTTTCGTGACTTGTCTTCCTGATCTCATTGCTTATTCAAGTTTTCATACCAAAGGGAGTCGTACTTGGTAAGGTATAAGGTAGGTGTAAACACAAATTTTTGGGTCTAAAATAAATAAAGACAAGAAATTAGTGAACAAATATAATTGTATTGATTTCAAAGGATTTTGGATACAATCTCTGTGTATTTGTTACAAAATAAAAATGTAACTTCTTCGATTCAATCTCCTTGAGTGAACTTGAACGAGTCTTAAATGAGTATGATCTTGAATGAATATAATCTTAGATGAATGTGGTCTTGAGTGAATATAATCTTGGATGAATGTGGTCTTAAACGAGAGTCGTAGACACTTGATCCCGATCAAGAGGAAGTAGTTTCATCTCCCAGGAATGAACGACATGAGTTTAAATTTATTGTGCTTGGTGTCTGAGAGAGAGAGAGAGAGAGAGAGAGAGAGAGAGAGAGAGAGAGAGAGAGTATATGAGTCTATTTTTTTGAATATTTTCAAAACTCCCCTCAAATGAAAGAGGGAGGTCTTTATGTATAGAGAACCTAGGTTAGACCTTAGGCTCATTATCTCCTTTTAAAATAAAAAGAAGTAAATATTTATGTGTCATTAATGACAGGTGTCATAATTTAATTGGCAATAAATATAATATCATTTAATTTATAATTAAATGATCCACCATAATTAATTTGATACATGACAGGTTATAATTGACCGAATTAAAATAATTTGAATTCCCACATGGTGAGTCTTGATTGGCTGATAAAATTTTGCCTTCTACAATGTTGCCTTTAAAATAATAAACAAATATAAAATTGTTTATTTTAAATATACGTTGCCTTTAAAATCATAAATAAATAAATCTAAAATAGTTTTAAAATTTGATATAAGTTTATTGTTTACTTTAAATATATGTTGTCTTTGAAATCATAAACAAATCTAAAATAGTTTTTAAATTTGATAGAAATTAACCTATTTAAATAACCTGTCTTAACCAACTTCTATTTGTCACTCCTTTTTTTTGATAGAATATTGTTGAAACCTTTATTCAACCACGAAAACCAATATTACATGCATCGTCCAAAATTAAAGAACTAATGTTGCGGGGTTCGCTCCCCAGCCAGTACCTCGTCATGAAGCTAACCATCTACAGGTGCGCCTAGGCGTGTGCCACCCGGTTCCCTTCTCAACGAACATGGGAGAAAACGCAACTGTCAAACATAGAAGCAAAATCCAAACAACTGGAAACAAACATGTTAATTTCAGTATTAACTCTAAGATTCTTGTTGAGTTTTGATATGATTGCTAATTAAGGAGTCTCCTTGTAGAATTACTCTTCTATACCCCCCACTTCCATGCCTGAGTGAGTGCAAACAGCGCTGCTCTTGCTTCTTTAAGTTCGGCCCCAAACCCAGTTCCTTGGTGCGTCGCGATTGCTAGAAATTTACCATTTTCATCTCTACAAACCACCCCCCATCCATGGTTGTCTCTTGGGATTTTGGCACCGTCGAAATTGATTTTTATATAAGCATTCATCGGAGCTTTCCACCCAGCTTGAAGTGTCTATGGATGGTTCGTCAAGGTTGTGTGCGTGTCCTTGAACTCTTGTAGCCACTCCAATGCCTTCTTGATAACATATGCTCTGCCCTATTTTGTTTTGTCATGCACTACTCTGTTTCTGAGTGACCAACATGCCCAGCACACCATCACTATTTTCTCCAGATCATTCTCCTTCCTTCTCATCCGATCCTATACCAAGTCGAACACAGATTGGTATCGTCTGTTCTCGCCTACACCTTGACATTCAGCCTCGACCCACAAATTCTTCACCTTGTTACATTTTCAAAGGATGTGTATGTCCGTCTCCCTTTCCTCCTTGCACAATGGGCAATTACCCCCTCACCCCTAGTTCGTCTTGCCACCGCCTGTTGTGTCAGTAGTGAGCCAACGCACGCCCGTCATAGGAATGATTTCACTCTTGGTGGGACTTGCAAATTCCAAAGTGATTTCCAAAAGCCTTCTTCCTCATGTGAGCTTGTCCGAGCCCTTTCCGCGTCCCTTGTGTTCTTTATCATGTGATATGCGAACCTTGCTGACAATTCACCATTATTGGTGAAATGCCATACAATTTCATCTTGCGGCCAGGTTGGGCAGAGTGGAATGCTCTTTATAATTTCAACATCAATTGGAAGAAAGATTTCATCAATTAGTTCACGCCTCCACTCCACTTTAAAGTGGTCAATCAAGTCACTCACCATGTACCACCTCACTTCTGGTTTGTTAGGGGTCACCATTGGGAAGGATTGGGGCCAGGGAATCCATTTTGCCTCCCATATGTTCAACTGTTGGCCGTCTCCTACTTTCCATCTCAGCCCCGCTTCAACAACTCTCAAAGATTCATGGAGTCCCCTCCAAGTGTAGCTCGGCCTTGCTCCCACTTGTGCCTCCAACATTAATGAGTTTGGGAAGTACTTTGCTTTTAACACTCTGAAAATTAGAGACTCCTTAGCTTGCAGAATTCTCCATGCTTGCCGTGCTAATAGTGCTAGATTGAAGTCTTGGAGATCTTTGAAACTGAGCCCACCTTGAACTTTACTCTAACATAATTTTTTCTTGGCCACCCAATGAATCTTCTTGCTATCGCCATTCTGTCCTCACCAATAATTGATGATCTGAGCCTGCAGATTGCCTAAGAAATTGCTCGGTAGCTTGAACACACTCATTGCGTAAGTTGGGATAGCCTGAGCCACCGCCTTCACCAACACCTCCCTCCCAGCCCATGAAAGTGTTCTCCCCAACCAAATTTTTATTCTGCTCAGGACTCTGTCTCTAACTGGGGTAAAAAATTTTGTAGTTGCACGACCTATTTTCGTGGGGAGACCAAGGTACTTTTCGTGCGCCAACACTTCCCTCACGTCCAGTACAAGGAGTATCTCATCCCTTCGGTTTTGGGGTACCTTCGATCCGAATGCTACGTTTGATTTATCGTAATTGATTTGTTGCCCCGATACTATCTCATACTGTCTCAGGATCTCCTTGATTGTTTGGGTAACATCCACCGAGGCATCACAGAAAATAATCTAATCGTCGGCGAATAAAAGGTGAGAGATTTCAGGTGCTGAACTACATACCTTAATACCACGAATACTACCTTGACATTGCGCTGACCGGATCATGTATGATAATCCTTCTGCACAAAAAAAGAAGAGATACGGAGATATCGGGTCGCCCTGTCGAATACCTCTCGATGGTTTGACCATGCCCCTGGGTTCTCCATTTATGATGAAAGACAGTGAAGTCGTCTCGAAAAACCTCATTATCAACTCCACCCAGCCTTGGTTGAACCCTAGTTTCAACATGACCCGGCGTAGGAAACTCCACTCGACTCTATCATACGCTTTGGACATATCCAGTTTTAGGGTCATAAAGTTCCTACTCCTGTAAGTGGACGGCATTGAATGAAAAATTTTGAACGCCACGAAGATGTTATCGGTAATGTGACGGCCTGGGGTAAATGCACTTTGGTTCTCCTTTATGATACTCGGCAAGATTTTCTTCAGTCTCTGTGTGATGACTTTCGTCGCGAGTTTGTATAGAACGTTGCATAGTCCGATTGGGCGAAAGTCGCTCACCTCCACTGGCTTGTGCTTTTTGGGTATTAAAACCACGTGGATGTGGTTTAGATCTTCAGGGAAGCTCCCTCCTTTTAGGATGTTCAACACTGCTTTTGTCACATCTCCTCTGACAGTATCCCAGTACTTTTGGAAGAAAAAGAGATTCAGGCCATCCAGCCTCGGGGCCTTATCAAGCCGCATGCACTTCAACGCATCAACCATCTCTTGCTCTGTGTATGGTTTTGTTAATTCCATGTTCATCTGTTCGTCCACTTTGGTCGGGATGCTATTGAGAACCTGATCCCAAGCATCGTTTGAGTCACAGGCCATGGATGTAAAAATGTTAGTGAAATAATCCGTAATGATATGTTCTATGCCTTAGATGTCCTGCACCATGTGGCCTTCTGGGTTTTTCAATCCTGTGATGGTGTTATTTTGTTTCCTCGATGTTGCTCGAGCATGGAGCCAAGCTGAGTTTGAGTCCCCGCACTTCATGAAATCTATTCGCGATCGTTGCCACCACAGAATTTCCTTTCTTCCGAAGCTCCCGGATTTTGTCAAAATGCTCTTGGCACTTTCTTGCCTCTATCGTATGTTTCAACTCATTTTGTAGGCCTGTGATCTATCTTTGTATATTACCAAACATTGTTTTGTTCCATACTCCCAGCTGAGACATACACCTTTCCATCTTCCTGATGCAATTTGGGGTAGGGTCAGTGGCTGGAACCCCCTCTCATGCTGACGCAATTACATCTTTGCACCCCTCATCGAGCGCCCACCTCATCTCGGATCTTCTCCTCCTAGTCTTCTTCCTTTCTTGGTGTCTTTCGAAACAGTGCAAGAGAATTGGCATGTGGTCACTAATCTCTTCATCTAGGTGCCTTACCCTTGCATTAGGGAACAAGGACTTCCATTCAAAGGATGCCATAAATCGATCTAACCTTTCTTCCATTGAATCCTCGCCATTCCTTTTGTTCCACCAGGTAAATTCACTTCCCTCGAATCTGAGGTCCACCAGGCCACATTCCTCCATCATGTCTTGAAATGCCTCAATGGTGCCTTGATGTTTGAACGGGCCTCCTCGCTTTTCAAAATTGAAGAATATTTCGTTGAGATCACCCCAAGGACCCATGGAAGGTTCAAATGGTTTTTAAGTCATGGATTAAGTTGCACGTCTTCTTCTTTTCTCTCGTCTCCGAGTACCCGTAGACACCGGTGAAACGCCATGGGTCATCCTCCTCTTTCCAACGAATGGTGGCGTCAATATGGTGTAAAGAATAGCTAAGGATTTGAACATCGAGGTCTTGCTTCCAGAGGAGGGCCAAGCCCTTCGCTCTACCCACACTATCTACTGTACAACTACTATATCCCTCCTTATCCTTCATGATGCTCTTGAACTCTGACCCTGAGAGCTTAGTCTCCAAGAGGAACACTAAGCATGGCCTGTAGACCCCCACAATACGGCGGAGGTCTTTGACTGCCTGGGGTTGCCAAGCCCCTAGCAGTTTACACATAAAATACTCATTGGTCTAGGCGGGGCTGCCTTGCAACCTCCGGCTTTTTATTAGATTGTCGTGCAGACGCCTTAGTGAATTCAACTGCTCTTACCTTTTCCCCGGAGCTCTCCCGTGATATATATGAAAGCTTACGGTTAAAGGCTTCGTTAGCAACATTTAATCTTGTTCCATCAATCATCATCTCAATTTTTTCTCCTCCATCTGCCAACATCTTCCCTTTTCCTTCATCAGTTGTTTCCGTCGGCGTTGGGAAAGCCAGCCTTGTCCGTGCCTTAGGTTGCTCGCCATTACCTTTCAATGACATGATCAGTCGATTTTCCTCTTGTATAATTGATTCAGCATTCTTCCGACGGGTCTTCAAAGGAGAAGCTTTTAGCCAGCTTCCATACTACAACTCTTCACGTGGTGTATCCGGGTTAATCGTCTCACAGTCCTTCAATATATTCTATTTGTCACTCTTGTATAAACATTGTGAAAAAACGACAATACTCCAAGGATTATAATCCTTCCATGCGTCCAGTGCCCATCAATGCATCTTAATGTATTTTTTTTATTAATTTTATTTTTTTTAAAATCATATGTGTGTCCAGCCTGTAAATAGAAGTTTGGTATAAGGTTTAGAAACATTTCACTTTTTAATTTCCCCACTGTCTATTCTAACACGGATCCATGGGGTAGCTAGGATCAAAATTAACCCACGTAAGATCGTGGATCAAAATGTAGATAGTTGAATCGCATTGAGGATTTTGGATTATAAAATCGTAGAATTGTAGATCAAGACCGAGATTTTAATAACTATGTTGTCTAGCCCACGTGATAAAGTTTACGAGAATAATTATAATAAAAATTTAATAAAAATGTTTTTAATAAATTATGAATATTTATTTTATTCATTTGAGTGTTAGTTTTATGAGCATTGTAGTTTAGTTTATGAGCATTTTGAAAGAGGATTATGAGTAAATTATTAGCATGTATATCTCTGTAAATTTTTATGAGCATTCTAATGCATTTTTATGAACATTTTTCATAAGATTTATGTACATTGCATTAGAATTTAAGAATATTAAATGATTGGTTTATGAACATTGTTTCAGTGTTTTTATGAGTATTATGTACAATTTTTATTGTTATATAACTATATTTTCAAAATTTGTATTTTTTTGTTATTATTAGTATTTTATGTCTATAAAATTTTATGATTGTAGTGCATTTTTATGAATACTTTTCATGAAGTTTATAAGCATTATAGTAGAATTTTGACATGCAAGTACTCTTAGAAAAAAGGGAAAAAAGGATGACAAACGCCCAACCAAAATAAAGTAAATAAATAAAAAAGAAAAGAATGGCTCCATGGACAATGCACCTGGGAGTTGTTATATGGTCCGTTGTAGTGTACCTAGATACACCATATGTATTAAACGTTTTCAAAAATTAATCACTATTAATTTATAAAATTCATTAAGAATTCTTCAATATTATTGTAAATTCATCAAGATTTTTTAAATTCATCAAATTTATCTAAAAGTTCATCATACAAAAAATTAATATATTTTAATACATATGGTGTATCTAGGTAGTAAACGTTGTTGTCCAAGTGGTTAACGTAGAATTTTGATAATGAATGAAGAAAACCAAGACAGCAATGAGGAAATATATGGCAACAGAAATTTACAATCTATATAATTATATATCACATTACATACAAGAAAGATTACATGCCGCTCTATCTATTCATCACACTAATCCTCCCTAAATTATCAACTCTAATCATCTACCTCACTTCCACTCCATTGACATTCATAACTACAGTCATCGATCGTATACCATTCCACCCAAATCGAAAATTTGCTAAAACAAAACGAAACTATAACAACATGATCTGTAGCTACTAAAACTAAAATCCCACAAGTCTAATCAATCATGAATTCTGAAGAACACCTGCTTATCCACTCGATCAAGGATCCGAATGTCACCAACTGTATGATCATCTGCACTGCCATTATCATGGACTGCAAGGTTCAAATCAAGGGCCACAGAAGAGCTGGCCTCATCAATGTCCTCCTCCATCTTATCGTCGCTTGATCCTCTGTTGTCAGAGCTGAATATGACAATGGCATCCTGAAGAGGGATCTTCTCCCCATTTGAGAGTGTCAGTTTTCCAGTCTCCATTGCCTTTTTGATGCTTTTCTGGGATTCTAAATCCAGCTGCTCCATGTCCTCCATGTAAAACACGCGATGCGGGTTTTCCCTGGCCAAGTTTGCTAGTCTTTCTAAGTACCCTTGATCACCTGATTCGTCGTTGTCGTTGTCTATGGATTTGAAGCTGCTGGTTTCAGTCCCGAAAAGTATCTTGGCTAACTCCTGTGCCAGTTTCTGTTTTCCGTCGTGGTCCGCTCCTAGAAATGACAGCCAAGTTTCAAGCTTTGTACGGCTACCATGTTTGGACTCCCCTGACCTGTTTCTTAGGATTGTGGATGCAATTTCAGGGATGATGTGTTTCTGCCATGGGACTTTGGACTCCAGGGCAGAGCATAATGCTTCTAAATTCTCAGGATTGTTCTCTTTGAATCTGTCAGCTGTTGCTGGTGGTGGTATTGGGTCAGTTGTTTCGCTCGATGAGGCTGAGTTTGGAATGGAGTTTGGGTTGGATAGGATTTCTGGTTTCGGGTTGTTTTCGAATAAGTAGTTTTGGGTGGTGGGAGTCACAAACTGGTGCTCCTCTTTGACTGCCCATTTCGGGTCGAATATAGCAGGCCAGGTGCTGATTGGCTTGCTGTAATTGTCACTGGATGAAATCGAAGGGGACGAGGTTGGAGAAGATGATGCAAAGTTGATTGCTTTCTCAGGGAAGTTGGTCATTTTCTGAGATTTACTGCTGCAAATTAAGTCCCATTTCTTGCAAAGTTCCTTCATTTGTACACTTTCCTCCTGCATTACAAGTTTAAAAAAGAAACATCTTAGATTCCCACTTTTCTTTTTTCTTTTCTTTTCATTGATAAAAAAATACAGCATTGAGAAAGTTACAATTCAAACCTGATCATGGGTGCTTAGTTCTGTACTCTCTTCCTTGCACTTCAGAAGCCATGAAGGCAAGCTAGATTTTGTGTTAGTACTGGATGTGGTGGTATTCGACTCATTACGTCGAATGTCACTCTTTTTGCTGCTGAAACAACAAGCACAAGAAAACAATTGGTTTAGCACTAATAATATAAGACAAACTCATAAACTAAAGTTGATGCATAGTTGCATACATACATACCAGTCAAGGTTAAGGGAGAGGTCCAAAGTTGCAGAAGGAATGGTAATAGCATGAAGATCCAAGAGTGTCTCCAAGGATGGATTCCCAGCTTTGCACTTCATGAATGAGTTGAAATTAGAAACACCCATCAACCAAATCCTTCCATTTTCGACATTCCCGAAAACCAACCTTCTGAGCCCCATCACCAAGTGCTCTCCTGGGCAGTAATTATAGTACTGCCTCTTTTGTTGCTCACCATTGGTACTATAGTATGCCCAGTACTCAGCTACCCATTTGAGATCACCCAAGTACAAAACTACCCCTATTCCACCACACCCTTTTACCATGCTCCTAATCTCTCCCAACTTGATGTCAATCTCCTCCCTTGTCAGGTTCCTCATGGCCAACAGAGGGCAGTTTAGGAATTGCACATACCTCAACTCCATGGGAACATCTGAGGATCCTCTCTCAAGTCTGTCCTTAACTGCCCTGACCACCCCTTCACAACTCCCCAAACACTCCCCAACAAGGACCAAACTGCCCTTCTCCTTCCTCCTAGCCCATGAGTCTATCACACTCGACACATCCTCGTTCCTTGCGTGGCTAAACGTGCTCGATAACCCAAGCTCTAAGGGATAATTAGGCTTAAGATTAGAGTTAACGACGACGTTAGTAGTAGTAGTAGTAGTATTAGTCTTAGAGGAGACCTCAGAGAGGGACTGCTCAACACAAGACTTAATAAGAGTGCTAGAGAAGCCAGCCTCCCTCATAACCCTACTAACACTAGGATCATCAAGAATGGATATGACAAGCTGCTCAGTCTCAATCTTGAGAGCGAGAATGGGCTGCTGTTGGGCCTCGATGGACCCGCGCCTCTGGTGGGCCTGGGCCCGCTTGAAGGCTGCCATGAGGGCATTTGCCAGAGCCGGGTAATGGTGGTGGGCCGTCGTGGGGCCCAGCAAGGGGCTAGAAGAGGTGGCAGGGAGGCGGTTGAGGGCGACGTTGAAGCAGAGCTCCAAGGCCTTGCATTGGTAAGGGTAGGAGTTGGACTTGAGACACGCCGATCTTAGAAGACCCGCGGGTGAGGCTAGCATGACAGTCGCCACGTGGATGGGTGTGACCTGGGCATGACCTCGTCGTCGAGCCAGGTTTATGGCTTGCTTAACCACGGTTGCCGCTTCCGGGGTTAGGGCTTGATGAATGCTGCTGCAACCCCCTGGGGTTCTCATTTTCAAGTACTTCAATTTTCTGTCAAGAAAAACAAAGCTAAGAGATTGTAAGTTTAAGAGAAGATCATTTGTGTGTGTAGATTATTTGCTTGTATGTATGTATATATGGAAGATATATAGAGAGGTGTTTGTTTGAATGTGCCTTACTTGTAGGAAGAGGAAGATGATAAAATGGTGTGTTGTTATAAAGTGGAATGCATGTGAAGCAAAGTGAAGATGTTGGTGCTTGTAGAAGTACAAGCAGTGGTAGTAGTAGTAGTAGTTGGATAAATAAAAGTAGAGAGTGGGATGATTGGGGAGTTGGTCTCTATGAAACTTTTGAGGAACACAGTATAAAATACTATCTTTAATAAAGGATCACTAATCATTTAATATACGTATTCAAAAAGAAGATTTTGAACATAGCCTAAGATACAACTTACTCCATCACTTTAGAGTTGCCCACCTTAACCAAAAAGTAAGCTTACGGCTCCATCAAAAAATGAAAAAGGGTAAGCTTACGGCAATATGACACAATAAAAATATATATAATATAAAAAATAATAGATACATTCAAGAATATGATGATTTGTAAATAAAAAGTTGACACCAAAATAGTTATAAATATTATTTTAAAAGTATATGTTCAAATTGTTTATAATCATCAAAATTTTTATCACGGTAAACATAGTAGTAAAGTTGGATATCATTCATCGTTCACGATCCTTACAAATTGTTGGTAATTACTAATTACTCAAATTTATCATCTCACTTGCAACTTTCTTTTAAAAAGAAGTGTTGTATAAAATAAGTTGAAAAATAAAATAAGTTCCTATTGAATATATAAGGATATACATATAATATTTGGTTATCATCTTTGCGAATGTGAAATCGTAATTGATTTAAATTAATGTTCTGATTATTAATCCATTATATATGAATATGTTTGATTTAATTTTTATCATAGGAGTAGGATTTGTATTAGAGTTCCCTTTAAATGAACCTGGAGAGTAGTGAGAATGATTCAAAAGAAACTGATATGATAATGATGAAGACGATCGAAAACTTTGTAAAGGGAAAAAGATAAAGGGAAAAAGGGAAAAGGCCGAAGGAGAACCAAAAACTTTGTAAAGAAAAATTAAAAGATGAACAAGGTGGTGCAGATTGGACTGTCTGTCTGGTTTGAAGGAATTGGGAAATGTGTTCCTGTTTCAATTCTACTCCCACCGTTTCGTATTAATGGTTATTATTTTAATTTTTACGATTTTTAATATCATTTTTTGATTGATATTTTACATAATATGTCATTAACAATTGCAATATTATACTATGATAGCGTTTTTTGTTATCAATTTAATAATGTTAATTTTATAAAGTAATTTGTTATATATATTAAAAAATTTATCAAAAAATTTAACTGCATAATTTTTAAAGATGACAATTAATATGAGACGGGAGTACTTCTATTCCTTTGATGTGTTCTTTACTCTCTCTCCCTCTAAAAGGTGGTGCAAGAATATATTAAAGTGAGCTGTGATTTTAATGGGGAGGAATTTTATTCATTTTATGGATCATAAAACTAAAAATTTTCATGCCACCTTTGTAACCCAATCGACAAACATTCCTTCGTTGGGTTTTGTAAATTATGCTTGTCTAGATTTCTTTTCATGGACAATTATTCAAGATTTTTTGGGGAGGAAAAAATTGGAGCTTTTCGTACAATAATGTCACAAAATTTTAATTTCGGAATTATGTATGAAAAGGTGATTAGATAAGTGGCTAGTAATTCTAGTAGAAGATAACTATCTTCTTTGAGAGAAGCAAAATTGATTTCTTCTCTTTTCATGTAGGCTTTGCTACGTTTTTATCAAAATTTGAATATTAGTTTTCCAACAATTGTGTGGTAAAATTTGTTTAACGTGCCATAAAAAAAAAAAGTGGTTTAACGAATATTTTTCCAGGCATGGTTTATCACTATATTAATTACATTTATATGGCCAATTTATTTCCCATGAAATCTATTTTAAAGTTTCATTGTCTAAATTAATAAGGATACTATCCCTAAGGAGGAGAGGGTGTTTAGTGCTTGAGCAGTTGAGCTTGCAAAATTTGTCCGGCTCAGAAAAAACTCGATTTTTCCCTCTTTTAAAATGAATAGTTTGTATATTAAATGATTATTAAACATTATAATTCAGCGAGAACAGAAAAACGCCCTTATTACTCGGCGGCCTCCATAGAGGATGGATTTGCGCTTTTAGACGGTCAATTTGCCTATACGTGTTTTATACATCTATTATGCATATTTTAACCGTTAGAAAAAGTAATGATATTTATTTAATTTTTTATAACTAAAATTTATGGTAGGCAAGTTAGTGGTAGAAGAAGGGAGTATAATGATATTTATGGTAGGTGAATATGTAAATACGTTAAAATTTATGGTAGATAAGTTAGTAGTAAAATTTGTGGTAGGTAAGGAAAGAAAATAAGAGGTAAGGATGAAATTTGTGGTATCTAAGTTAATGACGAGGTAAAGTTATTTTACAAGTAAATTTTAACTTTGATTTGGGCATTTTTTTAGAAAATCATGCAAGATAAAATAAGATAAAAATAAATTTAACTTATTACTCTAAAAAAACAGCGGCTTAGCCATATGTTATTCTAATTGCGCCATGAACACAAATGACAGGGTTTAATTCGGGTAAAACCATGGCATTTGTCACATCATCAAACACATCAAACCATCATTCATTGTTTGGCACCCAACTTAACTATCTAGTATTCTAGTGACACACTTACACCCTAAATAAGTCATCAAATTATCAATGGGCATTCTTCCCTTCTAAACCCTCTAATCTAAGCCAAGTGAAACAATATTACTAAAAGCCCATTACCTAGATAGGCCCAATCTTCCTATGTAATTATCATCCTACCCTTGAGGACATGAGGTGACCACCTATAAATACCCATGCCAAGCATCATATGAATACATTCTTCAATGTGATGGTTCATAAGTCATAACACCAAGATATCTTGTCATATCTTGCAATATTTGAGAAAACATCCGTAAAATAAAGAATCAACACTATATATACAATCAGAGTTATAAACGACTCTTGACTATATGGATTCTTTCCTATAAGTAAATCTTCTAATTTTGTTTATGTCGCAATCCAGGAACATTTAAAAAAGAAGGAAACACCTAGAAATAACTAGATATAAATTAATTTCATATAAAAAATTATGCTGAAAGTTTAATTGGAAAAGACAAACTAAATATGTTACATTCTTCATAAAATAATTGTCATTTATAATTGATAGCACATAATAGTTAGCATATATCTCTCAGAGGTAACATCGCGTTACTTGGAAAGGGTCAATGGGCGATCAAAAAGGCTCATGGACTAGGTAGGTGGCCTCCATTACACTCTAGAGGTGCGCCTACTTAACGTCTTCGCAAAGTGGAAGAGTGTATGTCATAAGTTGAGGTAACATCGATGACATGAGGTGTGAATGTCTAGCCATCCATTCAACTAATGGCACGATTGAGCCAATTAAACACGAAAGAATTATGCTCCAAATTAATAGTAAGAAAAATACTAAGCTTGAGGCGTCCACAGTTAGTAACGTGATAAATTATTGATTTTTTCATATAAGTGAGTAGAGACATGCACGGTCCACGAAAAATCGACAACTGCAACCAACTCCAACTTATTATAACTCTATTTATCAATTGTAAATAAAGCAATCCTTGTTTATGCTAAAAACAATTGAAGTTGCATGTTTTGATTAGGTGACCTGACACTAGTAGAGAAATCAAAAAGACCAAAAGTAAATCCTACTCTAAAAAATACTCATCTCCCACTTAACTACAAGAGCAACCTCTACATTAATGTTATCGTTGGGGTTCACACAACCAAACATGAACAACCCAGTATAAATATGAAATAAGAGACTCCCAAACCAACAGGTCAGAGATACAAAGTCCGGGAACAATGCCCAGTGGCAATTTTCGGTAGCAACTCCAACTTCGCTTGATGAGAGACATGCTAAAGTTGTAACCAAAATTCAGATCTTCTCCTCCATTAACATAACCATATTCACAACCACTAAACTAAACTCGAACTCCCTTGAAAATTAAAGATATTTGCTAAAACTCAAGGTTAATATTGGGGACATATATATCTAATTTGTAAATTTATGATAAAAAAAATGGAGAAAATAACACTTATTCAAAAAACCCAAAATTGAGCGAAAATGTTACTTCAAAAAAGTTGAAAAAAAAAGAAGGGCAACAACCAAAATACACACAGTGAGTCAACAATTGAATCGTCAAATTTGTAGAATTGTTGTACTTGTTTGTTTTTTGTAATCATTAAACGCCATCTTATAAAACGTCATCTTATAAAATCAATTTGATGGGAAATAAAAAACAATCCATCTTAAATTTGCACAAACTTGTAAAATTGAGGAGTGATTTTGTCGATGAAGTTAAAGAGATGATCATTTGAAGCAATAATGGATTCAACTTATGAATGAATGTTGAAATGATTCATCTTGTGAGTACATTGCATGTGTTAATGAAAGTTAATTACGAGGTTTTTGGAATCAATTGTTTTTGGACAGAAATTTAGTTAGATGATTAGTAAATAAATATTGTAATAAAAAGTTAATTCATTTTAAATATAATATAAAAGTTATATCATAAAGCACCTTTTGTCCAAGTGTTTCCAGCCCTCTTCCTCAAGTTGTAACGTTAGTATCAAAGTATTCGATTCTGGTGTAATATATAACGACAAAGACTAAGAATGTGTTTGGTTCTTTTTCAGAAAAATGTTTCTTGGACTAGTTTTTCTTGAGAATTTACTTTGTTATCCTTATTTTGCAATGTAACATAGGAAAATTTGATCAACTTGGAAAAATTAATAAATTTTCCTAGAAAACTTCCCCATCCAAACACTCATTAAAGTAAAGCAAAATTAATGGCATTGATGGAGGAGTTTTCGAAGACATTTACTAATCAACAAAAGGTTTTGTTTTCAAAAGTGAGGAACAATGTCGTCTAACCAACTGACACCATCAAACGTTAAGCAAAATTGCTAATCAGATGAAGAGTTAGGAAGAAGATGTCCAATTCATTGAGGGGTCGATTAATAAAGTGAGTCTAGAAGAGTTGCAGACTACAGATAGTCGTTGAAATATAGATATACTTGAGACTAGAAACATTCATGAATTTGGAATTCGGACATGATTCAAGTTTAAAAATTTCGTCTGAATGTTCAAATTATCCGAAATCTAATTTGAACCGAACCTGATTTTTCGCCCCTGGTAAAAGCTTGACTTCCCAATTTTGACATAACAATAATTGGGGAGGGAAGAAAATTTGCAAACCTCTCTAAATTATGTCATTGACTACTTTTATAAACTAACATAAATTAAACTCATCTTTTTTTATATAAAACAATCATAAGGCACCGTTCTTTTATGCGGTACTGCAACTTACCGCACTGAAATTTACCACAATCTATCGCAACTCACCGCAATCTACTATTTACCTTTTCACTAATATCAACACCCATTTATTATTTTCCACCGTAACCCACCGCAATCCACCGCACCGTAACTTACCGCACTGCAATTCCACCGTGTAAAAGAACGGTTCGTCTGAATATTGATATTGACCAAATATTAGCATACAATATTTATCTTTTTCTATTGTTTGAACCCGATTCTCACCCAAATTTAGCTCGTCCGAATTGTCCGATCTGGTTTGACCTTAATATAACCCAAGTATGAATATGAATTTTTTGTCCGAATTTTGACTTTAACCAAATTTAACTGACCTGAATTTTAATCGCACCCAAATTTTTGTAAGCGCAATATATTTGACGCAGAAGGCTTTGCAGGGGCAGAATTTTGCTAAAGCTGCCGGGGCTAGGGTGGGTCCAACTTTGGCAAGGAGGCCCGAGTCTAACGGCTGGTGGAGTGTTTGGAAGAGCTGATGGGCCTTTAATCAAGGGTTTCATCATCCCGTATGGTGTGTGTGTGTGTATGTCATGCTCTACGAGCGCAGTTATGGGCTGTCCTTACGGGCCTCGCACTACCCAAGACTTTGGGCTTTCATAATCTCCACGTACAATTTGATTTTAAGATAGTGATCCGTATTGCTCAAAAGTGCTACTTTTGTCATTATTATTCAATGTAGAAAAGGTGGAGGAATTTGTAATAGCGCTATGAAAACAGCAAAAACAACAGTACGGTAATTATTAAAATCAACAATGAAACAATACAGCATAAACAGCTAAAAAAGAGAAATCATGATTAATTCTTCGAATTTGTAATTTTCTCTTTGTGTCATTTCTCTTTAAACAACTCTGTGATAGTCCCATGGTCCCCTCGGATGAAGTCGTACCACAACCAAATTTTGTCACTCTGCACACCTTGTTATCCGAGCTATCTTGAGGAAGCTCTGGGGATTCCTCAACAAAGACCCGACTTTTTTCCTTCCGTCGGTTAGTATCCTTAGATCTTGCAGAAGCAACCCTGCAAGCAGCTTGGATAATAAGATGTCATTTAGATTTCACCAAAGACTTCCCCTTCTTTCTCCTGGCACGTGCTTTGAAACCCTCTAAGGACTCTTCAAAGTCAGCAGAGGTATTAGATTTAGAGTGAACCGATAGAGAATTGGTTTCCTCACTATCAATCGCACCACTAGTAAGGGCACTTGTGACATCCATCAGATCTATGCTGTAAAAATCGGACCGGACCAGCCGGTCCGACTGGTTCAACCGTGAACTGGTAAGTTTACCGGTCCGGTTCCAGGTTTAGTTCGAATGACTAATTCAACCGAGAAAAAAAGCCAAAATCGGTTCAATCGGGTGGTTCAAGGTCAGACCGGGATTTTGGTAATTTAATTTTAAAAAACCAGTTTTGACTGGTTCAATCCGGTATTAACTGATTCATGACATGTTCATGCCGGTTTAATTATTTTGGTATCCTAATTATTCTTGAAGTATATGAAATTTTTTAAATTTGTGACCAGTTCATGCTGGCTTTGACCGGTTCAACTAGTCTAATCCGGTTAAACCGGTCCGACCAGTTGAACCATTGACCCACAGGGTCAACCGGTTCGGTTCTGACAACATAGCCTCAGATGGCATAGGACAACACAGATTGGATTTGGAGATAGTTTGTTCACAATTCATTGAATCACCACTAGGTGGATCATTAGAGAGGAAACCAATTGTGTTGAGTTGGGAGTTTGCAAGGCAATCCGCCACCACCTCAAAAGATACATCATTTTTATCTTATGGAGGTACAACGTTGACAATATGAGTAGCTTTCAAAATTCAAATCCACTTATCAGAGCTCTTTTTACGAGGGATGCAACCTTTATTTATTTGTTTGTTTTTTTATCAAATTTCGCCCAAGAAAGCGATGAAATAGATAAATTGAACATAGTACCATTAAGAGTACGAATAGCATTTTAACCCTTTTGACTAACTTTGCAATGAACAAAATAAACCTCTTTTATTTCTCCTCTCTCTGCCAGAAATATAAACATCAACCACATTGTTGGAATTGAAAGTCTATTAAGTGACAAATACGCTAGTTATACCACTCTAATTTTCAACCTATTATTGAGCAATGGACTAGAAAATTAAACTACCCAGCTATTGTCAGGAAGTTAATTAAATGGCTGATAGTCATATGATGCGCGCAGGTGAACCTTCAAAAGAAGGGGCTTCCATTGATCTTATGATCTATAGGGATTGTATGGGGCATACTAGTCATATCATTAATTCTTATTTCTTAAGTTGAAATAAAATGGTTTAAACTTTAAACCCACAATTGCATGAAAAAGAGGAGTACAATAGGGTTTATGAAGTTATTCAATTAGACTTAATGATACCAATAATTATATACATGGCTATTTTAAGCCTTTAAAAGATGGTAAACACCAACACTTATGCCATAAACTTGCCATCCCGACATCTTTATTTACAAAGATAAGCGGTCTAACTCAGTAACAAAATCTTGTTCTAAAAAAATCTTTTATTTAACATATTTCTGCATCATATTCTAGGTTTATACAAATTCAAAACCATGGTATCTGTCAAAATTTCAGATTCAGATACAAATTGAATATTTAATGAAAATTGGGTTTGATATCCAATTTATTTTCAGAGTTTTTTTGAGCTAGAAAATTTGTAAATTGATAAATTTTGATCAAAATCACCAAATTTGAAAAACCAAAAAAAAAAATTTATGCTCTCATTTTCAAGCAAATCAATCAAAGAAAAAGTTCAAACAAAAAATCTAAATTCAAAACTGACCAAATTTCTTACTGAACTACCACATAAAGAAATGGATGGCATACTCAATTAACACATAGATATGTCATGTATGTACATCAATGTTTATCTATAGTATATATGATAATAATAATAAATACTCAAACATTTACAAACACTACGTCATCAAAGACACCAAAAATCACTGATAAATAGACTAAAAATGCTAATAGATGGATGCATGGTCAAATCGATATCCTTGAGTGATCTGAGTCCTCCCCCAACAATATTCTTGCAGAAACAGAAACAGCAGTCGATGCGAAGGAGGAGAGAGAAGCTGCTGCTGCGGTGGAGAAAGAAGCCGCCATCGATTCATCATCATCATCATCATCATCATCATTTTTGTTGTTTATGACACGTCGACCAACTTCATTATTCTGATTATTATCACTACTGCTACCAACATGATTACTACTATTATTATTACTAATCCCGGAGATTAAATCTACAAAAGCACCCAGAATATACCCATGATTACGCTCCTCATTAACCTTGAAATACCATCCCAGCAACTGCTTCAATGCTTCGAAGTCATCCCACCGTACGCCCAGACTGTGGACCATCTCAGCCATTGATCTCTTGAAGTCCACGTGAGGGTCTTCACTCTCCACCGCCACCGTCACGTGACCTTCCTCCTCCTCCTCCACCACCACCAAGGCGGCGCCGCCTTCTCCCGGTCCCGGCTCGAAGAACAGCCGTTGATTCCGGCACTGCTGGGCCCCACGGATCACCGCCTCCACGTCAGATGGGTCACCCAAGATAGCTGCCGAGTCGGAGGAGAACGAGGTGGTTGAGGGTGACTCGGCTGAGTTCGTGAACCATGACTCGGGTGTCTCCGCCGAGTCCTCCGCCGAGTCGAAGTAGACCGAGTTGATGGTTTTGTATATCTCATCGTCGGCCTTACTCACCCTGAACGACGTCGTTCTGGGGTTCTGCGTGCATAGTGGGAGGAACTTGAGTTTCTTCATCCCCATTTTTGATTGGTGAATGAGGGAGATGTTGGCCAGTACTGTTATAGATGGAGAAGAAGAGAGAGAAAGAGAGGAGAGAGAAAGTGAGGGAGAGAAGTGTGATTGTGGGGAGCAAAAGGGAAAAGAGGTGACTCTATTAAATATGGATCAAGATACTGGCTTTGTAGGGTACACATAATTAAATATGGGGAGATAAATGCATTTTCCAACTGATGAAAACGTATAAATTATGATCTCAGTAATTAAAAATGTAGGTTTGTCAACTTATGTGGATGATTTTATTTCTTTAATTAAATATTAGTAGCTTACATAATAATGTGATCCATGCATGATATAGGGATTTAAGTGGAGTTTAGTTGACAAATATGATATGGATTGTGATTTTGTGCTATCTGCATGTATGCGCAACTACTGAACATGCATGTTCTCTGAGGATTCATTCTACTCATATTTTTAATAATTAATACCCGATAATTTGCCATTTCTTTGTTTCTTTATTTCTTTTAACGAAGATATAATACAAAAACATGATTATTCCGATTAGTTTTGTCTAAAAATTCCCATAAATTAAATACAAGACTCCCAATAGTTTTGTTTAATACGGCACCTATATACTAGATCAGTAGCATATAGGATTAGATTATTTATGAAAAAATTCCATTGACAATGAGCTCTAGCTAGTTAAATTAATGTGTCATTCTATAACATATTTCTATCTAGATAATTAATATGCCAATTGATATATATTTCGTCATTCAATGGTGATAATTTATCCGAAACAAATTATTTATGATTTGCTACTTGTTATCCTACTGCTTGTATAAAGACGACCAAGAAAAATAAGTAATATATATATATATATATATATATATATATATATATAAAAGCAAATTGGTGTTGTTGATTTAGCCCTACAAAGTATCGTCATATGATTGTGGGAAATGCCAAATTGCCATTGATATGATATGACAACATTTGAGTCGCCATCGTTGTTAATTCGGTTAGAGGAAAACTAAACTTAGGGAAATTTTAAAGTTGACTTTAACTTAGGAGAGTAAGTTGACTTTCACCTTTTAGTAATACGAAGGTTAGAAAGACGTTGAAAAAGTAAGCAAGCTTAGTACCACCTTTTGGACACAACCACCGGAATCTCCTAATTGCAATTTGTCATTTTGTTAAAGTAATTTAGGTGACTTTTATGAAACGATTATAAAATGGATGATAATACCACGCTTCACAGTTCTCACAATAAGTAAATGTTACGGAGTATACAATTTATCAATATTGAATTCGAACAAAAAGAACCTTGTTACAAGATATTGATAATGTCAAAATTATGTTATTGCGTATAAAATTTGAAAAAAAGAAAGTCATAGTTTAAATTGTATAACAATGATATCACATACAAATTAAAATAAAATAAATAATATTTTTCATTTATAATTTTCAAAATTTATAAAAACAAATGTGAAATATACCTAATGAATGATATTAATTTGATCAGAGTTCAACTGTGTTCACCAAGATAATCAACGACTAAATGCCCCATATAATTGATAATTAAACATAACCATAAAAGATAGTTGGTGTCAAGAATTATAATGAATATATATCAATTTAAATGTAAGAAAGACACTTATTAAGTATTTTATATCAAAACTTATGTCATTATTATATAATTACGTGGCAGATGTATAATGGGATTAAAGATTAGATCTTGATCGATTACACATCAATGAACACGTGCAACCAATCAGAGAAGAGGGATGTTTCATGTGAATTTAATTAAATTTATAAAGTATATAAAATAGATGCATCATCAGAGATTTATATGTGAATATGTATCATCTACATCAACTTTGGTGCATCATGAATACCTTTTAATGATTACTACCTTGTCCAAAACTATGATACTTGAAAAAATATTGTGGTACTTAAACATCCATTAGTATGACTTGGGGGAAGAGTGCTAAAAAGTGCGCAATTTCAGGCCACTAGGATGCACTTGTTATCATGAATGGGATGGATGAAAAATGATAGTTGATGGAGATGTCGAAAGAGGTAGATGCTGGAGCCTCTTTGTTTATTTGCATGGATTGCTGCTTAAAAATTTTACCCCTGTTTTCAGAGTAATTCACTTGATGTGGATTTAAAGAATTAAGTGTTCTAAATAACACTCCCTTTGACGGATTAAATAGTATTATATGTGGTCATATTTATATTCTGAAGTAACTGGTTTCATGTGGGCTGTGTACAAAGCTTTTTTTTTGGGTCTGCAAGAATCAGTCAAAATTTATGTAGAGAAGACTGTTTATATCCGGATCCTCATGACCGTGTTTACCTGGGTATTTATTGTTGTTGTGTATTTATATTTAGTAGGCATTTTAAGAAAATCTGAAAATATGATATAATTATTGAAAGTTGAAGTGATTATAAAAAAAAGTTTCAAGAAAAGGAAAGATGGAGCCTGGAGGCAGAGTTCTTGTGAGGTCATTGAAGAAGAAATGGGGAGCGGCTAATGTCACGCTCTTTGCGGTGAGATGCCGTATAAAGCCCCGCCGCTAACTTATGATGCCAATGCCATCCTCTTCACAATAGTACGGTGGTCATACTACTCATACTTTCATCACTTTCCCCCTTTTTTCATTTTTGGGGTAATGTATCTTCTTACTATTGGTTACTCACTTATTAAAGATAGAATTATAATTAAAGATAGAATTATAACTTATTAAGTAATTTCTATCAAATTAAGTAATTTCATGAATTTTCATCCTATCTTTATTCGTTATGTCTAGAGATAGAGTAGACTTATAAATATACAATTGACAATGCATTAACTGAATTACAACTTCCTTTTTTGAAACTTTAAAGTGCAATACTATAATACTTACACTAAAATAAACTATTTAAAATTGTTCTGACACAACCTAATTTTTTTCGATAGTTTGGTAGCCATAAAAAGGTTAAGGCATCAAAGATACTACAAGACTGCACTACAACAAACAGCCAAAATTCAGCAGGCAAAGATCAGCACAAGGAACACAACAAAATAAAAACCGCTATCTAACAAGATTTTTCTTTTGCTCCAGCATATCATCTCTAAATGCCTTAGTCAAATTCTCATGATTATCAGCAGACAATTTCAGCGAACACACGAGCTTGGCCGTCCTACGAGCCTCCTCATCCAATCTTTCCAAGGATAAAACCACTTCATTCGTGGATCTTTCAGAAGAACAATCAACCGCATCTATGGTATTAGAACTGCAGCTTCGAGAAAACCCCTTCAAACCTTTACCAAGATTAGGACCACTAGAGCGGGCCTTACACGAAACTCTACTAACCAACCTCTATTTTGGGTTACACAAAAAATCCACATTCCAACCTAATTAATATTTGGGTTTTACACTTCTGGGGTGTGTATGCATCAGACCCTTGGCTCGATGTTCATTAGCACAAGAATGTTGAATGATTGGTCTATGTATTGTAGGCAAATGTAGGTAGGTCAACTACTTTTATAATGCCCAACCGTAAAAATTAAGGAGATACCTGTTCAGAGCGTTACTATTGTTGTCATGTACCACCAGTTTAAGATTGGTTTATTTTCCATGCACAAATTGAAGCCACCTAGACAGTCCAGGTGGATAACCACATTAATTTTCCGCTGTTGGAAAAAATCCGGGTTCGAATAAATATAGATTCAGTTTATATTAAAATTCGGACAAGAAATTGACGTATTTTTTCGAGTTGAACCGGATCGGACCATTTGAAGAGTACTAAATTCAGGTTCGGACGATCGGAAAATAAAAATATTGCGTCCAGATATTCGGTTAATTTGATTAATGTCAAAATTGGTGTAGACAAAATTGTAATTTTTCCTTATCGGACATATTCGAGCATTCGAATCGAACAAAATCTTGACAGCGCTAATTCCCCTCTTCTTTCTCAACCATAACATCGATCCTTGGGGGCATCAGGTGGAGTGGAGGGTGGCTTTGAGGGTAGAATAGTTGAGTTAAATGGTCTACATGCCTTCTGGGTAGGCTTGCGGTGGCGTGAAGGTTGTCGTCTCTGTTGCTTGTGGGGCAGTTGCTCTTACGGTTCGGTGGGGTGCGTCTCTGTTGCTCGTGAAGGTGGTCATCTCCAGGTGCTTTCTTGCTATTTTTCCCCCGTTTTTAAGCTGTGAGGTGTGGTCTTTGTTGATGTTCTGTGGGTCTCCTTCCTCTTGTTTTAGTCATGGCTTTAAATAGTAAATTTCTTGATAGATTTAAGGCTTTGAAATATGAGCTTGAGTATCTTGTTTCCTCCATTTCTTTGGAGAATTTTTCGTCAAATGTTGTGTGCCGGGCCTCCTTGAATAGAGCTTGTGAAATAATTGTTGTGTTGAAAGAGTTGGGGGAGGTTCATGGAGGGTCTTTGACTCCCTCCCCTGTTCAAAATCATATGCTTAGTGGTTCTGGTGATGTTGCCATTGACGTACCCGTCAATGTTGGCTCTGTTGTGTCTGGTATACCTCCTAAAGATAAGCGTTTGTTCTCCCTTTTTATTGATAATCTACCTATCAACATGGGAAGCTCTAGGCTTAAGAGTTTATTTAGCAAGTTTGGTGGTGTCATTGATGCTTATATCCCAGCTAAAGTTGGAAAGAATGGTTTAAAATTTGGTTTTGTGGGATATACAAATTGGGATAATGGGAGGAAAGTCATTAATGAGATGAACCTAAAAATTGTCGATCACAGGAGACTCTTTCTTTCTTGGGCCAAATTCAATAAAAAAAACAAGCTGTTAAACCTCATGCTACTGCAAAATTTGTGAAGGATCCCTAAGAAAAGTGTTGATGGTGCTCTCATTTCGAATGTTTTACACTTCCCATCCCCTTGTGAGGTTAACAATGGTTTTGGGAATTATGAAAAGGCTTATACGATTGTGCCCAACTCTCTTGAGGCTTCCAAGTGTGACGGGTCGAGGATTCTTCTTGCAAAACCATTACGGACCCTATTAATGTATTTTTGACCACAACAAGCATGCAAGTAGGTTGAATTACAAAAATGCCCTTTTAAGTGGTCTCAAAATCAATCGGGTGGTGGTCTGGTGGATATGAATCAAGAGGCTGACTCTGACAGTGGCCGTACTCTCAGCATCTTGGTTGAATCCTCTGATGATGTGGCCAAGCGTGACTTACTTGCTGATCTTGAGGATTCCATCCTTGAGGCTTCGAAGGGTAAAGCTAGGGATAAGAGAAAACAAAATATACTAATGAAATCTAAGTGTCAACTTGTCAGAGAAACAACTTCTAGAGCTAAGAAAACAGAACATGTACATGGCCAAAAAGGATGATCAGAAGGTTAAAATGACCAAATGTGGGAATGGTTTGGATGTTGACAGTCTTGATGATATTGATGCCAAGATATATCGTATGGCTAAGATTGTTGGTAATGATATAGGCGTGCGATGGCTCGATGATCTACCAAATTGAAGTTAGTTATTGATCCTTTAGCAGCGTGATTGAGTGCGAACGTCATTGTTGTGTTATTTATGTTTAGCAGTGTTTGGTTGTTACCTTTTTCTCTTTGAGTTGGTTGGTTGCTGTTGTTTTTGCAGTCTGTTGTACTCTATAAACTTTTAAGCTTTTTGGTTATTAACAATTGAATAAAATGGTCTAAATGCAATATAACTCTCAATTTTTTTCCACTTTTGCCATCAAACTTTCAAATAACTCAAAAATACCACCTAAGTTTTAAAAATTATCAAAAATGCCACCATATAGACTCTCAAGCTGACTGCTGTAGTAGGTTAAAGTAACTTTTTCCAATTTTCCTTTAATATTTTTGTCCTGAATTTTCATGTATTTTCTTTCCTCACCCGGCTTTACGTATCTTCTTCTTCCCCTTCCTCTTCATCTCCATTAATGGAGTTGAAGAGCTCAATTTCTTCTGATTTTTTTTATTTTAAAAAATGCAACTTTAAATTACCTATACTACAAATGGAAGCACTCCTTGACCGACCTTTTTTTTCTGTGCTTTTCTTTCTACTTAAGCAAATAATGATAAAAATAAACCAAAAGGATGGGATGTGAGTATGAAGGAGCTCCAAAATGGAAATGGAATTTGGAGTGCTTCAATATGTCTAAAGGAGGAAGAGGAACAAGAGATCTAAATGGGAGGAGATGAAAGTTAGAGATCTATTATGGAAAAAAAAATTCTGTTTATTTTAAAAAGCCTTTCTCTATAAAATAAAGGAAAATTAAAGAAAAAAGTTTACATACAATTGCTAGTTAAATTTAATTGGGTGGCATTTTTGACCAATTATACAAGAAAAGTGTCATTTTTTACAAATTTTACAAGTTAGGTGACATATTTGATAAATTTATAAAGTTCAATGGCAAAAGTGAAAAAAAGATAAGAGTTGTGTGGCATATAGTTCATTTAACTCTAGAATAGTTATAGGCAGTCCACTAGACTCATCCATCCAATTTCAAAACAAAACAAAACAAAAAGAGAGAAGGCATAACATTGGAATCAATATAACACGATGATTGTATGTGAGATTTACTGCAAGTCTGACTAACATCACCAAAACTTCAATCCTAAACCACCAAAAAAGACAGGAAGACTCACAATATAGCATCTCTACGAAACAGGGATCAAAACAATTCAGAAACCCAACATTACATGAGCCTCTCGATTCCAACTTCTTTCACAACATTTTAAGAAAACTAAATAATTACTCTTAGTACCTCCTTCCAGCACCACGTCCGAAAGCAGGAGCAGCAAGCATGGGCTCAGGCTCAGCCTTGACGACCCCGGGAAGATCAGACATTCCAAGGGCAGCAAGCATGTCAATGGTCTCAGGGTCAACGGGGATGCTGTCGGTCTTGATGGCGGACTCGGCAGGGACAAAGTCCATACGCCTCTCACGCTCCTCCTCCTGCAGCTTGAGGGAGATTCCACGCACCGGACCCTTCTGGATCCTCTTCATCAGGTGGGTCGAGAACCCGGCAATCTTGTTGCGAAGCCTCTTTGAGGGGATGATGGCAACCTCCTCCAACACCTTCTTGTTTGTGTGGAAGTCAAGTGTCATCTTCGAGTAGTACTTCTCAATCACTTGGCGGGAGGATTTCTTCACTGTCTTTGTGCGGACACGACCCATCTTGCAAGATTAGAGCTTACCTGCAAGTTAGGATGTGAATGCTAGTTAAACCACTGACCTTGCTAGCAGCCATTCAAGACTACTACGGAATGAGTGGAAAAATATGAATGAGAACCATATTATACAACAGCTTGAAAATAAGCTGTAAACATTTTCACAATACAATCTCAATACACACACTAGATTTCCAAGTATTTTCCCTCTGGTTTCAAATTGTTTTTATTTCCAAAAGGTTCTTCTTTTGGTTCAGCCGGAAAAGTGTCTTCATGCACCGTACATGGTACATCTGGATATGATACTGGGGTCTGTTGTAACCAATAAACACTCTACTAACAATACAAAGGTAAGATAATCTAACTGATTATGCTAAATTAGGACATGTTCTTTAAGTCATTCGGAAAAGCACATTTTGTAGTTCAGGTCAGTGCAAGGTACATTGAATTTTAATTGACCGCTATTGACTGCAGTTTACCGAAGTTGAATGCTGCAGCTGAACACGATTGGCAACAGTTGAGTAGTGCAGATACAGTTGCCCAAATGCTCGCCCTAAGTGTTATTACATATCCATATAAGTATATAACCAATACCTAAGGACGCTGACTGACTTCAGCAGAACTACAGAAGGCATAGCATTACCTACTGCCATATTGGATGTTAATTTTTGATTACTCTCCTCAGTATTTACATATTTCTTTAAGGGGAAGCAGGGGGAGAAAAAAAAAGGCTCGTTCTTATAATAGATTCAACAAGGGAGCTAAAACCCAAATACAATCATGTTGAAAAGTGAAAGCAATAACCCATCTTCACAGCATTCAACCCTCTTATTTAATCCAATCGAAATCTTATAAACTTCATATGTTACAAATCTTACCCAAAAAAAAGACAGCATTGACACTACAGTGTAGTCCCAACTAAAGGCAAGGTCGTGATACTATGACCAAAAATCGACTACTCAGAACGTGAAATTTTAAGCACAATCAATTATCTGGAAGCAAACCCAGATCTCAAAACACCAATCCCTCTCCACCCGTTACTGAACTCTAAACAAAAGGCAGCATAGTTCAAAACATACAAATTGAAGATTACAATTGACAGAGAAATCTTATGGAGGACATGAATGAATCGCAAGAGATGCTGTTACATAAACAAAGGGAGGAATGAAGAGAGAGAAGCGAAAGGAGTACCTGAATAGAGAGAAAGAGAGGAAGAAGGAGGGGCGAGGAGGGTTGAAACTCCTTGTGCTTCTGCGGCTGCTTCTGATGGGTAAGGGGGAGGAGTTTGGTGTTTGGGAGAGAATATAGCGGGTGAGAGACAAATTAGGGTTTTGGAAAGGGCCTGTGCCTTTTCTTGTGTTCCAGGGTCCATGGATCCTAACCCTGATCCTTAACTCTGATTTTGCCATCTGGATGAGAACGTCATCATTCTGGGCTTTTAATGGACATGGTGGTCCAATCCACACTTCAAGGTCCAACGCTCAAGCCCATCTGCCCATGTCCATTGCACTTATTTTTCCTTTCTTTTATTATTAATTAATTGGGTAAAACCTTAATTTCAGCTAACACAATAAAAAATTATGAGCAAGAGATCTGCTTTTTTTTTTTTTTTTTTGGCAAAGAGAACATGTTACGGAATTAAACTTAATCATTTGGAAGGGCACCACTCTTAGCTACTCTAGCTAGAGCATATGCTTTCCGGACGACTTGTCTGTTAAACTTTAGAAATACGAAAAAAGCTAAAAGACAGAAGCTTACTTTTGCAACTATCTACCAATTTTTGATAGATCAGGTGGATACCCAAGCTCCCCCTAAAAGCTTGAATCGCTTTGAAATGAGTCTTTTAAGATGCTAATGTTCTACCAATCGCAAGAGAACTGCTAATCTCTTTAAATCCTCAAAAAATATTTTCTAATTTAATACAACAACAATTTAACTTTTTTCTTTGCAAGTCAATTGAAATCAATTTAAATATAGATTATTCGGATAATGTTGCCTACTTATATATGAATCTCACTATATCTCGTATTAGCAAAACCAACATTATAAGTGTCGTCATTAGTGTAACAGTAATTTCTGTCGATATGGATAGTATTGAATATAGACGGATCATCGCAAGAAAAACTTTGCTGTTGTGGCGGCTCAAAAAAAGGCAAACCTTGGCAGGTAAATTGACAACCGCTTATTGATAGTAGTACTTCCATTCACATGATCGGAGATGGAAGTCTCTTAGGAAGCATCCAAAATATTCGACTCGTAGTGGTTGATTTGTCCAATGGAGCAAAAACACTTGCTAAGAAATAAGGGATTATTTCTTTGACATACCAATTACAGTTGCACCAAACACTTTTTTGTTCCTTTTCGACATTATAACCTTGTCTCAATTAATCAATTGTGTAAGGACTTAAATTGCACTGCCACGTATGATGAAAATTATTGTTTCTTACAGGATCGCACCATGAGGATGTTTATTGGTACGAGTAAACAACATGACGTGGTCTATTTCAACAAGGAACTTCAATTAACATTAGAATCTTTTGATGTAAAATCGGGTGTAGGATGGGAATTACTTAGATAACCAAGATAGTCGTAGGCATACCCACACTTCTTTAACTTATATACCAACTGTATATAGTTGCAGGAAGCAACTCTTGTCTTATAGGGCGGAAACTTATCAAACTCTCTTACCAAACTTAAGGAGTGTTGTAATCACAACCTAAGAGGGGGTGTTTAAAGAGGAATGAAT
The DNA here is from genome assembly GCA_029582165.1 of Portulaca oleracea. Lineage (NCBI taxonomy): Eukaryota > Viridiplantae > Streptophyta > Magnoliopsida > Caryophyllales > Portulacaceae > Portulaca > Portulaca oleracea. The sequence goes on along the minus strand of CM055889.1, from coordinate 16,146,824 downwards.
TCCACATGAATGAGGTATATGACACCCCTATTTATAGTGCAAGGAATGCACTTTTGGATAGGTTGATAGGAGGATGACTCAACAATATGGATAAGGTAGTTAGCATATGCAACTAACCCTAACTACCTGATAGGGAACGGAAAATAAATAAAAGCTAAAGAAAGGAATTCAACATCCATGTGTTGAATTCAGGAAAGAGTTCAGCATCCCCATGCTGGATTCAAGAAATATTAGCATCACTGTGCTTAAATCAGTAATAATTGTATTGAATATTCAATGTAGTATGTCATAGGCTAGCAAACCCCTTATTTATAGGTAAACAACCTGCTTAATACTAAACCTAATAGAATAGGATTCTAGAGGTATACTCCTAATCAAACTAGGAAACTATAATATTCCTAACAAGAATAGGAAACTAAATATAATAAAATCATAAATCTACTAAATATTATTATTCCTAAATATATTAATATGTATTTCTATCATTCTCCCCGGCTTGAAAGAACTCGCCTCTGAAGAGTTTGCATGAAGATACGCGGCCAGAAAACCAATGCAATAGATCTCCCAATTGCAAAAAATACGGCCTCTGGTTTTGTAGAAGTGTAGAAACAAGAAAATCCAACAAAGGAAGAGCAGATTCACTTCTTCACACATAAGAACATAGTGCATAGCTGCAAGCTTCTCCAGAAAAAGTAGCAATTGAATGATGGAATGTATCTTCTTCCAAGCAAAACATTCTTCAGGGAGAAAGAAATCAATATACTCCACCATTGTTGTTGAATTCTCCATATCTTTATTTAGATGACTAAACTGAAAATTCACATCAATATGCACTACAATAGCTTCTAGATACTCCTCCTCTGGGGTACCACTTTCGATTTCAACAATGTGAAGACATTCAAAGCTTATAAACTGACTAGCAAGCACTTCAAGAGGTTCTTGATTTTCAATTTGAACACTCACAAATGGTGGAAATCGTATAACATGCGATGCACAATTGTCCAACACACCCTTGCATAAACTTTGTGCAATCCGTGGTTCTCTAGCATTCTGTGCACCATATAGCATGGATACTAGGAACTCTACTAGAAAATCATCAGCTTCTTGAAGAAGACCACAAAGAATGGACTTCATGTGTGAGAGAATTATAGGTGGATGATAGTCCCTAACGGATGCAAGAAAATAATGAAAAATATCCAAGACAAGAGCATCACATTCAAGATCTAACATCACAAGATAAGATCTTACTTTGGCCATAGTCTTAAGCACATGGAGTCTTTTATGGTATGATAGGCTAGATGTATCCTCTTGGTTTTGAAAAGATGACACGATCAACATAAAAACCTTCTTCATAGAGTCATCATCAAATGGAGGATCTGGGGCAACGATTTGAATAAGCTCAGATAAACATGAGGAAAGAGCAGCCCTAACATCAACATTGGCGTGATTAAGGAGCACTTCTGAAATCAAGAGTCTCTGTAGTGGTTCGAGAGCATCCTGAGTGGATTTTGGAGGGGACTGAGATACCTGGGACAAAAGGCTTCCAACTTTATCCAATAACTCGATAAGATCATCACAAGATGATGGGGGAGTGCTCAATTGAGTTCCAACTTTTAACAGTTGCCTTGGAAACTCTTTTTGTAGTAGCCAAGTTGGTTTAAGAGATAACATGGCAACAAAAATAAATCAGGAAACTGGAAATCAACCGTACATAAAACCCAGCAGCAGCAACAACAACAACAACGGACATCAACTCCGGTGAAAATAGCAGGAGCGGAACGGCAAAACCATCAAGCAGCAAGAACAAAACAACAGCAAGAACAGAACAGCAGGGCGCCTGTCTTTCGCGATCTAAGGTTTCGCAAAGTCAGGCCGGATCAATTGGAAGCAATCTGAGGCAGGTTTAGCGCAATTGATTGAGGGGTTTTGGGTGAAATTGAGTAGGAAGTTGATTGGTGAACGCAATTTGAAGTGGGTGGACGAATTGAGGACGAATTTGGGGAATTAGAGTTTGAGAATTGAGAATTTCGCATATTAGGGTTTGCGAAATTGGGGATTTTAGGGTTTTCTGTGCGGGTGGCGACGCTCGTGGTGGCCCGAGAGTTGCTAGACCTGGCTGGTGGTCGGCGGCCGGTGATCGGTGGTGGTGCGTGGCGTTTTCAGGCGAGGGTCAGCGGCTAGGGTTTTTTTCTGGGTAGATGGGATTTTTTTTGTTTTTTTGTTTTTTTTTTCAAAGTTGGATAGCAGCGGAAAAGGAAAAGAAAAAATTAAGTGAAGGCTCAGAATCAAGAACTTGCTCTGATACCAATTTGATAGAGAACGGAAAATAAATAAAAGCTAAAGAAAGGAATTCAACATCCCTGTGTTGAACTCAGGAAAGAGTTAAGCATCCACGTGCTGGATTCAAGAAAGATTAACATCCCTGTGCTTAAATCAGTAATAATTGTATTCAATATTCGATGTAGTATGTCATAAAGGCTAGCAAAACCTTTATTTATAGGTAAACAACCTGCTTAATACTAAACCTATTAGAAATAGGATTCTAGAGTTATATTCCTAATCAAACAAGGAAACTATAATATTCCTAACAAGAATAGGAAACTAAATATAATAAAATCATAAATCTACTAAATATTATTATTCCTAAATATATTAATATGTATTTCTATCACTACCCTTATCAACATAAGAAACATGTGTTAAAATATTTTGTAAACATGGGAAAGACATGATAAACAAGCAAAAGTCAATTTTTTGGGTACCTGGCACACCTGTGTCAGATGTGCAGAAACTAAATGTCAAATTGTCAAGGCTTGACACACCAGTGTCAAGCTTCTCTGCACACAATTTGATCTTATCGAGGCTTGGTGCACCCATGTCATAACCCGACACTCCTGTGCTAAGCATTCTTCACCCAAATTTAGGCCTTTTAGACTCGTGAAGTCATTAAATGTCTTCCTTAGGTCACCTTAGCTTATCTTACATACTTAGTTTTCCATGTCTTTTAAATTTACAAAATACACACATACACTTGAAAAACATCAATAGAATCAATGTTATTCACACACAAAGACTATGACACCAAAGACTAGGGCATCCTTCCAAAGAGATACTACAACTTCTAGGTGGCTCTTTACAAGGTATTAGTTTAACAATACATAGTGTCGATATGTGTGAATTTGTTTTAGGACGAAACAAACCAGAAACTCCTTTGTTGTTAGTGAAAATAAAGCGAAAGACTTATTTGATATTACTCATGGTGTTATTTGGGGCCCATATCGTTTTTCTGCCTCGTGTGGTGCATATTATTTTTTTACTATTGTGGATGATTTCAGTAGAAGTGTTTGGGTTCATTTAATCTCCTGAAAGAATGAATGTGAGAAACACTTGGAAATTTTTATTATGTCAATGAAAAACCAATTTGGGAGTAATGTCAAGCTTATTAGAAGTAATAGGAGTTTAAATCCAAAACTATAATGGAGTTCTATGATCAAAAAAGGGATTTATATCAAACAAATTGTGTGGAGACACCTCAACACAATAGTAGAGTTGAGAGAAAATAATATAAGCATATCCTGAATGTTATTTGGGCCTTTCATTAAGCCAATCTAACAATAGATTTTTGGCGGGAATGTTTCAAACAACAACTAATCAATTGAACTCCAGGTAAAGTGTTAACATGAAAATCCCCCTATGAATTAATTTTTGGCACCAAGCATGCGTAACTAAAATCATATGAGGGTGTTTAGATGCTTATGTTATACCCGAAGTAGGACCACTGATAAAATTTTCTCTCGTTTCCGTAAATGTCTCTTTGTTGGATATCCCCATAACCAAAAAGGATGGACTCTATATGATCTTGAGAGTCGTGACTTTTTCGTGAGTTGAGATATACATTTTGTTGAAGACATATTTCCTTTCAATTGCATTCCAATGGAAGAAAGCAAAAATTCTAGCGACCGAAATTGGGGTGCAAATAAGTCTTTTGATGATGTGTCGATTGACCCATCGACAATCGGGATCAAACAGACCTAAACAAAAAGGACACTCACAAAAATAAGTCACTATGGAGCAAGGGAAGTTGAACCTATCTTGGCCTTATGGGGAGATCGTCCCCCAGTTTTACTTTAGGTGGTTGAAAAATTATGAAGCATCCAATACAAGTAGTCGCCACATAGGAGTGCATCTGGGCCCAAGCAAACAGAAGGTACAATAGTGGACCAGGCTATTGATGCTGCTATGGACTCAGCCAATAGTGTCATGCCTCAGTGATGTTCTCCTAACATCACCACCCCACTAAATCGGCTACTTGGAGATCTAGAAAGCACCAAAGCCCACTAACAAAGCCGACCAGTTATATTTGATACACTACAAATGTCAAGGACCACCCCGTTTTTGATGTTTTGCATCACCAAAAAGTGTCCTTAGGTATAGCCTACCTTTGCATCATCATCTGAGTTGTGTAAATTTTTCTCCTTCACGTAAAAACTATTTGACAAGCATCATGAAAGTGGATGAGCCTAAATTCATAAAGCTGTCAAAGATAGCAGGTGGGGAGAGGTGATGAATGAGGAGGTACAAGCCTTACATAAGACTGCTACATGGGAAGTTGTTGACCAACCTCATGGAAAGAAACCAATCGGGTGCAAATGTGTCTATCGAGTGAAATATAATGCAGATGGCTCCATTCAACTATACAAGGCGTGCGACTAGACGTGTTATCTATGGTGATACTAAAAAAGAAGGGATTAACTACAATGAGACGTTTGCACCCATTGATAAGATGACGAGCATGCGCTGCGTCTTGTTAGTTGCTATAACAAAAGAATGTGACTTACATCAATTAGATGTCATAACGCCTTTCTCCATGGAGATCTTGATGAAGAAGTCTACATGAGGTTGCCACCAGGATATAGTGTTTCTTAACCAAGCAAAGTTTGTAAACTGAAAAAGTCTCTTTATGGATTGAAACAAGCACCGCGACAATGGTTCGCGTATATGTCATCTAAGTTATGCGAATATGGGTTTGCACAATGGTATGTAGACTACTCCCTCTTCACATATCGAAAAGGAGCAATCTTCATAGGCCTTCTTGGCTACGTTGATGATATCATTGTAGCTACTAACAATGCCACGAATGCCAAACAATAAAACTTATCTCAATAATTGTTTCAACATTAAGGACTTAGGGACTTTGAAGTACTTCTTGGGTTTCAAGTAGCATGTGGACAATGGGGCTTGTTCTTATGTCAACAAAAGTACGCCCTTGGAAATAGTGAATGAATGTGGACTTCTAGAGCAAAACAAGTAACATTCCTTATGGGGCAGAATCACAAGCTCCCTCTCGCTGAAGGAAAAGACCTACAAGATCCAACTCCCTATCGAAGACTTGTAGGCAGAGACTGATCCATTACTAGAATCTCACATATGCGATCCACATCCTTTCTCAATTTATGCAAAATCCCAAGGAAGAATATATGGAAGTTGCAATAAGAGTGCTTCACTATATATTATGTACTTATGGACAAGGTATTCTCTTATCTAAGGAATCTCCATCTAGTTGCCTACTTCAATCCAAATTGGGGAGTTTGTCCGACTACAAGAAGGTCTCTAACAGGATACTTCATCACTCTTAGCATTGTTCCTGTATCCTAAAAGACCAAGAAACAATCTAGTGTATCTCACTCATAAGCAGAAGCAGAATATCAATCTATGGCAGTAGCTACAAGTAAACTGATCTAGCTCATATCTTTCTTTATGCTTTGGGACAACCTTCCTAACTTATGAAACTCTTTTGTGATAATCAAGTAGCCTCACATATTGCTACAAACTTGGTCTATCATGAACATACCAAACATATAGAAATTGACTGTGACTTTGTTTGGGAGAAGGTTGTAGACATGTCTCTAAATCGGTTCAAGATACACATCAAAGAGCAACCTGCATTTCTTACTAAGACACTTAGTCGAGATCAATTTCACCATTTGAAATCCAAGTTGGACACTATTAAACCCCCATGCTCCAACATGAGGGGGAGTGTTGTCCTTGTCAATGTTGTAATCAGTCTCCTTTTTCAAGTCCTAGTAGAATTGCATATAGTTTTATTTTAGGGTGCGTTTGGTTGGTCAATAACCCCAGGGAAATGATCAATTTTCCCGGGTTGACTTATTTTCCCCATGTTTGGATGCGGGTTGACTACAGGAAAGTTTTCACGGTAGGCCCACAATTTTCTCTATTTTCCTAGGGAAAATTTCCTTAGAAGTCTAAGGAAATTTTTCCCATAAAACTTCATGGAAATTTTCCCAAGAAAAGTTCCTAGTTCTACCAAACACTCCCTTAGTAGTTTGTTACTGGTCAAAGACTAGCAAATCTAGTTGTATAAATAGGAGCACAGAATTAAATTCTCACAATTTTCCCTTTGGTTTTCTTCAAACAGTGTCAGAATTTGATGAAGATATCACATTAGAATCAGAATTCGATGAAGACATAAAATTGGAATGTTCGTATATATCACTGTTTTCGTGAAGCAAATACACTTGAACTTAGAAATTGATAGGGATTTAGGTGTGCTTATTTGACTATTTACATCCATCCTCCAAGATGATAGGTGCAATTATAAGTTCTATATCAGTATGTTTTTCTCGTGTCAGTGGAGCTAGAATAGGGGCTCTAACCTTCAAGCTGTAGCATAACAGGTCATAGACATGGCTTTACCTTTCAGCTAGCTTAACAGCCAGAACAAAAAGACCAGATAGAATTCGCAACTCACGACCTTGGGTATGCATTTGGGCAAAGAAAGCTTATAAGCTGATTCAAGTTTTTTGTTTAAATTTTTTGATTTGCACCATTGAATAACAAATACAAGGTGGATGCCAAAATAAATACAACACTGGCCCCTACATACATGACTACATACCCTTTGAAACAACCAAGCTGGGAGAGTGACTATGTTAGCTTTAGATGTTAACTGATAACTAAAAAAAGCATCAGCATCAGGACTGCTTCACCCAGAATACATAAGCAATTAGCCAGCCATTATCACACTCAAAACAAATCTACATCACCATCTATCCACTTTCATCAATCATCCCCCTCATTGTCATCGTCGTCACTATCTGTAAAACCTTCATAACCTGCATCAACGTCATCTTCATCATCATCCCCTTCCAAGTCAGACTCATCAGCATCAGACTGAGATGAAGAGGGGAGGCTGCTAAATGCATTCCAGTCGGGTGGGAACGTTTTCTGCAGAGCTTCAGTAAGCTCACCACCAGAGCTCTCAATCTTACGCAGACACCTGGACCAGTGTACTGCAGTTCCCATGTCAACTGTCAGCCCCGATTCAGTCATTTCCCGAGATATGCGCAGAATTCCGGAGCATATGTACTCTTCTGCCACTGTTGCTCTTGATAGTAACGATGTCATCAGGCAATGGTAAACTGCTTTATCGGGTTTTAAACCGGCTGATTTCATGTCTTCAAAGCATCTGAGTGCTTTCTCTGGGAGAGAGGCCCGTGCCCAACCGTGTATCAGTGTAGTGTATGTCTTCACATTGGGTTTCACCCCAACTGTTTGCATTTCATGAATTGTCCTTGTCGCTCTCTGGGCCAACAAAAACAGATCAGCATATCAAGGATACCAGAAATGTCCCACCCAATATTTACCGCCTCATTTCATGGCATCATAAGGCTCAAAGAACTATTCTTCACATGCCAAATATAATCACAGGAGAGGAGGATCTGCGACTTATTGTGGTGTTTCTTATATCTTTGCACCCACTGGCCAAAAAAAAAAAAAAAAAAAAAAAAAAAAAAAAAAAAAACTACAAAATGCCATAAATAAACCCACGACTTATAACTAAAGACGGGATCTTCGATGATGTTCCCTTTCAAGTTGAAATATTACGTGATTCTGCTACACTTTTTTCTAACGACGGTTAAGTAGGCCCACTATTGAGCCCCTACTGCAGGAATCCCACCAGTAAGCATCACAGGCCGCCGCGCGCGCGCCGGGGGGGGGGGGGGTTACCAAACTGCACCTGGCAATTGGCAACCATTGGCCATCAATCCCACAATTTTTACACAACAGAAATTTTTTGCTTCTACCTAGGTTTGAACCTTGGTGGAGAGTTTGGAAGATGGAGGTGGGAACCAAATTCACTATTTTCTCTTTGGTAAGATTCTGTTAGATGTGGGAAAGGAGGCACCAAACAAATCAAAGTTTCTGTAAACTACTGCATCGAAGTCCAAGCGACCAGATAATTCGATGAACTTACCATCATATCTCCAGCCTTGCAGCATGCATTGATGAAAGATGTATAAGTATGTATATCAGGCTGCACACCATCTTGTCTCATTTGTTGCAATAGGTCTGCTGCCTCCCAAACATCTCCTCTTCGAGCCCATCTACACAATCCAACATGAACAATAACAAAGCAGTAAGAACTAAGAATTCAGAAAAATAAAACGCATAAAGAAGAGCAGCAAAACCAAAATGGAGGCTGTCTCTTTTCCTAATGTCTTCTCTCTTTTGGCTTTCTCTTAAGCCACATAACAGCAGAATAGCAAAAAAGCTCAAAAAAAAAATTGTCAAATTAAAGTTGATTGGATCAACGTTATGAAATCCCAATCAAGAATTCAAGATGCACCAAGCATAGTTGCATACCCATCAATTAATATGTTATAGACAAATGTATTCCTGGGGATGTTCCGCATACTCATCTCCCTTGTGACAGCTAGAGCACTCTGCATCCTTCCGGCCTTGCAACAGGCCTTGAGCAATGCTTCATAAGCATATACATCAAGTTGAAGTCCCTCATCCTTGACTTTAGTGAAATATTCAAAAGCTTTTCCAGTATCACCCAAAGCTGCATAACCTTGCATGATTGTTGTGTACGTGTGCTCATTGGGGCTAACCCCAGCCAATGACATCTCATCCAATATTTCAACAGCCTTGTCCATCTGAAACAAACACGAACTAAATTACATGAACTAAATGCAACACACAAACGTGGTCCAACAAGAGAGGGAAAACGGGGGCAAAAATAAGGAAGAGGAATGCAACAAGAAAAGGTACAGAACATAGCCAAACCACAATGACATCAAATATCCAAAGCCTTGCTAATTTGATACTTCTTTGGAGATAAGTAATTTGTTATGTGCTGCTAGCTATGATTAGCACTTCAAAAGTAATTCATGAATACCAACATTAGGAGCCATTCCATTGCATGCTCCTTAATATTAGAAATGAACATCGGAGGTCACAAAGTACACAGACACATTCGCAAGTATATAACATCTATCACCACCACACTGAAAAGGTATATGTTTCCAAATTTAATGCAGAAAATTCCACTCTTATGTTCCCTGCCACATTTAACAACATCTGATTTCTACCAACAGATAAATCCAGAAACACATGAGTAACAACCAGTCATCATCTTGAATTAATGGCTCAGCCATAAGAACTTCATACGAGGCCTCTGCCATGATCGATACGTGAACAGTTCTGCTGTACCATAGTAGTTGAAGAGAAATTGAGACTCAAACGGTCCAAATATCATTATTCATCACACATGATACAGCAAGCAGTAGGATTACAAAAGATAGGCAAAGACAGGAAGGACAGGAATGCATATCTGTAGGAAACCAGAAGCAAAAATGTCATCAGATCTTTACCTGACGCTTCTCAACAAGGCCAAGAACTAAAGCATTGAATGTGTGGACAGTTGGAATGCATCCATTCCTCCGCATCATGTCGAATATTTCAAGGGCTCTTCTCATGTCCCCAGCACGTGCAAAACCATGAATGATGGGCATAAATGACCGGGTGGTAGGCCTATGCCTTTCTTTCCTCATTTGCTCAACCATGCGAACAGCACGGTCCATATTACCCATCCCACAAAATGCCCTAATCATATTATTGTAGAGTACAACATCTGGTTTCAGACCATCTTTCATCACATCCTCAAAAATAGCAAATGCATTTGCCCAGTCCTTTAATCTCAAGAACCCATTGATTAACATGGAATAGGTCTTCATGTTATGTCTGATACCGGCAGATTTCATCATTTTGCTAACCTCCAATGCCTTGGAAACCTTTCCAAACTGCGAAAAAGGAAACTTTTAAGGTAAATTATATATCTGAAGTCTGAACGGTAATCAAGTCAGGAGATACCTTACAGTATAAGATGAAGCCAAAATCAAAGGGTGAATCAACACGTAATTCTATGAATGACATACTTAAAATATTGCAGCATTATCTTTCTATAGCACAAGACTAAATCACAAAAATCTATCTATATTCTAGTGTGAAGGCAGGTAGAAGAACCTATCTCAGAGCTATCTTAAAGAGTTTGACAAGATAACACATTTCCTAACTTTCCAACTCCATTCCTATCGCACCAGCCTATTCCAATTTCATAATTAGAATTGATGGAATGCATGAACTCCGCTTGCATGGAGTTTTCCTGTGCATAACTTGTCCGGAATCCAGATAGAGGAAGCAGTAGGCAGTTGATAACCTATGCAAAGCTTTGAGGAACCTTCCTCCTAATGTTCGCAATATTGTATCACAAACCTAGATAGAGAGACAAGGTTGCATTTTGTAGTTTCAAATCATTCTTAAGAGGAAGGTTAAATTTTATCAACATGAGCACAAAGCCATTTCAAATTACAAAGTTGACTAACAGCAATCTGTTCGAGTGATCAACTATAAAGTCTTTGTCTTGAACATCTCATCACCACCACCACCACCACCACCACCACACCCCCCCCCCCCCCAATAAAAATTAAAAAATTAAAAAAAAACACTAAAAATAAAGGGGGAGGGGAGGCTCCTCCATGGTTTGACAATATATATATAGTGAGAAGAGCTCTGGAATAACGAGCAATGACTGGTAAGTCTTACAATACAACGAATAATCTACAAGAAAAAGTCTCACACTATTTGCTGGGTAAGCAAAAAAAATAACACCAACAAGTAACCAAGTATAGATGCTCGCAAATACCTTAGTGTAAAGATTTATTAGGCACCCATAAGTAACGACTGACGGTGCAAAGCCACATTCCTGAAAGCACATGACATCAATAACATTCATTGAGATAACAACAATACAGATACCAAAATTTAAGAACCTTGAACAAGGAAGAAAGCATAAAATTATCATTTAACATCAAGAAACAACCACATGAAGCCCTTATTAGTTCCAACTGAAATGTCTGAATTAAGAAACATATAGAATGTTTACTCCAACTACCAAGGCCTAAGGATCAGCGATCCATTCCCAGGTCAGAAAAACAGATCTATATCAAACTAGCCTGAAGGATATCACGGTAAAAAGAATGACAAGTAAATATCTTAAACCAGCATATCCAAGAAATATTGACCAGTGCTTTGACAACAATAATTATCATTAATCACTAACCCTGCTGCCAAGACACATGGAAAGAATTAAGGCCATAACTCATACTCAGCATCCCGCCACAAACGCTGTACTCTGATTCTACCTTCTACCACTCCTCTCTCTGCATATATCCTCAATGCTCTCAAAAGCTCTCCGTGTATCTTCTGATAATATCAAGACAACAGCCTCATTCAATTTCCATACTAACTCATTCTTTCCAACACTACTACAACACATACGCACACATGCACAAACAATTAGTCACAAATAAAGAAAATGGCAACCCTGCCAATGGCTGCACATGGGGGAAGTCTCCGTTGGGAAGGCTGTACCATTTAAAGGGGACAACGTTCATCCCATCTATCTAGCATTCATTACTATAAACACATATTTATAGATCAAGCACGTCAGAAGGGAGGGAGGGAGAACCCCCAAATATCTCAGGTTGACACATTAGGTCCAAATAAGACATGGACCTGGAAGGGGTGGATCTTCAACGAAAAGGAACCAAACCCCGTGAGTCTGGATTTTAGTATATCCACAATTCCACATGCCTAAAAAAATACAAGTCCAATGGATTTACGCTGAGACTAGGACACACGATCATTCCTACATCAGGCCCAGCTAAATCATGTAAATTCTTGAAGGGCCAAATTTAATGAATTAAGGTCCGAGGTCAAGCAATTTAAACGTGCATAATAGAATACATCAGCAGTTAGAATTTAAGTTGCTGTACCTTCAGTCTCTCAAACACAATCAAACACTTTTCTTCATCACCAACCATGGTATAACCATCCATCATAGTATGGTATATATCAATTGGAGCATCAATACCTTGCTCTTCCATCTCCCTCACTAAAGCCTCAGCACGGTCCATATTACAAGTTTGGCTGCATCATATAAACAAAGATCATGATCCAATCTCCATATCAAGTCAAAAAAATTGAAACCAATGCAAGAAGCCCATATGAAATGCTTGATAATCATGTTGTTAAAAATTATAAAGGCAATTTCATAGAATGAGCAGTTAATGAATAGCAGCGGACATTTAAACCAAAAGGACAGATCAACAACTATGAAAATGGAAATACTAAACACGCTCTCAATAATTTGGGCGGATCTTCCACAATCAGCAACATGACAACTCAATTTACATCTTTACAAATTCGTAACATAATATACTTTTGTGGGGAACACTGATCATTTTACGAATACATGATTCAGTCAGGAATACAATATTGTTAAAAGAAAGAAAAAGAAAAGAAAAACACTTACCAGTAAGCATAAATGATATTGCCATAAATGATCCCATTCAGGGTTGTGCACTGCTCTTTAGCCTCATTGAACCATTGATCTGCAGCCCTTCCAAGAAATGTAAGCAAGCATTAGATAGTTTTAATGCTGTATAGGGGAAAAAACAGAAACAAAACAGCTCCATCCACAATCGAAAAACAACTGCAGTTAGGATTATAGGAGAACACAAGCATAGACCAGGTAGAAAGATCAAGCCATGTATACCAGGAGGAAAGCATTTCTTTTCCTTATATTTTACATTTACTTGGAGAATGATGTTCAATGTCAATGAATTATGGATGTTTGCTAATGAGATTCCTGCTTTTCCATTCTTGAATTAGGGATGAAAATATAATTCGCCAAATATAGACGCCCAAGGCAAAAATAATTCTTCTTTCCACTTCCTTTATTTCGAACATCCTTTGGTACCTTGTTTCTTGATGGAACTTTCTTATTGTAGATAGGGAAAATATCATTTCAATACATCCAAGAAGGATCCAACAGTCAAGGCAGAAAAAGCGGACAGTGGACATCCGTACTCCAAAGTCCAAAGTCATCATTAGGAGATATTTTTCATATTCCCTACATTACATAGTCAATTCTACTCTACTATTCTCATGAACCATCTCTGTACAAGTTATCCTCACAGAATAATATGACATAACTTATGTCTTCGATACATTCTTGCACAACTTCTCAGATACAGAGGCTTTTCAGCGCACTAAGAGCTCAATACTGAAATGTTTGTTTCAAATGGCTTAAGCAATAGTAATACCTCACATTGGATGTTGCGCATTTCAAGAACCATAATAACTAGGTATGACACACATAGCTACACCAGTTGATGAGAAAAAGCTTTGCATGACTAGAAGATCTAATCACATGCAGAAAGAATGCTGAAAGACCAGAAGGCCTTAACAGATGAATCGAATAACTAAACGGCTCTGGCAAACAAAGGCAGCGGTTGACACAATGTAAATTATAATTCTAGTAGACCAGCTTACTCACTCAACATTGCCAACTCTAGCAAAACCTCCAACGAGAATGCTATAAGTCACCAGACTCATTTCTATCTCTTCTTCTTTCATTTTTCTCACACAGGAGAGTGCTTCTTCCATGTCTCTCCCAACAGTATAGGCATGAATAAGGCTGCATAAACGATAATTCTGCGTAAGTATCTAACTATCTATGTTTGAATAACCAAATAAGAGACTGCATAAGCATAAATTCAGCATTAACATCTATGTTTCAACATCTAAACAACCCATACAAATCAAACAATAATTCATCATAACAGGTTCGTTTAATTCTTCAGTCTTGAACAAACATATTGTTCTAAGAACCTTAAGGGCATGCTGCTCCTTTTAAACTTGCCCTTTTGTATATGAGTGCCATCCCCTTGTATTTCCAAACAACTGTCTGAATACTCATCTTAAAACTGGCATTAATCTTTACAAACTCTAAATGAGAATCTTGATTTTACCAAAATATAGCTAGCTACCTTTGGATTTGATCAATCTTGCAAAAGATATTTGTCCCCAAAGGTTGATAAGGTTTCAGTTTTCACATTTTGTTAGGGATATTAATCCGTGTAAGAATCTCAAAGACTCAAAAGTATGCAAATGCAACATACCTCGTAAAGACATGTGAAGTTGGCTCTATTCCTCGAGCCCGCATTCTTTCAAAGGTTTCACGTGCACGATGCATATCTCCACGTCTAGCATAATATTTCACTAGCAGCCCAAACTCTTTCCTGGATGGCTAAATTTTATGCAAGAGTCAGAAAGGCAAAGATGTGAAAAGCCATACATATGAACAATGACTATGAAGCACAGAAGCTAGCTGAATGAAACTGCGGCAACAAGAGTGAATTTTTCAATTAGATTATCAATCTTCCATACAGTGAGCATCTTAAGAAATTCGGCCGGAAGAAAGAGGGGGGGGGGGATGAAAATTCTTAATAAAAAAACTAGAAAGTTAAAAAAGACTGCATCTAGAGTCTAGACAATCTGTAAACAATTTTGCCTTATGCACACTTCTATAATAGAGCCACGCAGAAAGTTCTTGCCATAACTGATCTTATTCCTTCAGCTAAAATTAACCTCCCTCAACTGTCAATTCAAAAACAGGCCCTCAACAATTGGCATTTCTCCACATTTTTCTGACTTATGTAAAGTACATGAATTTTATGAAACAGATTGAGCCATTTGGAGTACCAAATCCACGGATGACTAGGCAATTCATAGCCACAACAGAGCTTGTAACTAAACTCCTACCAATCTTAATGGTCAGTCACTGTGACGATCTTTAACCACTCACAATTATTAATCAAAAAATAAAACACCAATCTTACACAACATGCGTTGCACTGGATAAGAAAAGGAGGGTTAATGGAGGAGAATGGAGGTGATGTACTCCCCTCCCCTCCCTTCACCCTCATTTGAATTTCCCAAGCAAGAGAAAAATTATTAATAACCTCCCTTTCCCTCCCCTCCCCTCCTTTGCCAAACAAAGAGACCCTTAATTTGTGGCATGAAGAGGAAAGTACATGCGTGGCACTGGATGGATGAAAAATTGAAAAGTTAGTTTCACCCTTTACTCTCTAACATCACTACATTCCCATTCATATGTAAACACCTGATTAGCCAATAAACTCATAGTCCATCTTATGAATAAGTTAGGCTCTCAATTAAAGCATTTATTGCTCAAAAATACAAGAGCATTCGTCGATTGAATCATTCGAGAATTCGTAAAACCATACAAACAGACTAGTTTAACAAGCACACATGCATCGAACTAAAAACGAACTATTCAACACATTTCAAATTATATGACCTTAGTGCAAAGCCCATGGTAGTAAAATTTGGTACCTTCTTAATCCTCTCAAAGGCACGAACAACTGCCTGCCAATTTTCCGGGTGACTCTCCAAAACCTTCTTAAACTCCTTCCTGGAATCCTCCCTCTGTGCGTGCCAATCGGACCGATACTCCCTCCCATCCTCACCCTCCTCCACCCACCTCTCCCTCTCAGCTGCCCTCATTTTCAACCTGTCAGTTAAACACACATACACACCCACACAACAACAAACAAATAAATAAACAACTTTCAAGGGGGAGAAGTCTACTAATTTGGGCAAGTCTGCCTAGCAACAAACACCAACAACAATTCAGTAAAGATATAGTAATAAGAACAAACCTTCTTCCATCATCCAATTTAACAGTGAGGACCCTCCCATGGAACTCGACCCCATCAAACTCCACAGCCTTCATGGCCGACTTCTCCGCAGTTGGGCCATCATAGATAACAAACCCAAACCCCAGATTCCGGTCGGAATCCTCATGCCCTTTAATCAAAATGACATTCTTAATAGGCCCAAATTGGCGGAAGAACTCCGTAAGTTGAGGTTTTTTGATCCAGAGTGGCAAATTCCCCACAAAAATCTTGCCCACCTGTCGGAATTCGGCCTCTGCAGAAGCTTCATCTTCGTCAGATGACTCAGTCTCGGGGACGAGATCCTCGTGGAGCGGCGGAGGTGGCGGGGGAGGAGGAGGAGGAGGGGAGATCTTGCTGGTGAGGCGGAGTTTAGGGGTGAGGTTGGAGGGTTTGAGGGGGGCATTTTGGGGTGTAGAGAAGAGGGTTTTGAGAGGGTTTGAGGGGAGTTTAGGTGGTGGAAGGGGAGGGGTTTTAGAGGGTTTAGAGGTGGGAATTTGGAGGGTCTTAGGGCGACGGAGATGGGCGGGGAGTTGAAGAGGAGTAGATGAAGAGGGAAGAGTATCGTCGGAGTTGGTGAGGGAGAGAGAGAAGCGGGGTTTACCGGAGAAGATGGAGAGAGAGTAATGTGCGGTGGAAGTGGTAGTGGTGGAGAGAGAAATCATATCCATGTCTGTGTGTATCTATGTCTTCCTCATCCTCAGTGCTCCCGCGCTAAAGCTAAGCTTGTGATGTAACCTGTTTTTGTTAACGCTCCTACAGTTGCCATGTACAGATGTACTAACATACAAAAGGATCAACTGATCAAGTAATGGTGCATTGGGTTGGGATAAAAATATGGTTTGTTTACCACATCACATCCTTCCCAGCAGTTGGATCTGGTGTGGACTTTTCGGCTCAACTCACTTGCATGCAACTGACCCAGCAATCAGCCCAACAACCAAGCTATTCACAAGCACTACCTTAACACACATATCCGAAATGAAATCAGGGTATATTACTAGATTAATGCCTTTCTTTGTTCCGATTTCTCTAAGTCCCATGTAAAGTGGGATTTATAGTGAAAGTTGGTGTGGTACTTGATGTGGTAAAAATCTCACCTCTATAGGTCATTTGACATATCAAATTATTTATTAATCAGTAGTTTTATACAATGCCAAATTTCTATTGTGGGTCCAAATAAAGTATTGGGTTAAGTATGCCAACTCCCAACCTACATGGGCCAATGGGGAACCCAACCTTCCTTCCCCAATTTGCTGATTTAATATCTCATTTATTTTCACCCATTTCTACTATATACCACCCTCGCTATTCATTAAGGAGCATAACTTGAGAAATACCAACTCCACACCCAAGAACGCACACTCATCTTTCCTCTCTGTTGAAAGAATTATTCTCGTATCGATCCATCTCGAAACACTCACCTTCCCTCCATATGCATTAATTATCCATGATCCTTGTGCTAACTTGAGCGGCAGAGGGACGTCCCTAATCCCCCGGGGCAGGCCTTACTTTGCAAGTCGTGAGCACCACCAAATTTCGACTTGTCGTCATCCATGTAAATTCGATCCTCCCAACTCAGCTCACCTTAGTTTCTCCAGAAACAGTATTAATAATCATGCGTGGGGGGGGGGGGGAATGGGTAAAAGGCTCATTGGTTTGTATTTGTTGCAGGTCTCACTAAAAATAGGTAATGACATTACTCAGGATGTAGAAGGATAAGGGAATGTTGGGTATGCTTAGGTAAAGTTTGGTTAGGAAAGTTTTGAAAGCGTGAATTTTTTTTGAAAAGATTGGATAGTTTGACTTCTCATATTCTAATGCTACTCAACTATTCTCATATATTAAATATGTCATTGTAAATTTTTCGTTCAACTCAGAGTCATTAAACTTGATGAAAAAGTCAAATATATCATTTCAACCTACTATAGCTCGTTTAATGTCTAATCTTTCGGTTAAAAGTTTACCCCTCCCAAAATATTGAATGATCAAGCAAAATTAAAGGGTTTTGTGCTTAGTCCACCCCCCCTCCCCCCCAAAAAAAAATCAATACCTCCCTTCAAACAAAGTATCCCATAAAACTCCACCCTTCACTCACCTTGTTCATCTCCAAATTTGAAATCACTCTCTTAGAAGTGGAAATCTTGAGAAGTCGTTGCTGAGTGTGAAAAAGTTGTTGAGAACGATAGGACTTCATTTGGGACTAAGATAAAGGGAGAATTTTGAACAAAATTGTAATAACCCGCCCCAAAATCACGATTAATTAAGTACTAACTACCGTAATTATCTAAATTACGTATAAATTTTTCGCGTTTACTTTTAATTATTCATTTTATCGGTGTCAAGTCTCGTGCAGGAGATGGCAAAGGGTACCAAGCTACGGGTTCATAAACCTTTAATTCACTTTAATTACCCGTTAAGTTAATTTATATCGGGTTTTACCGTTTACGTTATTTCTTTAACCGAAAGGGGTTTAATTTTTACTTCTCAACGTTTATATTTTATTATCCAAACCTTAATTTATTTTATTTTAGATTATGTTTATTTTATTTTAGTACAAGTAATATTTATGTTCCATTCATTTAATTTTATTATGTTCCATTCATTTAATTTTATTAGTTCAAGTTCTATTTTATTTTAACCCAATTGTTACCAATTAATTTTATTTAGTGCAAACGAATTTATTAAACTAGTATTTGGTTACAATTTATTTTACTTAATCAAAATTCAGATTTGTTAAGTATTAGTTAGTGTTCTAATTAAGTGGAGGGAATATATACTACTAATGGATATTAGTAAACCCATTTCTTCATTTTAATTTCTCAAACACCTTCACTTTCTCTCTCTACCTCCCTCCCCTTCTCTGCCCAGCCAGCCACAGCAGCCGCCGGCCACTTTTCCGGCCATTTTCCGGCCAGCCGCCGCCAGCCACGGCCACCGTGCACCACCCCCTTCCTCTCTCTTGTGTTTTCATCCATTTTTAACCCCAAGGGTAATCTCTCAAACCCCCAAATTCAATTCTTTTAAACCCTAATCTGAGTTTTATGTTTTATATGTGTAATTCTTGTAAATTCTATCTCTTTTACTCTCTTAATTCATGAATTCAAGTATATGATTGTATTAGTCAAGTTAGGGTTTGAGTTTAGAGTTTGTGCATGTGAAATTTGAGGTGTTCTTGAGGTTTTCTTGATGAATTCTTGATGGATATTGTTATAATCTTGATGCATGTGAGTTTCTTGATAAGTTTCTGAGTATTAAGGGCTGATTATATATGTTAAGATTATTATTTAAGTGTTGTCATGTTTAATTTGGGTGAATTAGTGAGGTTTTGGTGCAAGAGTTCAAGAACAAGTCCTTTATGTTGAGAGTATGTTTAATCCAGGGTTGCATGTGGAATTTAAGCTCTTTGATGAGTTAAATTTCAAGGTTTAATTCTGGAAATATAGTGGATTATAGCCAAAGTGAAGTTTGGTTGAGAATTAGTATGAATTAAGGGCTAAAAGTATCATTAGAGCTGAAATTAAGAGCAAAATAGTCTCTGTTTCGATTCTGGAAATTTACAGAATTTTAAAAGTGGGATTTTTGCCCAGATTTTTACTCCATTTGATAGCTTAAGGTGTTAGCAAACCATAGGCTTTGGAATTTCTAATTTCCGACTTGTATAGGCCGAGATATAGCCAAAACCGTAACATTGCGTTTCGGAATACGTTTCTGGAGTCAGTATCTTGAGGGCTGTTTTTCGTCCCTTTGGAGACCTCTTTAGTTTTTGATGAAAAAATGAAAGTTTTAGGTCACATTGCAAGCTTTCCGGAAAGGTATGGTTTGTATTTATACGATGTCGGGAGTGTGAGATATGAGCCCGGGAAGAAGGGCTGTCTACTTGAAGTTTCTGCCCAGTTTACCCTTTATAAAATTCCATCTTTAAGGCCCTAAACCAAGTCAATAGGGGACTTTAAGCATTGATAAGTTATGGTTATATGTTATAATCTTAGGTTAAAGTCTTAAGGGGGAAAAGTATGGTTTTGGAAGCCTAAGTATGTCCTAAGGTCTTTTAGCCAAGAGTGGTGATTTAAACACAAGTTATATATATCTCCCAATGAGTGTTAGCTTAAGAGTTCAATATCTTTGAGTTGGTCAAGGTTTTATCTAGCTAATGACTTCCAAGTTCTAAATAACTCTCAAGTTAAGTTCCTCTAAATTCTCAACTCAAAGTTTATTCCTCAAACTCCATTATTCATTCTTCTTTCATCAACCGCGTCATCGACATCGTTTTTCTAAATAAGTCTAGAGGAACCCTTTTAATCTCATATTCACCTTCAATCTTTGGTTCTTATACTTCATTAATCTAAGCTATCTTTCCAAGGTCCAAGTGCCCTTCTTTGATTTCACCTTTCTACATCAATTTCTCTATGTAATTTCATTCCGGAATTCCTAATTTATTCTACCTTAGCTTCTGTCCGGGCCCATTTTGGAGCCCTTCCTCTCATTTTTAGCCTCTGGTTTTGTTGACAAAGTTGTAGATTATGATTTTCCCTATTCCGAGATGTACTCGTTTGCCTCATTCCGTTTTTCCTAACTCAAGTTATGCTATAAACTTTATTTTTATATAACCTGAAATTTTCTCCCTAAGTTATTTCATTTATATTTTCCTAAGTTTCTAAACTTTTGAAACTAATTAAGAGCCTCATTCGGTTCTTCATTTTCCATTATTCATGTCTTAGTTGACAAGTTACCAAAGCCATCTCAAAGCCGAGACACACGCCGTGACTTTATCATCCCAAGGTACGCAAATTGTCCAACCTTTACCGCCTTAGTGCGTACATTATTCATGTATTATCAAGTTTTATGCTTTATGTAATCTTTTATGTTTTAAAGTGGACCCGCCTTATATTATCATTTATATGTACTCATGTTTTAGCACTCCTGATCAGAGTGCCTTGACCTGGCCAGTGTCGACCGCTTAGTGGTCACCCAATCCAAATCTAGATCGATTTGGGCATGCGCGTGTGTGAGGTGCTTGCACCGATCATGAGGGTTCCACATATTTATTCATCTACCTTTACTACATTGTTATTCATGTATGTTATGTATGTACTTCATTTCAGGTTATTGGTTTTACTCCCTTGCTTTCAAAATGAATTTAAATGCCGGCACTAAAACCGTTTTCGAACGGTTTTACGTGTTGGAGGTTTACGTACTGAGTTTTTCCCCACTCACTTTTTGCAATGTTTTAATGTTTTGTTTTTAGAAGGTTCGAGCTCCCGAGGCAAAGACAAATCAGTTCCGAAGTAGCTTCAATCGCGTGAGGTAGTTCCTAAGTCACGTTAATGGCAGGAGAGCCGGTTTGGCAGTTGCTTGGAAGTCCTCTTATGGTTTTAAGTTTATGTATCCATAAATTCAAGGATTGTATAAGTTTGTACTTATGTTTTGGGTTTGGAGTTTAGCATTTTTCTCTCTTGTGGTTATAAAGTTTTGGTGTGTTTGTGCCTTGTCTCTTTTGGGGACGGCGGTAATGCCTCGATCTAAAGTGTTCCGCTGCGCTAATCACAGGTTTGGGTTTTTGAGTAAGATTTTAATCTTGTGATTAAGGTTGGGGTGTTACAAAAATCTAGGTGAGTTATTGTTTAGGGTTTGAAAACTTTTTTGTCAAAAAAATGGAATTCAATCCAAATGTTGTTATTTTCCTTTCTATTTAGAGGTAAATTGCTTTGATGGTTTACATGTTGTGGGTTGTTCTGGTGTACATTAAGTGTAAGTTGTCTGAGGTGGATATAGACCATGATTATTTGAATATTGGTAATCTTATGGAGACTATAGCTGAGATTGGATACTCAAAAGAGAGGCGTGAACAACTTTTTCTTCAGCAAACTTGGTTGGCCATTTGAGGAGGGGTTTGTTCAATTCAATGGTGATAAAGAGATTAGGGAGCTAATGAGATTTGTGTCTAAGTGTGAATTGGTTATACTATATCTTGACTATAACGGTGAGGATGATGAAGATGGTAGCTGTAAAGGAGGGAGGGGA
Organism: Portulaca oleracea; assembly: GCA_029582165.1. Classification (NCBI taxonomy): domain Eukaryota; kingdom Viridiplantae; phylum Streptophyta; class Magnoliopsida; order Caryophyllales; family Portulacaceae; genus Portulaca; species Portulaca oleracea. Next base: position 16,124,892 of record CM055889.1, on the reverse strand, counting down.
GAAGATTTGGTAATGAGGATGCAAAGTACTTTGATGGTGATTAATGTGATATAGATGTTGAAAATGACTTTGACGCAGAGGACGAAGAAGTGAAGTCCTTGAAGAAAAACAAAAAGAAAATGAAGGAGAATATTAGGGCTTACAAGAAATTGTTGGAGGCAAATGATAATGTTAATGGGGAGGCAACTAAGGAAGTAAATGATAGTGGTAGTGAGGCCAGAGGGTAAGCAAAGGAGCATTATCATGACTTAGACTATATTAAGAACATGATGGGAATAAATGAAGTAAAATGAAGAACAAGTTGCATTATCCCAAGTACAACCCTAAAATCTTTGTGGGCTTCTAATTGGCATAAACTTTGCTACTAATAATGAACCGGTGAAGGCAGTGAAGAATAATAGGAAATTTGGAGAGTATTATAAGAAGGTGAGCAAGAGTAACAAGGCAAGATACCAAATTTTCTATAGAGTTGAAGATTGCCAGTGGAGACTATGGTATCACAAATAGGGAAGGAGCTTTCCTTTCAAATACAACACTTGACAACTATCACTTTTGTATTCCTTTCACTTTCAAAACTGGTCAAAGAAACATGAGTGTTGATTGGTTGGTTGAACATTATCGGCACATATTTAGGATTTAGCCACTAAGGGGGAGAGACTTATAAAAGATTGTGAAGCTGAGCTGAACTATAATGTAATCTGTCTAATGCTTGCAAGGGCAAGGAATAAAGCATTAGCTTTAATCATTAGTAATTGTAAAATACAGTTTCTGCAATTGAGGGACTACCTTTTGGAACTGCACAAGAAGAATCTAGGCAACACAATTAATATGAAAACAACCCCTTCTAAGATAGGAGAGAATCTATTCAGGCATTTGCATATATGTCTTGGATTCCCAAAAGAGGCATGCTAGATGAGCGTAGGAAAGTGGTTAGCTTAAAGTCATGCTTTCTTCAAGGACCATGGGATGTTAAAATATTTGTGGTTATGAGGAGGGAAGTTAATGATAGATGTATCCAATTATTTTTATTTATTTTTTTTTGGGGAGGGGGGAGGGGGAGGGGGTTGCAAAGTGTGAAAGGAAAGAAGGAAGCAGGGGAGTAGTTTGTGGAGCAGCTTCCCATTGACTTGGAGATGGGGAGATAAGAGAACTTGGACTGTTATCTCTGACCATAAAAACGGTAAGCATTTTTCCATCATTTTACTTTCCATTTAGTTTTGCAATGATGATTATGTCTTTTGATTTTCTTTTTCTTTTGTTCAATTTTGTGTTCACTTCATGTATTCCATTTTGAATGAATTGGCTTGGAGTGTTAGAGAAGTGTCTTTGTTGTGTTCTACACATGATGTGTGGTAGACATAGGTGTCCAAATTTTAGGAAGAGCTACAAGGGATACCTCTACAAGAAACTCTTTGGAGAATTGTTAACTTATGTACAGAGCCATGCGTGAAAAAGGTTTCCCAAGAATGAAAAGACTTAAATGCAAGTTCTTAGGGAAGCTTGGAGGATAACTATGTTCATTGTTTCTACAAGTACTTCTTTGAGTACCATACTCAGTGTGACTCTGTTGACAACAACATATATGAACTCTTCCATGCTTTTATGATTAAAACAAGGTACATGCCAATTATTGTTGAGAGTGTCCCGAAAATGTTCAATTTATCTAAGTCCTTAAGTCAAGTTAATTCAATGATTATATGTCTTGCTAAAGATCTCGATAATCAGTGTTCGAATGGCTCGATCACAATTCACAACTTCATTAATTGGTCCTACTTAGTCATACAAGTCAGTTTCCTGGGACAATGAATGTATAGTCCAAGATAATATGGCATTATTTTGGAGGAAAATCACGTGTGAATAGTCTTCAGAAACCTAATCCAACTGAAACAGACCATGCTAGGTCTACCACGGTTCGTGGCAGGTGAGCCACAGTCCATGGTTGACACTTTTCAGGCAAAAGTTAGTTCTACTTGTTGTCCGGTCTCTGTTAGGGTCAACATGGTCAATGGTGGCCCTAATCGCGATTTTTTTTTGTATACAAAATGACGGCCATGTCCTTTTCAATCCGCCTTCCCCAAGCCACTTATTTCATGAAATAGGGGGGAAGGGAGGCCTCATTTTTACCCCATCCTCCCTCAAGCCATTTAAGCATTAAGTCCCTTCGTTGAGAGACTTTTGCGAGCCAACAAAACTTTCTCATTTGAGAAAGATTCCGGATTAAGGAACTTTAAAAATGATTTCTTGACGTTTCTTCCTGAGCTCTTTTGGTAGTCGTATTTGATACGACCACATAGATTCATATGATCTCAATTGAATCGAGATCGGACGGTTTAGCAGTCGAGTCCCTTGAGTGTTGCATAGACTGTTGTAGAGGTCCTCTCTTTGGGACTTCTCGACTGGGAGTTCCAAACCCCGAATTCGATTTCTGATTCATTGACCAAAGTTATTCTTTTTAGTTTGCTTATTTATCTTTAAAATTAATCGGCGACTTTTTTCTTATTCTTTCTCGAATGATTTTCTTGAAATCGATGATTAGTTCATAAATATTTGAATTTGCAAAATTATTACTTGGAAACACGAAAATAGACGTTGTCTAGTGGTCTAACCGGTCGATTAGATTACTTGACTAGTCGTTTTGTTGAGTCGTGGACCTCATCTGGCTAGCTACTGGCCTGGACAAACTAACCGGCTGATTAGTTGTCCAATCTAGTGATTGCTTTTGCTTGGTTTGGTTTATTTTGTTTATAGACTTATAAATTCTAGTTAGTTGTTATTAATTATAAGTTTATGTTTATAATCCAAGATATGGTAAATTGTTAGATTTATTGACATTCTTTTGAATCATTAATTTAATTTTGATTAAGTTTTAAGCAACCTTATTTGACTACCATTTAAAGTAGTGCAATAGAAATGTTTACTCAGAGCGGGTGCAAAATCTTATTTTTCCTCGATGATCTCCAAATATTAATTGAATATAAGGTACGTACAAAGATATAGTTACTCAAAGTTAATCAACTTTTTTTTTATATATCTGGATTATGTACTTAATTTGTAAAAAATAGTTGATTTGATTGTGAATTTTTAGTAAATTGTTCATATACTTTCCGCTACTCTATGAATATTAATTCGATCTGGTGAAATTTTGTATATTAAGTACAATTTTGTTCAAAAAGAAAATATATTAAACTACATTTAGCATGAAAGTAAAACTAACAAAAGCGGCCTAAATTATGAAAAAAGATTATATCGGAAGTACTGTTAACGTAAGTTGGATCTCATAGAAAAGAAGTTCTAGATCCGCCAAAGATATAGACTTTGAGTTGTCCATGTAGTTCATCCCACCATCTTCGTTAGACCTGCGTTATTGATCATTGATTTCCTTGTCTTTTCTGAGATTTCCATTTGTGGTGAATTTATCCATTGATTTAGCCTTTTAAGTTGCTTTTTTAACTAACCGTCACTTCGTTTTCAACATAATTTCTCCTTCCTCTTTCTTCTAGCTTTTGAGTTTTAACGCTCTCAAAGATACAACCGTCAAAACCAGGAGAGATGTCAAATTCAGATTGAATAAAACCGTTGCCTTGGAAGGAACCAGAAAGATTGACCTTTCATTTTCAAATTGCCTTAAAACTCCAAGTTATATTCTCCTAACACCTAGAGTTTCATATCGAATGACAACCAAGTTGCTTGTCCAACCGCAAAGCTTCACTAGCAATCATTGTAGACATAGAAGAGTCTTATTTCTCTTGCTCTTTACTAGGCACAATGCTCTACTTCTATTTCTGTCGCCCTTATTTTTTTAGAAGCTAATTTAAATACGTACCGCCCACAAAATACAAATACCTGACATATTATTTATATTCCACCAATAGTCTTGAAACTCAGTAAATTTTTCTAGTAATAGTCATCTTCCACTTTCTTTCCCTCGAAAAATAAATGGAAAACAAATCTCACTTTCTGGTAATATCCAAGGATAAGTCAGGACTGACAAAGAGGCGCACATTGTGATCCGTTTCAATGACGTAAGTACGTAACTTGTAGTCCGATTTTGTGCGGTCCAATGTCTGTTTATGCTTAAAAAAAAAATGGGCTGTCTACCAACAATTTTGATTGGCTTCAACAGAGAGGCAACAGACAGTAACCAGAACAGAAGCAATTATCAGATAAATAAAATAAGATTGCATTTAAACCTGTAGGTCTGAAACAACTAAATCATATTTCAGCATCTATTCTCTCAAGTACGTGTTTTCACTAAACCACTACTCTCTACTCACTACATCAACATCATCATCACACAGCTTATACATCAACTTTCCTCCACATCCCATACATATGTACTCCTACTCCAACATCACTGTCACCACTCACCAACATCTCTTGTAACTTGTAAGATTAAACTTTCAAAACTACACCACAATACATAAGTTTTTTTGGGCTTTTTTTTCCTGTATATGTACAAAGTAAGAACTGAGTAAACCACCCTTACATTGGGAAACCGAAGTTCTGAAACCCGAATGAAGCGTCACCTTGGGCGGTGTTGAACTGGGACCCTGCTGGTGATGGCTGCAGTGGCGAATGTTGAGGGACGGAGTTTGCCCCGGCGGGTGGGGGGATCCAGTTCTGCTCGACTGCTGGTCTAGCTGCTGTTTTGTCATCCACGGTGGTGATGTCGTGGATGCTCGATCTCTTCCTCTCCTTCTTCCCCGAGTTCTGCCTCAGGTAGTACTTCTGTGCATGGCTGGCAACCTGGGTTGGTGTTCTTGTCACCACCACGTTCCGAGATATGCTCCTCCAATCACCCTTCCCGTATTTCTCTAGTCCAATCAGGAACAGCCTGTTACACAGATCGATCACCTCATTATCAAATGTTGAACATGGATATTGTCTAGGCTTGACATCATTGAGATAGTTCGTTATTTTGTTCGCATATAGACATATGTTAGACAGAACACCCTCATTGTTACCTTCGCTACAGATTTGAAATCAGCAGTAACTTGTGCAAATGTGAACCATACCAAATCAATGTGTCCTTGGTTAAGGAAGATGATAATCCTAAGATAACACATCCTGGTGCCAAATTGCCTATAATCTAATGGGTCCTTAACACTCAATCCTGTGTTTGAAATCAAATTGTCGGATTACAAAAATGTCTGATTTATGAAGCTCTAATCTATATCTTGCCTTATAATGACTTAAAATTACACTTTAACAATCATCCTTACTTTCTGACAGACACAAACACAGTTTGGCACACAGATCACCAAGCCAGCTAATAATCAGTATCAGGCCCTCAGCATAAGCAACCAAGACAATTCCTAAGACAACCATTATTGAGAGACACAAACAGCAGAGCAATTTGCCAATGAATGGACCCAAAACGCATCACTCCAAACCAATTATTTTCCAACCCTGACTTCAATAAATTCAGCATCCCAATCATTAAGGTAAAGCTCATAAAATATACAGCTCCAAAGAACCAAGCACATTCATATCCTTCAACAACATTATTGGAGACACTGATTAAAAAAAAATAGCATCCCAACAAAATATCCAATCCATAATCATATCCACCGCCAACCAGAGACACCAAACAGGCAATGGTGTTTCATTCGGGTCGACCCGAATCCGGTTGCCTTATTTCGGGTACAGATTGAGTTGGGTTTTGGGGGCCGCTCATGTTGGCGGCAAATATGCAGAGAACTAAACAATAGGCGCCGAAAAACTCACTCTAGCAGGCGATTACAAATCCAAAATGAATATGCAGAGTGGCCTAAACTAATCAGCTTCATACACGAACGGAGAAATTGGCAAAATCCCAAATAATTAACAAGTAGTATTTCAAAGTTTTACCAACCCAAAATTGGCTGACAAATTCAGTAGACCCCCTCGTCCAATTCAACATGAAAATGAACCAAAATTGATTCAAAAGCATTTTATATCATCAAAACCAGATGAATATACAAAGCAGGAGCGGACAACATCAGAAATAAGTTTTTTTTTTTCCTGGACTGTCGATTTTCAATCATGAGCGACAACAACCCAATTTCAGCAACCCCATCATCCAATTCGACAGCAAAACGAAACCTATCAAGCAGAACTAATAATCACGCAAAAAGATGAAATTAACCCTGAAAAAGAGTTAAAAATTGAAATACCTATGCTCTTCCTCGGTCCAAGGGGTGCCTTTTTTCCTCTCAACCTCGCTATGTTTATGTTTACCGCCATTGGAACCGAACGAAATCTGGTTGGAACGAGTTGAGGGCGAGTCACCGCCGCTACCCCACCAAGCTGAGTCATCCGAGTAGGGTGGCGGGTCGACCCGGCCGGAGTCGATCTGTGAGACATCATGAACTAAAGCTTCATAATGGTCTCTGACCTCGGCGGGGGACCTTCCGGGGACATGACCGGCGATCTTCAGCCACCGCGTGTCAGGGTCGTCTTCGTCGCCGAATATGACCAGCGCCTCCTCGAACAGCTTGTCCTCCGCCCTCGTCCACCGCTCGCCTCTCATCCACCGCCGTCTTTCAAATTCAACTGGGTATTCTCTTCTGGGTTTAATGAAATTATTAAAGTTGTGGGTCGACCAAAATGGATAATTTTGAGAGGGGGGATGAACTGCATTTATTTATAGGGGGTGGAAGGTTTTGCTGTGGGATTTTGGGTTTGGCGGAGAGAGAAAGTTTGCGTTGAGTTGTTATGAAGGTCAGGTGAGGTGAGGTGGTGGTGATTTTCAACACGTTTATTGATTAATTACATTTTTTTAATTACTACAATTAGTAGCAGTGAGGTGGCTAATTAGGTGTTTATGTTAACAATTCAAACTGCTTTTCTTCTGTATTTTCTATATATTGCGCATTCCTACTTGGTATCTTCTGTGTAATCTTGTCTGTATCTAACAAAATATAGCAAGAAGAAAGTGCACATTATTGCGTGCGGTAAATATATTGTATAAAATACTATTAGGGTGTGTAAAATGTATAGTTAAAAAATAGTTAGATAAAAGTTAAATTTTGATAAATTTTTGGTAATTTTTTACAATTTTTGTTAAATTTATCATATTATATTATAATTATTTTTTTTATGTTTTTTAACTTTGATAATTTTTGATAAATTTTGATAAATTTTATTAAATTTTAGTAAATTCAGGTAAAAGCTGATAAATTCGAATTACCCATGAATTTGACAGGCCCTTAGACCACTTTTTTATATGGTTGGTGTAGTATGAAAATGGTGCGATATGGTGAAATTGTGAAAAGTACGGTAAAAAGTGGAATGATATGGTACAATTTGTTAAAAGTTTACTTATGGTGGATGATGTGAGAGAATGTGAAAAGTAGATTAGAAAAGTAAGAGATATATTGATAATGATTGTAGTAAAATGCGGTATGGTATGATAAAGTGTGAAAGAATATCGAATAGTATGATAAGTTGTGGTATCACACTGTACCGTGTCATCTATTGATTATTAATCCATGCAACTAGCTTATGGATGCATAAAGTTTAGATTAGATTAGACGATCTTAAAGGCAAAGTTACGATCACCATCAATTCATTATTAATCCATGTAATTCTAGTTAATGTGCTATTTATTCATTGTCAAGCTATTAAGGTCCAGATAGAGTCTTATTAAAATTTTATAACTACTCTACCTCAGCTATTGACCTATCTTATAGTGTTTGGACCATCAATTATATATATATATATATATATATATATATATATATATATATAAGCACAAAGGATGGTGATCGAAATATATGGGTCCCAATGAGGGCATTTTGGAAAATCTATAATTTTTTTAAAAAATTCATGTAATATTAATATGTATGCATTAATGTGTGTATGTTTCCATTGATGACTCTTTTTTTTCCTTTTTTTTCATATGCATTATTCTTTTTATTTCATTATTGTTTTTTTTATTCTTTTAAATATATCATCGATAATATTTTCAATAATACATGTGATTTACTTGCGTCCCGTGCAAGCACGAGTCTGAGTACTAATGAATTTTGTTAGATGTTTGAAACCCAGCTGTTGGCTGATGACTTTTTTTGGCCGTTGGCTGTTTTGTTATATGTTTGACTTATGACTGTTTTGTTAGTTGTTTTGTTAGTATTTGTAGTATGACCTAATTGTTTAATTTCCAATTATATCCTTAGCTTTATCTTCAGTATTTTTTCAACATTATGATCTTTTAATTCATTTTTAGGTTTTTTCCTCCATATTTCTAGTACTTTTTATTGATAGTCTTTTTTTCCGTCGTATTTGTGTGCGCAATAAATAATCAAATCTTGGAATTTGTATTAATAGGCTAATAATTAAATTGTTCCTTGATTGTCAAATTTTCTTAAGTAAGACTAAAAATTTTATCCCAATTTACTTTTACACAATTAATGTTGATATTTTATAAATTTTTATCCTAATTAAATTTACTTTTAAAATTTTTATTAATTGCAAAGGCATTTTTTATTTATACATCTTATAAGATACCAACATGGTAATCTACACTATAAACAACCAACATAATTTGGATGGTAGTTTTGGTGGAAGATGGAAGAAAAATTAAAAGAAACAACTTTAAATAATTTGGATGACAGTTTTTGTAATTTTTATGAAATGTATGGTCAACATGATATTTTACATCCCAAAAAGCCAAAAGCCATTTACAAAAAGCTACTCATTGTAGCTTTTTACAAAATGGTTTTTTGAGGGTAAAAAGTCACTTTAATCCGCCAACCCACCAAACACCTCAAATTGACTTTTTAAACGGTCAAACAACCAAATACCCCCAAAAAGATATTTTCTCCAAAAAGTCATCCAAAAAGCTAAACACCAAATACCCCCATATTGATAATGATTGTGGTGTGGTGCGGTGTGGTGTGGTGAAATGTGGTGAAAAATTAAGTGCGGTGCGGTATGGTACTGTACCGCAACCTACTGCATAAAAGAACGGGGTCTTATTATGATTACATTTTTTATATGTATTTTGTTGATATTTATAATAACTTTTTCTCATTTGGAATATCTAAGAATCTTTTCATGTAATTTACTAAAGTTTTTATATATATTAGTTTTTTTAACTAATTCTTTCCAGCATGTGTCTATTAATTAGGTTAAATGAATCGAAAACAAATAACATAGTGATGTCCAAAAAGTCAAATAATATAAAGAAAATAGATACTTAATATGCATACAAACATTATAATAAACACTCATTTTTTCCCATATGAGAATGATATATACAAAAATATAGTATTATTTTAATTAAAACTAGCTTGACGACACAAAGAAAATGTTGAAAAATAGGAATGATTATCTAATTTTAGACAATTCACAAAGTAGATAATATTAATAAAAATGAGACAGAATAACAGTTTTTACACATTCTTCCGAAAAGTTGCCTATTTGGGTAAATGAATTGAAAAGAAAATAACATAGAGATGTAAATGTCCAAAAAAACCAACTAATATGAGGAAAATAAATACCAAATATGCATCCAAACATTGTAATAAATACTATTTTTTCCGAATTGAGAATGATACATACAAAAATATAGTATTATCTTAATTAATACTTGCACAAACAAAATGTTAAAAAAACAGGAATGATTATCTAATTTTAGATAGTTTATAAAATAGATAATATTAAGAAAAATGAGAGAGAACAACAATAGAGATAACATACATTTTATTGACAAATAAACTACATAATTGAGAAATCTATGAACATAAATAGTATCACAAATGAAAAACATACTATGAACTAATATAAGTAGTTAAAAATGGGAGTCATAGCATTGAAAATAGTAATCAAACAATTCTTTCTTATATGGAAAATTACGGAGAACTGGGAGAAAGAAATGGGTAAGTTTGTGTTCGGATTCACCCATGAGTAATAATGTCCTATATCGGAAAAGTAAAGAGAAAGGACATGGTATATAAGTCAAGTGGACTACTCCTCTTTGTTGGAATTATTTCAAGAATAAGAAGATTATATAGTATGAGGGATCATGCGGAACAAGTATAAGAATCATATATAAGATAAACATCAAAGAATATGATCAACATGGGTCCATAAGAGACCAACACGGTCGTGTTGGTCTCCAGAAAGTCAGAAAAATATTCCTGGGCTCAACACGGGTCGTGTTGGTACAACACGGACTGTGGTACGACACCATGGACCGTGTTGAGGTTCAAATTGTGTTTTTAATGCTAATGGTTATATAATTTTATGTATTAAGTTTATAATATCAATATTAAGTCCGATATTATATGATTCCAACAACTATATTCTTGACTAAGTCAAGGTCATAATCCCTCATTAATGACCTTAATTATACCTTTGACTAAGTGGTATGATTAGCGTTGGATTAGAGGTGGAATTCTCCTATAAATAAGAGACATCCCCAAGCCATTTGAGAGTATCACAAACATCTACTTTATTCTATAATCACATCCTCTCATTCTAGTATAGACTATAGCTATACTAGAATAATTCAAGTGAGAAACCATTTTCTTGAGTGTTCAAAGAGCTATGTTTTATCCCTTTGAACATTTATGGTATAGTAAATAGTTCTTAAGAAAAGTGAGTACGAAGCCACGACTCTTAGCGATATCCAAACAAGATAACCTTATGGTTATTAAGTTCAATCTCCGTCTTGTCACATATACCGCAACAAGATCAAGAAGCCAAGAGAAGATGATGAAGGTTCAAGCCGGTGTCAAACATCATTTTCCAAACAATCTTAAGAACTATCTTACGAGACAAGATTAGAGGAGGCTAAGAGTACATTGGACATCCAAGATTCAAGAGGGATTACAAAGATAAGTTTATATTTTATAAGTTTATTAGTATCAATTTTTCAATACAAGTTTGTTAAGTTATATTGAGTAAGTTTAATGGGTAAAAGTTTATTAATCTTTTGTATATCTATATGCGTTTTGTATAGATGAGAAATTGATACATAAAAGCGGCAATATAAGTACAAGAACTTGATGTTCATGATGGGAATTGTTGCTTGGTTAGCAATGAGGTTTACATGGATTAAGGGCAAGGTAACAACAAGTCATTTACAAGGAGGTCGAATGTAATTAAGTTGTTGTTGTTATTTGGGGGTTATATGCATGTGCATTGACCATGTTTAAGTTGCCTCTAAATATTATCAAGTTTATACCAATGACATGAATATGTTTTATTATCTTTGACATGTGTTGGGTTAATTGTGTGGAGCCCAAATTATTATTTTGGTGGGATGAATTTTGGAAAGCCAAAATTATACTTAGTGGGCAAATTTCATATAATATTGAAGATCTTCCAAAATTGTGTTATTTAAGGAAAGATATTATATAAAGTGAAAAATATTATATTTGTTACCAAATTGTGATGGGGCAATCACATGGAAATATAATATTGCTTTGGAATATAGTATCAAATTATTAGGAAACACATGTTTTGGAAAGTTAATATTATTATTAACCACAATATTATGTTGTAGTCTTGACTATAAATAGGACCTAGGTGTTAGGTTTATTAGTACAGCAATTGAGAGTGTTTCATCTTATACCACAAGAGATTGACCTGTAATCTCTGTGTTCCTTAGGGAGTTGTGTGAGGCTCATCTGTGAGTGTTGAGTTCTCAGGTTGTAACTCTAGGGAGGTTGTGAGAGATTGTGGAGGTCTGGGAATCTCTGAAACACTGTTATAATCCTCTGATAGTGCATCGTTCGTGGTTTTTTCCCGGTTTGGGTTTTTCCACGTTAATTCATTGTGTTGAATCTTTATTTATTTTTCGCCCTTATTATTGTTTGTCTGCTAACTACGTCCTGAGAATCCTAACAAGTGGTATCAGAGCTTTGGTTGGAGCGTGGTTGATCTGCAGATTGAGAAGCAATGGCGGGCGCTATTGTGAAGATTCCGGAATTCGATGGGAAAGACTACGCATGGGTGATAAGCCAAAAGAGATGGAACAGAAGGATTGGGAAGAGCTTGATGGTCAGGCATTCAGTACGGTCATGCTGACGCTAGCTCGGAACGTCGCTTTCAACGTCAAAGATAAGAAAACGACGAAAGACCTGCTCGAGGCCTTGCAAACAACATATGAGAAACCTTCGGCGGTGAACAAGGTATATGTGTTACGTCGTTTGTTTGAATTTAAGATGCAAGAGTCTGGTGATATGCATGATAGTATGAATGAGTTGAATATAATACTATCAAAGTTAACCTCTGTGGGATTTAATTTCGATGATGAGATGAACACTAACATACTATTGGCTACCCTACCTAAGTCTTGGGAAAATTTCGTGACTTCTGTAACTTCTTCAACTAAGAAGGATGAGAAATTGAAGTTTGGGGAAATTAGAGACTTTGTCCTGAATGAAAGTATTCGCAGGAAAGATTCCGATGTGTCTGGGTCTTCGGGGGATGCTTTGACTGTCAGGGGTAGGAGAAATAGTGGGAGTTCGGGTCGGGGTCGATCAAAATCTAGAGGTCGAAACATGGAGCAAGTGTTGTGTTGGAACTGTGGTGATAGAGGTCATTTTCGTAGGGATTGTCCCAAACCTAAGAAGAGCAGCCATAATGACCAGGACTCAGTATATTCTGTTGAGGATTTTGGTGATGCATTAACTGTTAGTGTTGACAAGTCAGAAGGGAGTTGGGTGATAGATTCGGGTGCTTCGTTTCACTCCTCGTCTAGCAGAGAGGCCTTTAGCAATTTTGTGAGTGGGAGGTTTGGCAGGGTTAGGCTTGCAAACGGTCACAACCTAAAGGTGCTAGGAAGAGGTGATGTGAACATTAAAACTTCTAAGGGTGGAACTTGGAGGTTGAAGAATGTTCGGTATGTCCCGGGTCTGACCAAGAACCTTGTATCTGTGAGTCAACTGGATGAGGAGGGGTTCACGACGAGATTTGAAGATGGTCATTGGAGGGTAACGAAAGGATCTCTGATAATTGCAAATGGCAGGAAAAAGGGGAAGCTATATTCTCAGAATTGATAACTCTAACATGCGGTTGCTCACAAAGGCGTGTTAGCTTCTCTGATGAGAGAAGGGTACCAGAAACGAGGAGGTTTCCGGTCGAGGCTACGGGAACGGATGGTCAGCCGAGGAACGCATCTAACCTGCACGAGAATTCGACAATTTCAACACGAGGTAAAGTCCCAATCCAAAATTCCCCTAAGTTGTTGACGATGATGCGCATGTCGAAGTTGCAGGGGCGTGATCAGTTCAAGTGGGAGCCTGTTGCTAAAAGAGGAGTTGATGGGAGGTCAACTGGGACCTCTGTTGATCTTTTCTGAACAAGATCGAGATGAATGCACTAGAGGATTCCAAGACGAGTGGTGGTGGTGATGAACGACAAAGGCTACAATTTGGTCTCCAAGTGGGAGATTGTTGGTTAATTGTGTGGAGCCCAAATTATTATTTTGGTGGGATGAATTTTGAAAAGCCAAAATTATACTTAGTGGGAAAATTTCATATAATATTGAAGATCTTCCAAGATTGTGTTATTTAAGGAAAGATATTATATAAAGTGAAAAATATTATATTTGTTACCAAATTGTGATGGGGCAATCACATGGAAATATAATATTGCTTTGGAATATAGTATCAAATTATTAGGAAACACATGTTTTGGAAAGTTAATATTATTATTAACCACAATATTATGTTGTAGTCTTGACTATAAATAGGACCTAGGTGTTAGGTTTATTAGTACAGCAATTGAGAGTGTTTCATCTTATACCACAAGAGATTGACCTGTAATCTCTGTGTTCCTGAGGGAGTTGTGTGAGGCTCATCTGTGAGTGTTGAGTTCTCAGGTTGTAACTCTAGGGAGGTTGTGAGAGATTGTGGAGGTCTGGGAATCTCTGAAACACTGTTGTAATCCTCTGATAGTGCATCGTTCATGGTTTTTTCCCGGTTCGGGTTTTTCCACGTTAATTCCTTGTGTTGAATCTTTATTTATTTTTCGCCCTTATTATTGTTTGTCTGCTAACTACGTCCTGAGAATCCTAACAACATGTTTAATTGGTTTATAAGAATTGTCATTAAAGATAAGTTTATTGAAATTCTATGATAAGGTAGTTGTTGAAAGATGGTGCAAGAAAAAGTCAAATAAGTATTTATTTATTTATAATATTATTAAGTGCACCATTGAACACCTACATAAATTACAAGTTTATTTAGCCATATATTTTAAGTTGGCTAAGATGTTAAGTTACATGGAAGTTTCATACTAGTATTAAGGATGAGATAATTGTCATTAAAAAGATTCCTTGGTTGGATGTTTTAAGTTACAAGTCTTTAAGATGTTTAATGTGGAAATTCATTGTGGCAAGATTATAATTTGCTTCTTGTAATATGAATTTTTCCATGTCTATTCACATGTGCAAGTATCATTCTGCCTATTATTATTGATATTAATATGAAGGATGAGTACAAGTTGATTAGACCTTTTATTGATATCATGTTTGAAACTTTTGTTCCACGTTTATAAGTGATAGGTAGCATGAGTGATTTCATGCTTAAAGTTTTTGCCTATTGTTATTCAAATATTGTTTAATAGCATGATTAACAAGTTAATTTTATGTTTAAGTGTGAAGGATGGAAAGTAGAATGCAAGTATTAGCAAAAGTATCAAAAAATTACTTGAAGGTACCCTAATATTTGGGGAAACTATTTTTTAGTACCCAACTTTTGAAAACTAATTTTTAGGTACCCCGACCCTAATTTTAGGATTAGTAATTAGGAGGTGATTTTTCTGACCAAAGTCCGATGGGTTATGTAAACTGACCGAAATACCGTTAATTTTTGATAGTGATTGACTATAATACCCTTTTAGTTGTTCTTCTTATCCCTCTCTCAAACCCCAACGAATCCTTATGTTCAGTTTTTAAGAACCACAACAAATCTCTCTCTCTCTCTTTGTGAAGCTTTCTTGGTCCTCCAATGGCATCCCCTGTTTCCACCACATCCTCGGCTTCCCTCAAGCATCTTCACCCCAACAGCACAATCACCAAACCCAAACCAAGATCTCCAGTGTTCCTGAGGACAAACACCTCGATTCCGAGATCGAGGCGACCGAGAAGGAGATCAATCCGAATTTCTTGGTCCAGCGAAGATGATGATGACGACCAGAGGAGCCAAGAGGGACATAAGAGAACACCCCATAATTAGCCAATCACATTACTCCTCTCATTTCAGCCAACAAAATCCTTAGCTTCCAGTATCCCAAATGGTTGCTTCTGCTTATTCATCTTTCTCAGCAAGACCACCCATTGCAAAATCTCTTCACGATGACTTCGAACCTGCAACACTCATCCCCACCAAATTTGGGGAGCAAAAAATCACCGCCACCACTCATTATTTTCTCTCTCTCTAAGTATATCACACCCATTTCTCCCACCCTCTCCCTCAATCACACCCATTCCTCACTGAAAATCTTCTCTTGTTTGCCATACTTAAGTGACATCCACTAATCACTTCCAACAGCGAAAAATCCATAGCCAACTACTTACAACATGGTAAAGCTGTAGGATTTAGGCAACATCTGTGAAAATCCAATATCAAAATGTCCTTTGTCTATTCAATTCCCTCAGGGCAAACAATATGAACTGCCGGGAACACACTCAACACCATTGTCACCGACATCTCCTCAATTCACCCGAAGAAGTTGTTTAATAGAACCATTATGAAATAGAAGAAGAAATGAATTGGGGGGGTTAATAAGGACCTTTTTTTAGTTTTCTAACAAACAAAGGGCATTTTCGTCCATAAGAACTCTTAATCAATTTGCCGCCTAAAACTCACTAGTGAAATCAACTCATTGGCCGGAAATTCACCTAATTATTACCAATCCTAAAACTTGGGGTACCTCGAAATTAGTTTTCAAAAGTTGGGGTACCAGAAAAATATTTCACCAAAAGTTAGGGTACCTCTGTGTAATTTTTTTGCAAAAGTATTATGTTTCTAATTTATAAGTTATAAGTTGCCATGAAATTCTATTTGGTTATGTCAATTTTATGATTCTATTCTTGATGATTGAAATAAGTTTATGCAATTAGAAGTCAAATATGAATTTGTTATTAAGATAGGCTTTGCATACAAGTGTTATTTGAATACATACAAGTGACTTATTTATTGATTCAAGTTTTTGAGAAATCCACTATAAGTTATTTGTGCATCAAGGCTCAAATTATCATGAGTATATTTTATTATGCTTATAAGTATTGTAATAAGAAAAACATAATAAGTAATTATTTTACAAGTACATATATATACATGTTTAGAGTTTTTATGATTTATTCAAGCATTCCAAGAGGACATAAGTTTTGGTTTGTTTGATTAAAATAAGTATAGACTCTATGTTGTTTATGACATGACAAGTTTAAGAATAATCACTTAATCCTATAAGTGTTTAAGGCAATTTTAACATGGACAAACATGTATTCAACTTACAAATTCAAACATGAGAAGAAAAAGAAAAACAATACATGAGCCTTTTTTTTTCAACCTACAAACTTTAAGGTCCACTTTTATTCAAGCCATAAATTTTAGGGTCCAAAAAATAAACAATGAAAACCGTGGGACCAGAAAATAAATACCCCTATACTTCGGAGTCCAAAATACAAAAAAAAAAAAAACTCATAAGGAATTATGCATACTTGTGATAGGCTAGGTTTTGACAAATATCTTCTGAACCCTAAACTCTAGTGAGAGAGAGACAATGTGTTAGAAAACCCTAGGTTAGGAATGCTCTTCAATCGTCGTCCCCCCTTTCTTCTCTTTCATCTGCTTCCATCTCTTTCCCCAATTACCAGATCTCCCCTTCCTTTTAACTCTCCCAAAAGGAATAGCCTCAGATTCTAGGTTTGGAGCATTCTCCTTGCCCACATCTGTTTGTATTTTGCGATTCCACAGGATGGCAATCGCAATTAGACAGATCAAACCTTTCACAAAATAGTCTCCTGATTCAGAAAAATGATAATGGTTTCTCATACCATTCTTATGCTAAAGATAGCTTCGACATCTGCGGAAGAAGGGAGGTAAGTTCTGTTAGTGGGATACGACCGATTAGGTTGTATCAATTGACATCCTTGGGCTATCATTGTCAATTAGACAGATTAAAGACTACACAAGAGTGTTTTTTGATCCTATCCGAGGAAACTGGGTCTCCATACCTTCCTCGTACTGTCGAGTGTTCCAAGTAGGGGTGAGCAAAAATTCCGGGAATCCCGGTCCCGTCCCGGTCCCGGTCAAGTCCCGGTCCCAAAATCCTGTTCCCGGTGGGAGCGGGACCGGGAGTGGGACTAAAAATAAAGTCCCGGTCAACAACGGGACCGGGAGTGGGACTTGACCTCATTTCCCGCTCCCGATCCCGGTTCCCGGTTTATATATATATATATATATGATATATATATATATATATATATGATATATATATATATATATATATATATATATATATATATATATATATATATATAACAAATCTAGTGATTTCATGATGATGGATAAATTTGTTTAATTTAATTTGTGTTCTCTCTTTAGATTTATTTTATTTATTACTATTTCGAACTTAACATAATTTTTTCTGGAAAAAAACATCATGTATTAGATATTACGTAATTTTAATTTGGGAAAAAATGGCTATATAAACAAACTAGCGCCCACATTTGTGAAACTAGAGAAAACTTGTATAATTTATTTTAATTTTTAATAGAAATAAATCAAATAATTGGTGAAAAAAAATTAGGATACCGGGACTAAAATTTCCCGGTTGATTTCCCGGTCCCACCGGGACCGGGACCGGGAGCGGGAGCCAATCTTTGCTCCCGGTCACAATCGGGACCGGGACCGGGAGCTAAACTTTGCTCCCGGTCACAACCGGGACCGGGACCTCCGAAAATTACTGGGATCCTGGTCCCGCTCACCCCTAGTTCCAAGGACTAAAAAAATGTTGCATATTTGCGCTGTCACTGTACATAAATCGACTGAGAACAAGGCAGTAGCAAATAGTATGAATATGTGTGTGAATTTGATGGATCAGCTGAGCCAAAGGGTTGAGTAGAATGGTGTTATCATCTCAGATCTGAACCATAAGACTGCGATATCTCTATCTCAATCAGGTTTCAAGGATAAGTTAAGCACAACTAATCTTGTATGTTTGGATTGCTAGTAAGCTATTATCAATTATCTGTATTTCTCTTTATTTCAATAAAGAGCTGACTCCCCTCAACATCCCAATGGATTTATCCATTAGAAGACCTAATCCTACTTTTTTGAAAAATTGGAGATTAATTCAGAAGTACTGTCGAAAAACAAGGCCCAATTTCCATGGTTGCTCAAAACATGGACCTCTAAGTATACAACAAAGTCCAGCCAGCTTTTTTTATCAGCAAGATAAACTACGGTTTCCTTTTTGGAATGGGAGCTTTAAAAAATCACTGTTAGCTAATTTTCTGGTCCGTAGAAGCGATTTATTGGGTTTCTTGGACATAACCCATGTATGCTCAGGTCAAGGTGGTTCAATCGCCTATAAGTCTACCTTCAATTTGTTGCCCGTTCAACCCGCATATGCTCAGGTTGAGGTTGCAAGTATAGATTGTGATGGGCAAATAAAATATGTCCCCATAATCTTACAAGCTTCGAATTTGTCGTCAAATTTTTTGAAAGCAAGGGGTGACCCCATTAGTATATCTTTTTTATCATTAGCTTATAATTAATGAAAGTTTTTTATTGGAATGTGCAAGGTATTAAGAATGATGCTAAGATAGCAGAAATAAATTTTCTAGCCTCCAGTATTAGACCTGACATTGTTTTTTTGAGTGAAACTATGGTCAACGAAAGGAATACTATTAAGATCATTAAGAGATTAAGGTTTGATAAAGTTGAATATAGTTCTTGTAACAATCATTCGGGAGGTCTTTGGGCCTTATGGAACACTTCCTTTGTAGAGGTTCACCTTCTCCAAAAAAACTCAAAGAGAAATTCACTTGTATGTTAATGAAAAAAGCACAGGTAAGGAATATGTTTTAACAGGAATTTATGCCCCTGTCCAGATACGAGAAAAAGACTCTTTTTGGAGTAATCTTAAGTTACTAAATCAAGTGTTCCATCTTCTTTGGTGCATCATAGGGGATTGTAATGATATTCTCACCCCTGAAGATAAATGGTGAAGACCATTCCCTCATGAAAATAGATTTACAAGACTACAAAATTTAGGTCAAGAAATAAATACGGTGGAAATTTGACCAAATGGACGCTTTTTCACTTGGAGAAAAACTATTTATGGTCATAAAATTTTTGAAAGGTTAGATAGGTCTTTAGCTCCCCATAATTGGAATGCTCTTTACCCTTCAACCTCCCTTTCTCATGGGCCATTCTCTTTCTCAGATCACTGCTACTTGCTTCTAGATTCCAATCCTAGTAAAGACGCTTGTAAAAATCGAGCGTTTAGATTTAGCCAACACTGGACCAAGTTTGACAAAGTTGAAGACTTAGTTAAACAAGGTTGGAAGTGTAATATTAGAGGTTTTGCTATGTTCCAAGCTTCCCACAAGCTAAAACAAATTAAGAATTCTTTAAAGGTCTGGAATAGAGAAAACACAAGAAATTTTAAAGAAAGACTGGAAACCAATTTAGCTAAAATCCAAGCGATAGAGGAAAGACTCATACAGGACCCACTAAATATTAGTTTTAACGATTGGCATAACAGGCTTATAAGACAAAGAGAAAAAAATGTTACTGTAGGAGGCAAAAATTTATCGACAAATCAGAAAATGACACGTGGAAAATAAATAAATTTATTCGGCTAATTATTATCCGCCACGTGTAAAATTAATTACGGCGGTCCGTTTAATTAAATTTTAAATGGAAATGTATCATGACCAGTAGCGTCGTGACACGTGTCAATTATGATGTAGAAAATCATAATTATTTCTTTATTTAAAATTAAAGGAATAATTATTAATTTGGGCCCAAGCCCAAAGCCGACTCAAACCCCAAGTAACTCTAGGCCTCCAGAGCCTATAAATAGGGGTTCTCTTCCTCATCTTCAACACACGCTGCAATCTACCCCCGACAACATTTGACATTCTGCACTCCAGAGGCTTCAGAAGATCAAACTCCCAGCAGTCTCCAGCTATCAAGTGCCAAGGATCGAAGTCTGCAAAAGCTCAAGATCGAGTCTTCAAGCCTCTATCGCGTCAAGATCAAGAACTGATTCAGAGTTCTTCAGCAAGACCTGCAAAGCCTTCAGAAGATCGAACTACAGGCGACCTCCAACTATCAAGCGCCAAGGGCCATTGCCTGCTAGTTCAACAACTTCTGTTCTTCACATCAAAGACTGCAGTCATCTTCTTCGTCTGGTTCATCGATCGAGACCAAGCACTCACGCCCTCGCATCTAAGAACCTGTAAAACTACTGCAAGAATTCTTCAGCTAAACGTGCGTTCGAGATCGAGATCAAGCGTCCGCGCCCTCGACTCATCCAAGACTCAAGGAGATCGAATCAGAGGATTATCATTTCTATTCTTCATATCAAAGACTGCAGTCATCTTCTTCATCTAGTTCATCGATCGAGACCAAGAACTCAAGCCCTCGCATCCAAGAACTTGAAGAACTGCAACCAACAATCAACCTGCAAACGGACAACCTTCAAGCAGCCTCCAGCTACCAAGCACCAAGGAGATCAACGCTCAAGACCTTCAGCTCAAGAACTGCTACACAGTTCTTCAGCTAGACCTACATTCGAGATCGAGATCAAGCGTTCACGCCTTCGACTCACCTAAATTTCAGGAGATCGAATCAGAGGATTACTTTATTGTATTTAATATAGAGATTGTACCCGCATACATTCAAATATTAATACAAATTAGTTTGTTTCTCAATTTCCTGTCTTTATTTATTTTAGACTCGAAATTTGTGTTTACAAATTTGGCACGCTCGGTGGGACATATCTTCCTCTCATCTCTTTCTCCAAGAAGTCAAATTCGACCTTCGATTCAAGCGACGTGAAGGCCATCAACATGGAAGGAAAGATAGCTGAACTTGAGGCTATGTTAAACAGGCTCGCCAGGGAAAGTAAAGAGAAAGACAAGAAGATTAGCGAACAAAGTGAGCAGATAGCAAAACTGATGAAGAAGATAGAGAAGCGCCCGTATCAAGACTCTGATGAAGATTCAGACAAAGAAGAATCTGAAAAAGAGTCTTCGAAGGCTGATGGCGATGGGGAAGACAAGAAGAGTAACTCAGTTTCAGAATCACTGACTGTAGAGCAGATTCAAAACTTGGTGGCAAATGCAGTACGGGCTCAACTCGGAGAGAGATCAAACAGGACTCACTTGTACACGAAGCCGTACACGAAGAGGATCAATGCCCTTCAAATGCTGTAAGGATATCAACCCCCAAAGTTCAATCAATTTGATGGGAAGGGTAATCCTAAGCAGCACATCGCTCACTTCATCGAAACTTGTAGCAATGCCGGCACGGAAGAAGATCGGCTAGTGAAACAATTCGTTCATTCTTTGAAAGGGATCGCATTCGACTGGTATACGGACTTAGAGCATGAATCTATCAACAACTGGGAGGAAATGGAGCAAGAGTTTCTCAACAGGTTCTATTGCGCTCAACGGGTCGTTAGTATGACAGAACGGACAAACACAAAACAGTGGGAGGGCGAGCCAGTCCTTGACTACATCCATCGGTGGAGGGCTCTTAGTCTTGAATGCAAGGATCGCCTCACCGAAGCTTCAGCTGTTGATATGTGCGCTCAAGGTATGCACTGGGACTTACTCTACGTCCTCAAGATGGTCAAGCCTAAAACCTTTCAGGAGTTGGCGACCAAGGCATATGATATGGAGATCACCATAGCAAGTTGACCGGGAAGGAATTCATCTTCTTCCGAATCAAGGAACGGTGCTAGTGGGTGTAAGAAGAATGGCAAGTCGCCAAAGACTTCAACAGAGGAGTCTATGGCTATTTCAATGTGTGAACCAGTGAGAATCTCTGCTAAACCTAAACCCAAAGGGGACAAAGTCACTTCTTCCAAAGATGTTGAAAGGAAGCGCCCTACACTGAAGGAGCTTCAAGAAAAGAAGTACCCATTTCCAGACTCCGATTTGTCAGGAATGCTCGACATCCTGTTAGAGACGGGAGTTATCGAACTTCCACAACCAAAGAGGCCGGAAGAAGCAGGAAGAAGCACGGACCCAAGATATTGTCGCTATCATAGGGTAGTCAGTCACCCTCTTGAGAAGTGTGTCACACTTAGGGCTTGTTTGGAGAGAAAAGTGGAATGGGTTGGGTATGGAATTAGAATCTTAGGGGGTTGGGTATGGAATTAGAACCCTGAAATGAAAGTGTTTGGTGAGCAGTGGAATGGAATTAAAACTATAGTTACAGTATTTGTTATAATAATAATAATAATAATAATAATTATTATTATTATTATTATCATTATGACAATAATAAAATTTTAATAATTATCAATTATTAATTAGTTATTATTATATATTAATTAATAATATTATTACTATAAATTATAAATTATTATTTTTTATTAATTAATAATTATTATCAATGGAAAATAATTAACTATAATAATAATAATTAATTAATTTTTAATTGTTGACATTTGTGTCAAATAGTAATTTTATTATATTAATTATTAATTATTAATAATTATAATTATTTATTAATTATTAGTAAGTATCAATTATTATTAACTAATTATAATAATTACTTATTAATTATTAATATATATATATGTTTATTATTAATTATTAACTAATAATTACTAATTTTCATATTACTAAATTACTAATTATTATAAATTAATATTAATTAAAAACATTTAATAATTCATTATTAGTAATAATTATTAGTATTTACATTTATAATAATTATTATTATTATAATTATTATTAATAATTATAATTATAATTATAATTATTATTATGATTATCATTATTGTTATTATATTATTATTATAATTATTATTAATTAATAATAATAATTATTATTATTAATTATTATTATTATAATTATTATTATGATTATTATTATTTATTATTTATTATAATAATTATTATTAATTATTAATAAATTTAATTATTATTATTACAAATTAATTATTATTTTTATTTTTATTTTTATAATTAATTAATAATTAATAAAAATAATTATTAATAATTATAATTAATAATAATAATAATAATATTTATTAATAATTATAATCATAATTATTATAATTATTATTATTAATTATTAATAATTATAATTATTATTATTATTATTATTATTATTACTATTATTATTATTATTATTATTATTATTATTATTATTATTATTATTATTATTATTATTATTGCTTTTGTTGTTGTTGTGAAAGAAAAGGGATAGCCTATTCCCCCCACATTTGGGAGGTTTCTAATCCCCCTATTTGGGAGGGATAGCAAATCCCTAGGGATTGCAATTCCATTCCAGAAACTGCTCTCCAAACAGAAAACACAGGAACTAGAACCCATTCCTACTCAATTCCATTCCTGTTTTGCTCACCAAACAGGCCCTTAAGGAGTGGATCATGAAGCTAGCTGAGGAAGGACAGATAATATTGGACTTAGATGACAACGTCGAAGCCAATTATGTTTCAGCACAGCCGATTCCAGCCAAGAGAAATGAATTCTTGATGATTCAGTTTGGATGTCAAAAACCAGTTATGCTTTCTATACCAATTCAAGCCCCTCAAGATGAACATGAGCAAGTACCAGAAGCTTTTAGTGAAGACGAACGGTGGAGCTCGGTGGCTCGAAAAAAGACTAGGGGGAAAAGTTAGTCCAAACACAACCACCTCGAAGGAAGCAACGGAGAAGGAGAAATCCTCAACCTTCAGCTG
The DNA here is from genome assembly GCA_029582165.1 of Portulaca oleracea. NCBI lineage: Eukaryota > Viridiplantae > Streptophyta > Magnoliopsida > Caryophyllales > Portulacaceae > Portulaca > Portulaca oleracea. The sequence continues at coordinate 16,101,000 of CM055889.1, read as the reverse complement.
AGAAGAAAAGGCTTTAAGTCATTGAGAAACAAGAAGTCGGTTGTTCAGCTAAGTTGCTCAAGCGAGACCCTCGTCTTCCTGTCACGCTAGAGGAATACTTTCCAAAGGACTCCTTGGGAAAAGTTAACAAAGTTGCCACTGTGAACATGGTCTCCTGCTTCGAGATCGAGGAAAAAGATGACGAGGTAACCGATTATCAGCCTAAGTCAAGCTCTCCGTGTTCGATAGGTTAGGATGATCAGCTTCCTGCAAACAAGCATTTGTCTTTCAGCGGATAGGGTGTCGAGGGAAGCACAAAGTCTCAGTCTTTACAAGGATCAAGGATAGCCCAATATTAGCCTTCTCTATTTTCAAGGATCAAACAGACTGAAGAGGTGTCAAACTCACAGCCACACCAGGAACAAAGCTCCGCATTCAGCCGCCTTGGAGTCATCAACGAAGTTCAGAGCACCATCCCATCTCGCATGAAGCGGTGCTCAACATTGGAAGTAAAGACTGAAGGATCCCTTAGAGTGAAGAGACGCATTGTGATCTTCACCGGTCATCAAAGCAAAAACAACATCGACATGGAGCTTGAGCAAGAGGAGACGTATTCTTCTGCTGAAGTCAACCTAGGAAAATGAAGATGTAGCTCCCGAGCAAGAGCCTAAACTGTTCACCAAAAAAAAAAGATTTCATTTTCAGTTCATTTGCATTTTAGTTCCTTTAAGTTTTATCATTGTAATACTCCAGGCCCGTAAGAGTATAAACTGTGTATGGCTAAATCAATAAATAAAATTTTCATTTCTCCATCTTTAAATTTGAACTACGTTTGGCTTGATCCTTATGGTTATCCTATCTCTTAAGGTACGTAGGCAATTTGGGTCTAGACCCAAATATAGTCATACCAAAAAAAAAAAAAAAAATCCATCACAGGTCACCAAATTTTGAAGACTTTCCTAGTCAACAAACTCCAAGACTTCAAGTCAACAAACTTTAAGGACTTACAAGTTAGCAAATTCAAGACTCACAAGTCAAAATTCAAGACTTTCAAGTCAAAGACTCTCAAGTCACCAAAGTTAAAGACTCCCAAGTCGAAATTGAAGACTTTCAAGTCAAGGACTCCCAAGTCAATCAAATAAAAGACTTTCAAGTCAACAAATTTCAAGACTCTGAAGTTACCAAATTCACCGACTTCCAAGTTAACAAAAATTAAAGACTTCTAAGTTAGCAAAAATTCAAAACTTTCAAATCAATAAATTTCAAGACTCTTAAGTCACCAGGTCTCTTGACTGCCAAGTCAACAAAACAAAGACTTCCAAGTCAGTCAAATCTCGCATGAACAAGTTTCCTGACTCCCAATTCGATAAAATGAAAGACTTACAAGTCAACCAAATTCAAATCAACAAAACACAAGGACTCATAAGTCAAGAAAAAAAATCACAACTCCCAAGTCAATAAAGTTCGAGATTTCCATGTCAACAATGCACACGACTCCCAAGTCAGCAAATCCTAAGACTTTTAAGTCAAAAAATTTCAAGACTCTTAAGTCATCAAACCCACCGACTTCCAAGTCATCAAAAATTGAAGACTTCCAAGTTAGCCAAATTCAAGACTATCAAGCCGTCAAAATCAAATTTTAAAGACTTTTACGTCATCACAATGAAAACTCTCAAGTCAAAAGTACAAGAAATAGATCGACTTCCAAATCATTATGATTGTAGGCTTTCAAGCCGCACTCTAGCTTGCCAAGATCTTCATGTCAGTAGTTTGCCTCAAGTCAACACCACTAACGGAATACTCAATATGGTTGACAACTTCCTTCAAGCAGGCAATGTGGGGGCATCTTAGTCGTGTTGGTTGAATTCTGCTCCAAGATGATGCCATTGTCCTTCAAATCAGCGGCGCACTCCTTTGACTAAGGAGTAGACTCTTTCAAACTGGCGACATCGACGTCCCGCTTGGGTCAATACTGGGGGCAAGCTAGCTGGCGGTGTCCTTCTGTCAATCATAGTCGAGAACATGTTAGGCTGGCTTGTCGTGGATTTTTAGAAGAAAATCTTGCTGACTCATCAAGCCTTAGTAGAGAAGACAAGTTTGCTCTTCATTGCCCATAAATAGAAATAAAATATTCTAGGGGCACTTGTGGTGAGATGATGACTCCATCGACCCAGGTCAGTTCTGAAAAGAGACACCTCAAAGATGTCTAATACATCAAAACGTCCCCGAGGATTAAACACGATGACAGCTCTGTCGACCCAGGTCAGTTCTGAAAAGAGACACCTCAAAGATGTCTAATACATCAGAACGTCCCTGAGGAGTAAACGCGATGGCAGCTCTGTCGACCCAGGTCAGTTCTGAAAAGAGACACCTCAAAGATGTCTAATACATCAAAACGTCTCCAAGGAGTAAACACAATGGCGGCTCTATTGATCCAGTACAGTTATGAAGAGAGTAGTTTAGAACAACTCAACGCCAGCAGCCAAGGGAGTAACCCACGTCAGTCAAAGCAAAGTGATGACCCAATCGACCCTGGCTATACTGGCGTTTTTGAGAGAGTTGTCTAGGACAACTCTGCGTTAGTACCCAGGGGAGTGAGCTAAGGTAGGGCGATGACTCCGTCGACCCAGATTGTAACTGTCGTTTTTGAGAGAGTTGTCTTGGACAACTCTACGTCAGTACACTAGGGAGTAACCCATGTCAGTCAAGGCAAAGAGATGACACTGTCGACCTAAACAGTCCTGAAGAGAGTAGTCTAGGACTACTCTACGTTAGTACGCGGAGCAGTAGTCCACGAAAGCAAAGATGGCGAAACTGTCGACCCAGACAGTCCTGAAGAGAGTAGTTTAGGACTACTCTACGTCAGTATGCTGAGGAGTAGCCCAAGGAAGCGAGATGGCGACACTGCCGACCCAGATAGTCTTGAAGAGAATAGTCTAAGACAATTCTACGTCAGCGGAGTAAGCAAGATTGTGACGATGACGAAGGACAACTTCAAGCACACGATGACAATTAATCTCAGCTCCCTGTACCGAAAAGATGGCAAAAAAAAAATTGAACATGAAAAAGAAAAGGTCAAATTATATGAAAAAAAAGAAGAAGAATAGAAAGAAAAAGCAGATCCAGGGAGAAAACGAGGAACAGCAGATGAATGGAAGAGGTGAGGACGGTGCGTTTATATAGTATCTGATTGGCCAAGTTTCAGGATACTACTAGAATTCTTAGTCAAGTCTCCAACTCCATCACCATTACCATCTCCAACTCAAACTCAAACTCAAACTCAAACTCAAACTCCAATTCCAACTCCAACTCCAACTTCAACTCCAACTCCTTCTCCAACTCCAATTCCAACTCCAACTCCAACTGCCAAAAAATTTTATCCGATTGAATTTCTGATAAAATTTTATCCAAACTGAAAAGTTGTGATATAAAAATATTGTCCTTAAATATTCGAGACTCAACCGCTTCAAACACTCAAGATTCGTGTCCGCGGCTGACTCTCGAAGGGGGCATCTATAGGAGGCAAAAATTTATCGACAAATCAGAAAATGACACGTGGAAAATAAATAAATATATTCGGCTAATTATTATCCGCCACGTGTAAAATTAATTACGGCGGTCCATTTAATTAAATTTTAAATGGAAATGTATCATGGCCAGTAGCGTCGTGACACGTGTCAATTATGATGCAGAAAATCATAATTATTTCTTTATTTAAAATTAAAGATATAATTATTAATTTGGGCCCAAGCCCAAAGCCGACTGAAACCTTAGGTAACCCTAGGCCTCCAGAGCCTATAAATAGGGGTTTTCTTCCTAATTTTCAACACACACTGCAATCTACCCCCGACGACATTCGACATTCTGCTCTAGAGGCTTCAGAAGATCAAACTGCCAGCTATCAAGCGCCAAGGATCGAAGTCTGCGAAAGCTCAAGATCGAGTCTTCAAGCCTCTACCGCGTCAAGATCAAGAACTGATTCAGAGTTCTTCAGCAAGACCTGCAAAGCCTTCAGAAGATCGAACTACAAGCGACCTCCAGCTATCAAGCGCCAAGGACCATTGCCTGCTAGTTCAACAACTTCTGTTCTTCACATCAAAGACTGCAGTCATCTTCTTCGTCTGGTTCATCGATCGAGACCAAGCACTCAAGCCCTCGCATCTAAGAACCTGTAAAACTACTGCAAGAATTCTTCAGCTAAACGTGCGTTCGAGATCGAGATCAAGCGTCCGCGCCCTCGACTCATCCAAGACTCAAGGAGATCGAATCAGAGGATCATCATTTCTATTCTTCATATCAAAAACTGCAGTCATCTTCTTCATCTAGTTCATCGATCGAGACCAAGCACTCAAGCCCTCGCATCCAAGAACTTGAAGAACTGCAACCAACAATCAACCTGCAAACGGACAACCTTCAAGCACAAAGGAGATCAACGCTCAAGACCTTCAGCTCAAGAACTGCTACACAGTTCTTCAGCTAGACCTACATTCAAGATCGAGATCAAGCGTTCACGCCTTCGACTCACGTAAATTTCAGGAGATCGAATCAGAGGATTACTTTATTGTATTTAATACAGAGATTGTACCCGCATACATTCAAATATTAATACAAATTATTTTGTTTCTCAATTTCCTGTCTTTATTTATTTTAGACTCGAAATTTGTGTTTACAGTTACTTTTTAACCAAAAGTACTGGGGAAAATTCAGCCGCAAACGGTGGTTGAAAGAAGGGGATCGTAGTTCATCGTTCTTCCATAAATCAATCACATTTAGAAAAAAGAAATCTTTAATATCTGGTATTAAGGACCCCTCTGGTGTTTGGATCTAGAATGAGCAACAAATTCAGGATCGCTTCATTGAGGAATTTTCCTCAAGATTCAAAACTTCTAAGTCGGTCACAAATATTAATTTCCTGACCTTACCTAAGATCACAACAGAGCAAGCCAAACAACTTGCAACCATGGTTACAGACAAAGAAATTAAAAATGCAATTGATCAAATGGACCCTGCTAAAGCGCCAGGACCGAATGGGTTTGGCGCAATTTTCTATCAAAAATACTGGCATATTATTGGTAATGATATTTCTACAGCCATAAATGATTTTTTCCGCACTGGAAAACTGCTCAAAGAAGTTAATCATACCTTTATTGCTCTTATCCCTAAAGTGGAAGATCCTACTCTTCCCAACCAATTTAGACCAATAAGTCTTTATAATACTCTTTATAAGATCATAGCAAAAATTATGGCCAATCGGCTTAAACCGATACTGGATAATATCATAAGTCCTTTTTAAAGTGCCTTTGTTCCAAATAGACAAATTCATGACTATGTGCTTATGGCCCATGAAATAATGCATAAATTCAAACAATCTACAACTGCTAAGCCGTGGGTTGCTTTGAAATTAGATATGGAAAAAGCCTATGACTGGGTAGAATGGAACTTCCTAAAAATAACCCTAGATCAAGTGGGATTCCCTCCAATATGGACAAACTGGGTAATGAAGTGCATCTCTTCTGTTTCCTACTCAGTATTAGTAAATGACCAGCCTTGTGGACTAATCAAACCAACAAGAGGGCTTAGACAAGGGGACCCACTTTCCCCTTACTTGTTTCTTTTATGTATGGAAGTCCTAATCCAATCCCTAGTTCAGCAAAGTCAAGATAAAAAAAGGAATTGGGAATTAAGATATGTACGTCAGGAATGAACATTCAGTGTTTGCTTTTTGCTGATGACAGTCTCATTTTTTGTAAAGGGACTGAATCAGCTTGCAAAAACCTTAAATCTATACTGGACAATTTCTGTGAACAGTCTGGTCAATTGATCAATTTTCACAAGTCCACAATGATTTTCTCTTCAAAAGCTACGACCAGATACACTGTTCGCGCAAAGGGAATCTTTAATATCCCCACCAAAGAATCCTTGGGTAAATACCTCGGTTGACCGTTCATTACCGGTACTAAGAGAATAGAAATGTTATCATCTATTTTAGAAAAAGCCTCAAAGAAACTCTCTAACTGGAAAGCTAACTCCGTATCGAAAGCTAGGAGAACAATTCTTATTCAATCAAACTTGGAATCACTCCCAACACATACTATGCAATTCTTCCTTATGCCCAAATCCACTTGTGATCGTGTAGATCAAGTAAATAGAAACTTTTTCTAGAAGAATTCCTCTGAAAAAAGTACCCAACTTAAATGGGATATGATAGCCATCACGGAAGAAGGGACTCACTGAGCCGGGGGAAAAACCTATGACTGTACCAACTACAAGAAAAGACCTCATGATAGTCAATATGGGTCCTCAATGCCCATGATCTCATGGGAGAAAATATGTAGACCAAAGGATAAGTGTTCGGTCTCGTTTTGAGCCGAATACTTCTCTTTATTAGGGAGTTTTTACCTGTTCTAACCTCTTATAGTATGTTAGTTATGAGGTTTTTCCAGTTTTATAGGAAATCGGGAGATTGAGCCAATATGGAGCTAAAAGTGGAGCAAAATGCATCAAAGAGAGGAAGCAGAAGCAACCATCTGAGGGCCTTGAAGGAAATAAACTTGCCAACTTCAATCGAGCCAAGGAGAAGGGAAGTCAGAAGGCTGACTCGCCCCCTGACTCGGTCGAGTCAAGCCTCTGAGGGTTGCCAGCAAACTCAAGAAATTTGGCTAAGTATAGGAACGAGACCAGAACATCGACTCGACCGAGTCATATGTACGGCGCGCCCGAGTCGCCTGTCTGTTCAGCTGAAGAAGTCCGGCCAAAATGACATTTCCAGTAGGCCAGAAGCCTAACTCGCCCGAGTCAGGGGGTGACTCGCCCGAGTCACCCTGTTTTCCTATGTTTAATTGGGGATTGAAGTGATGCATTTTGTGTAACAAATTGGGCTTATTATATATACTCTCAGCTGCGAATTTAGTAGTAGTAGTCTTTTAACCTAGTTCTAAGTTATTGTTAATTAGCTTTTAATGTTTTCAAGTTGAATGCTCTTTTCTCTCTCCTAGGTTTTCCTTAGTTTGTTCTTCAAGCTACTTTGTAATCAATTTCAATAAATCCATTTCGAGGTTTTTATTCATTGTCTATTGCTTCTTTAATGCTTTCATTTAGAATTTCTTGCTTGATTGTTCTAGATTAGCCACAAAAACACCAAATCCAACTTTTAGTGAGGAGGAGGATTAAGGGTAACAAATTTCACTCTAAAGTGGGAATTTGAGGATCCTTAGTAATCCAATTCACGCTTTCTTATTTGTTCGGGAGGAAGCTCAAGTAGAAGGATTCAAGCGAAGTTTAGATCATCAAAGGTATAATCTCTAGTTTTCATTTGCTTTGATATCCAAGTTATTTGATAGATTTTAGTGCTAATTGCCTTGTTCATGCTTTATTGCTTTCTAGAATGTGCTTTGATTGCTTTTGGTAGATGATTAGTCTAGATATGATGCATGATTAGAATAGTTTTAATTGCTTATTTTACTTGATTTACTGCTTTCTGCTTTGGGAAAACTATTAACAAGCCATAGAACCTAACAATCCAGACACCAATCCCTGAGACCGACAACCCTACTTAAAACCACAAAAAATTACAACTGAACAATGGCGTCGTTGCCGGGGATGGCGTTATTTGGGAAATTAGGTTATTGGTTTGTTTGTGCATAGTGTAAATAGTTATTTGCTTGATAGATTTAAGTTGAGTTAAAACCACTAAAAATTGAAAAATAGAAAAACCAAAAAGAGAGAAGGTGCGTCGACCTTTAGGATGGGTTCGCATTCCCCAAACCAATAGACTGGTTAGATTAGAAGTGCCTTTAGTTGACTCGCCTAGCATGGGTGAGGAAGAACCAAGGGTGACTTTGAGCGACCAGCTCTACCCTTCATACGACCCGCCTCCATCCTGTTTCGTATTACCAATCTTACCTCCAGGGGTTACCTTCAACCCTAGGCAGTACAAGGAATACCTTAGTATGGTCACACCCCCAGGAGTGCCATTAGATTATGTCTTGTTGAAGTACTTGCCCTTCGCCTTGCGTGATTCCGCCAAACGATGGATGTATAGCATTAAGCCGGGGTCAATAAACTCTTGGGATAGCTTTTTAAAAGTGTTTATGAAAAGGTACTTCCCCAACTCTTTAGCTGTTCAGTTGAGAAATTCGATTTTGAAGTTTAGGCAAGATAAAGGGGAGCCTTATTGGAAAGCTTTCGAGAGATTCAAAAATCTGTTATCCCAATTCCCTCATCATGGTTTTGACCTTGTGAGACTGTGCCAAATAGTGTATGAAGGGGTAGATCAAGAGACCAGGGTGACTTTAGAGTCCATGTGTTTAGGGGGATTTACGGATAAGACAGCGGAAGAAGCGTGGGACTTCTTAGAGAGCATGTCCGAGCGAGTTATGCAATGGGGGAACACTCGGGATGAGTCCATAGGAGCGCATTTGTCCAATGCAAAAGGGGGAGTTCACGTCGTGAGTGAGAGTACGAGGTACGAGGTGTTAGGTTTTAGGTTATCTATTTCCTAAACAGATACAGATTAATTGGCGGAATATTCATAACATTTATAAAACAATCAATCACAACAATTGCAGAGGCTTTAGAAATTATACCTGATCGCTAATCTGGCCGATGAAGAGGTTGACCTTCGAGATTCCAATGCTGAAATCCTCTGCTGAAAGTCCACGCAGCACTCCGGGAACCCGACTGCTAGATCGACCCGATTGAGACGAATCTCAATCTAAGATGTATGTGAGATTGTTTTGGAAACAAATAATGTTTCCTGAAACTAGAACTGCAAAACTAAAGGAGAGAGGAACTCAAGAAATCACCCAGGTATCTCTCTAAGAGTCTCAGGCAGTTGGTGTGGAATAATATCTCCCAGAGATCCCTTTATATAGTGTTTAGAAAACCTAGAGAGAGGATTCAAAACCCTAAAGGGTCGACTTAACGCGACGGCAGAATTTTTAGGCCCAACACGGTCCGTGTTGAAACAACACGGTCCGTGTTGGCCTCCAGAAAGCCCATTAATTCGGCCCATAGACACCACGGACCGTGGTATCTTAACATGGACCGTGTTGGGTCAACACAGTCCCTGTTGAACCCTATTCGGTCCGTGTTGGGCTGATTTCTCACAGAAATCAGTTTCCAACTTTTCTAAACGTAATACAGTATTACTTAGGTTACATACATTGTTCCAGGGCACTGACTTGTGTGACCCAGTAGGATCAAATAATATAGTTGTAATTAAACATATTTAATTACTAATTATATAGGTCTCTAGCAAGACATATAATTACTATATTACTTTGGTTTAATCTCCGTGTATATCGAACATTGTCGGGACATTCCCAACACGAGGCTAGGTTTGCTTCCTTGGAAAACATGATAAAAACCTTAGCCCAACAACAACTTGCATCTTCTAAGACTCAGCCTTGTGCACAAGTGAATTCTTTAGAGTGACCCATTTCTCCGACCCCTCAATCTCCTTTGATTTGTGCTTGGTGTCAGGGACCAGATCATGTATATGCTAACTTCCCTTTATATATGCAACATGTGTCTTCCAATGTGGAAAATGTTAATGCTATGTTCAATCAGTACCGGCCCTACCAATTTCCCGGGGTGCAAAAACACCCTTTCTTATCTTTTGGGCCGGACAATCAGAATGTCTTGAGGCCACCAACGCACCAAGGAGGAGGTTTCCAAGGAAACCCACCTCCTCCTCACCAACCCCAGGTCCAGCCTAGACCACCCCCTCAGGCGGCTTATCAAGCGCCTTGATGGCAGACCATTCATCCTCAAGTTGCCCATACCTGACCTCCACCGGGGTACGAAAGTGAGGACAAGGGGGATAGAAAAGTATAAGGAGTTAGAGTCTGCTTTGAAAGTGGTTCAGCTTTCCATGAGTGATATGGCAAAAATGATGAAACAATTGGATGAGAGTGTCGCTCAACTAATGATGTCTAACAGGGATAGGGGTACATTCCCTGGACAACCGGAGGCAAACCCCAATGGGCAAGCCTTTAGTTCGTCCTCTTATGACCCGAACCAGGTTAGAGGCCTTAATGCGGTAATTACTCTTAGGTCCGGGAAGGAAGTAGATAATAGGGTTCAGGAATCACCTTCAGACTTGCCTAGAAAACAACCTGTGAGTGTTGGACCTAGTGATGAGCTAGTATCAGTTGAGGATGAGCCATACGAAGAGGAGAGGCCAACTAACTTAGTTGAGCCTCCGAGCGTCAAGACTTTACCTAGAGTACTTCCCGTGTCTAGTCCTTTACCACATGTGGCATACAAGCCTCCCCCACCTTTTCCTCAAAGGTTAAGGGGGAATAAGGACCAGAAGTACCTAGAAAAGATTAGAGAAACCTTCTCTCAGGTTAAGGTCAATATGCCTTTGTTAGATGCTATCCAACAGTGCCCGTCCTATGCTAGGTTTCTTAAGGAGTTGTGCACTACTAAGAGAGCAACCCAAGTCCCTAAAAAAGCTTTCTTAGCTTCTAATGTGAGTTCAATCTTGTCTAGTCAAGTTCCGGTGAAGTATAAAGACCCAAGATGCCCGACCATTTCTATCACCATCGGGGATACCCAAATCGATAGAGCCTTGCTTGACCTAGGGGCGAGTGTCAACCTGTTACCCTTACATGTTTATGAGACTTTAGGCTTGGGGGAGCTAAAACCTACTAGAATGGTTCTTCAATTAGCCGACCGGTCTACGAGGGTACCTAAAGGGGTAGTTGAGGATGTGCTGATCCAAGTTGGAACCTTTGTATTTTCCCGTAGACTTTGTCGTGTTAGAGACAGCTAGGGTTCATAGTACCCGTGACGAGATACCTGTCATTCTAGGTAGACCCTTCCTCGCCACGTCCAATGCTTGAATTAATTGTAAGGACGGGAGAATGAAATTGACCTTTGGGAACTTGACCATGGAACTGAACATATTTGATTTGCAGAAGTATCCCTTAGGCTTTGATAAGCGAGAGTGTCATGCTTTGAATTGGGTGAGTGATTTTGGGGATAGTGATGATTCTGACTTTGCTAATGTTTCTTGGAGCGTATCGGGATGGGGCCCGAACCTCGAAATCACTGGTCTCCAAGCCTTCCCGCACCCCCTCCACGAAACACAATGAAAATAGCTCCGAGGACGGGTGTGGAGTCCATTTCAAGGTGGACCCGGGACCTTGGAGGCGTATTCGGGTCATCACCGGGTGTGGTATCCACTTCAAGTGGGACCCCGGACCATGGGAGTGGAGCTACGGGTCCTCATCGGGACCTACTTGGGGCCTTTAAAAGGGTTTGAAGTCCTTCGGCAAGAATAAACGCAAACGGGTTAACATGGGTTGTCGGAATGGACACGCCTTTACCTTTTGGATCATAACTCTTTCAATATAACTCCGATGGTTCTCAAATTTTGGGAGCTTAAAGTACACACCGAGAGCTTTCCATAAATATCTTACGGGCCTAAAACGGAGTCCGGATGAAGAAGTTATGCGCGTTTGAAGTCGGCAGAAAACTGCCCATATCGTCACGCCCGTGACGACTCACAGCAGTTTCATTTTTTGTTCCGGAAGCTCCGTCGCGCCCGTGACCCTGCTCGCCCAGGTCGTCACACCCGTGACGACAGCCGTAATGCCCGTGACGAAACTGGTTTACGTGTGATTTTGAGACAAAACGCTGCATTTTGTTTTTTTCCCCCATTCCTATATATACCCCCTCCCTTGGCATTGTTAAGAAGTTTTTGCTGAAGATCACTGTAATGCTTAAGCATTGTTAGGGCTTATCCCTTGTTCTCTCTCAAAAATCTTGTTCTTACCTATTCCATTTGTGGATGGTGGTGCTAGCAAGTCATTCCTTGTGATTATTTAGTGGATTACCTTTGATAATCATTGTAGAGTGTTAGGCCTTTGGGTTGTGGATTACCTAGCCACAAGGTCATATCTTTCTTTTATTGTTAAAGTTTTGTCCGATTGTTGCATCAAAGTTCCGACTCAAGCTAAAATCATCAGTATCCCCACCGCGCCACGCTCCATTTCTAGTGTGGATGAGCTTGTTGAGTTAGGATTTGACCCAGATTGTGTGACTTCATTATGTGATTCTGATGTTTTCGATGGTGAGTTGTATGAATCATTGTTTGCCTCCCAAAATGTGCCTGAAACAGTAGAGCCTGAGCCACCATCTTCTAGAACCCTTGAACTTAAACCTCTTCCATCTGAATTGAAGTATGTGTTCCTTGGCCCTAGTGAAACCTACCCGGTTATCATTGCTTCTAACCTAGGTGAGGATCAAGAGACTAAGCTGATTGAGGTTCTTAGGGTAAATAAGGGAGCTTTGGGATGGACGCTTGGAGACATTAGGAGAATTGGTCCATCTATCGTGCAGCATATGATATTCTTGGAAGACAATAGCGTGGCCCATAGGGATCCTTTAAGGAGACTCAATCCCCAAATGAAAGAGGTGGTCAAGAAAGAAATTTTGAAGTGGCTAGATAATGAGATTATAACAGTAAGTGGGTTAGTCCAATACATGTGGTCCCTAAAAAGACGGGTCTGACTGTTGTGGAGAACGAGAGGGGTGAGTTAGTGTCGACCCGTATTCCTTCGGGATGGAGAGTGTGTATTGACTACAGAAAGCTTAACAAGGACACGAGAAAAAACCATTTCCCATTACCCTTCATGGATCAGATGCTAGAGAAGTTGGCGGGACATGATTATTACTGTTTTCTAGATGGGTATTCGGGGTACACTCAGATTTCGATAGCTCCTTGTGATCAGGAGAAAAATACGTTTACCTGTCCATTTGGGACGTTCGCTTTCCGTAGGATGCCTTTCGGACTTTGTAACGCCCCCGCCACTTTTCAGCGGTGCATGGTGTCTATTTTCTCTTACCTTGTTGAGGATTGTGTCGAGATCTTCATGGATGATTTTTCTGTATTTGGCACTACTTTTGATGCTTGTTTGAATAACTTGAATCGAGTCTTGAGTCGTTGCAAAGATAGAAATTTGACTCTCAACTGAGAAAATTGCCATTTCATGGTACAGAGGGGTATAGTCTTAGGCCACGTGATTTCGAGGGATGGAATTGAGGTGGATAAAGCTAAAATTGACCTAGTTAGAAACTTGACCCCCCCAACTTGTGTGAAGGATGTTAGGTCTTTCTTAGGACATGCTGGATTCTATAGTCGATTTATTAGAGACTTTAGCAAGATTGCCAAACCTCTATCTGCCTTATTGGCCAAGGAGGTGAGTTTTGACTTTTCTGATGAATGCTTGAAGGCCTTAATACACTTAAAGATGCCTTAATATCACCTCCTATTCTCAAGCCTCCCATGTGGGGAGAGCCGTTTGAGTTGATGTGTGACGCATCTGATTTCGCGATTGGTGTTGTGCTTGGTCAACGCATTGATAAGAAACCGGTAGTGATTCACTATGCTAGTCACACACTCAATGAGGCCCAATCTAATTACAATGTGACTGAAAAGGAGTTCTTAGCTGTAGTGTATGCGTTTGAAAAGTTTCGACCCTACTTGCTTGGTGCTAAGGTCGTTGTTTATACAGATCACTCAGCTATTCGATACCTTATGGAAAAGAAAGAATCAAAACCGAGACTTGTTAGGTGGGTGTTATTGCTCCAGGAGTTCGATTGTGAAATTAGGGATAGAAAAGGGGCTGAAAATCCAGTAGCAGACCATCTCTCTAGAATAGTACTTGAAAATGAGAAAGAAACTCCTATTGATGCTAGTTTTCCTTATGAATGTATTCTTAGCATAGGAGTAGAGCCATGGTTTGCTGACATAGTTAACTTTAAGGTGACTGGGGAAATGCCGGGGGACTGAAATAAAAACCATAGAGATAGGTTCCTACATGTAGTGAAAAACTTCGTGTGGGATGACCCTTATCTGTTTAAGTATTGTCCCGACCAAATCCTTAGAAGATGCATACCCGATGAGTCTATCTTGGATGTTTTATCATTTTTCCATGACTAACCATGTGGGGCCATTTTTCTGGGAAGAAAACCGCATACAAAGTCTTGCAATGTGGTTTCTATTGGCCAACCATCTTTAGAGATGCCCATGACTACGCTAGGCGGTGTGCTAGATGTTAAAGCCTAGAAAGGATATCTAGGAGGGATATGATGCCTCTGCAACCTGAAATCTTTGTAGATGTCTTCGATGTGTGTGGTATAGATTTTATGGGTCCATTCCCGACCTCCTTTGGGAATGAGTATATCCTTCTAGCAGTAGACTATGTGTCTAAATAGGTAGAGGCCATTCCGTCAAAGAGAAATGATGCAAAGGTAGTGACTAAATTCCTTCGGGAAAATATCTTCTCTAGGTTTGGAGTGCCTCGAGCGATAATTAGTGACCAAGGAACCCATTTCAACAATCGATCTTTTGCAGCTTTGCTTAGGAAGTATTCTGTGGAGCATAGATTGACCACCGCTTATCATCCCCAATCAAATCGTCAGGCTGAGGTGTCCAATAAGCAGATTAAGCAAATTCTTGAGAAGACGGTGTCTAAGAATAGAAAAGACTGGTCTGTCAAATTAACCGATGCTTTATGGGCTTATAGGACGGCCTACAAGACACCCATAGGAATGTCTCCGTACAGAGCGGTTTTTGGAAAGCCATGTCATTTACCAGTTGAACTTGAACATAGAGCGTGGTGGGCCTTGAAAGCCTTGAATCTTAACCTTTCGGAGGCTGGGGATGTTAGGAAGTTTACCTTGTGCGAACTAGAAGAATTAAGGAGGGAAGCCTATGAAAATGGGCGATTGAGTAAGGAGAGGTCTAAAATCTTACATGATAAGATCATTCATAGAAAGACTTTCTTCCCGGGACAAAAGGTGCTCTTGTAGATTCCCGATTACACTTGTTTGCTGGAAAGTTGAGGTCTCGGTGGACTGGGCCCTTTATTGTAACTCAGGTATTCCCTTCAGGAGTGGTTGAAATTAAGGACCCAACTAACGAGTCTATGTGCAAAGTAAACGGTCACAGGTTGAAGCTTTTCTTGGAGTTTCCGGAGAAGGTGGATGTGGAGTGTGTGACCTTCCACGATCCATCCGTTAATTGAAGAAAGGGTGAGGTAATATTCTCAAAAATTTGCTAGGAGGTGCCATACATTCTTAACAACTGGCCAATGGGGGACCACATTTTTTAATGCACTCAAAGGGGACCAAGTTGCTAAACAATTGGCTGACAGGTGATTTTCTGGCCATTATTTGCTGGAAAACAGTGACAGTTGAGTAAAGTTATTTTTTTTTTGAATTTGCTTAAATCAATGCCTAGACTACCCTCCATTGCTCCTTCCTCCTTCATCCACCATCTTCATTCTTCCTTTCTTCCTTGAGCTGCAATGGCGAGGTAAATCCCACTCTACTAATCAAACTCCATCTTCCTTTTTCATCATTCTTCCTCCTTAATCCTTGGTGTTTGTTTCAAACGTTGGACTTGTGAATGATACATGTGGGTGTGAATTCTGGAAAATTAGGGTTTGCAAATGAAGAACCCAAAAAGAAATTGAAACACATAACCCCCAAAAATCTCATCATAAACTGACTAGAATACATACACCTCCCTCCTCGCCATTGCAGCAAATGCCCCAAATGGCGAGGAGAGTCCCTATGCCCCAAATTCCCGCCAAAAGACTGCAAAGGCCTTCCATACCGATCCCTCAACTAACAACACCAGTTGTTGGAGGTCTGGATGCCACCAATAGAGAAGACGCATGGTAGGAACCAACCTACAAAGTTTAGGTAACAATAACAGAGTGAAAATCAAGTGCTTATTTTTCTGCTAGTGGGGTGTAGATCCAGTTCTTCAATAAAAAAAGTAGTCATGCAATATAAAACCACTTCTAGTTGTACCCTTCGTGAACCCAATTGTTAGAAATCACAAGAGACATTGAGAATAATACAAAGGTCAAAGCTTATGGCAACAAAGGGGCAAATCTAACAGCTTATCTTTTAGAAGAAGTCAGGCACAACATAAAATAACCATTGTCTACTTATTTGTCATGCTAGTACACATAAACTCCCATAAAATTTACAAACACCCATTTCTTCTCCATAATAACTATTACAAAGAAGATTTTAAGCGGGAAGTTCTTGGTATTCCTTATTCTTTTCCCAGTGACCCCTATTTTCTTGTATTCTTCTTTTCCCAGATTGGAGGGTAATATCAGTTGCTTGTTTGGTTGGTATTTGATGAAGATGAATAAGAACTAAGAAGGTGGTGTTTGGTGGGTTTGTTGATGCTGGCTTTTGAGGAGGGAGGTGTATGTATAGCTTTTGACAATAGGCCATCTGGGTTTCGCCATTGATGAAGACACAGGGCCAAGCATCAATTTTTTGAGGGGGGAAGATAAGGGCTATCTCGTCTTTTCAGCTACCACCTCAAGGGCTTTTAAGACTTTTTATGTTTTCCGGCTTAAAGTGACCGGAAAATCACCTGCCAGCCAATTGTATAGCAACTTGGTCTCCTTTGAGTGCATTAAAAAAATGTGGTCCCCCAATGGTTAGTTGTTAGGAATATATGGCACCTCCTAGCAAATTTTTGGTAATATTCTTGTATATATTGTAAATTAGTTTATTTTTCTTGATTTTCTTCTTTGTTTACTTCTCTTAATTACGCACTAACAAGAAGGAAGGATCCATTTATTGCTCATATGTGCATCGTCTCAGGGCTTGTATAATCAATCTCCATTTACAAGTCATGCAATGATTCAATTATAATCTATTCATGTATCATCTTTCCTTATTGTTTAAGTTTAGTTAATGAGAAGTTTCTTTTTCATTTATTTTGTGAGATTTTTTTTGATGTTTCTTCTTTTAGGGTGCTTGTTTCCCTCTCTTTTTAGTCACAATGAGGACATAGTGTGACCTTTTTGTGTGGGAGTGGGGAGGCATGCATGCCGACTTTCTTTTCTTTCCTTGTACAAAGTTTTGGGTAGCTTTTGTTTAGGTTTTGTGTGTTTTTGGTTTCAGATTTTGCGTAGTTTTAGTTAGGTTAATTTTAATTAGATTTTGTATAAGGTTTTGGCTTAAGTACGTACTTCGGGTTTTAAGGTGCCCGAGGAGGTTTTAGAGTGTTGAGAGTTGAAAAGTTTTAGTGAAAATGAGAGTTTTATACTTAGTTTCTACAAAGAAAAACTGACTTTTTCATTTTTGGGCAGGAACATGACTCGACCGAGTCAATGGCTGACTCGACCGAGTTAGCCGACTGTGCTTCATGGAAATAAGTGAGAAATTTGCCAAGGCAAATGCATCAGAGAACTGACTCGGGCGAGTCAGGGGACGGCGCGACCGAGTCACACCTCTGAGCTGACAGCAGTTGATAAAATTTTGGGAGAAAAAGTCAAGAACAGACGGATGACTTGGGCGAGCCATCCCGACGACTCGACCGAGTCGCCTCTCGGTCGGGAGAAAGTTAGTGCAAACAGAGAACTGACTCGGGCGAGTCACTTGGTCGGCGCGACCGAGTCGTCAGCAGTGGCGTAGATCTGACGGGATTTTAAGTGATGTTGCTCTCATTTTTTCTTCATAATAACTCATACTCTTTCTCTCTCTTATCTCTCTCTTACCTCCCCCAAACCCTAGAACCTTCCCCTAACTCCAAATCTTCTCTAATCTCTTCAATTTCTCTTAGATTTTCAAAAATTTGTGCCCTAATTGTGCAATTTTCTGTGTTGTGCATGTTCCTCAAGAACTTTGCAGCGATTTGTGTCTCTTTTGTGCAACATTCTTCTTGCTTTTTGTTGGGAGTTTGAGCAATTCAAGATTCAAAGGAAGAAGAAGTACTTGCTCCTTGTTGGTATGATTTGTTGGGTGTTCTAGCTGGAAACAACCTCAAGTGCCTCAAGATTCACTCTTGCTCAAGGTGTTCAAGTGTTTGGGGTTCAATTGGAGCTTTTTGGTGCTAGATTTGGACTTCCCACTCAGCAATCCTTGTTCCTTGTGCTCATTTGAGAGGTAAAACTTCAACTTGGTGCTTCAAGTTCAATTTTAGAACTAAAGTTGGGTGTTGCTTGTGCATTTCAATTGGAAGTTAGGGTTGTGAATTGTTTTTGGTGAAATTGGGTGTATTTGAGTTGCTTTGTGTCACACCAAGTCACGAACATGGTTCGATCTAAGCGTGCACGCAATGATGAGGAATGATCTCCTTCATCTCCACCCGAATCCTCTTCGGTCGTGGACAAGGATCGTTACAAAGCACAACCACCCACACCGCTTCAAGCTGCAGCGGTGAGAATCACATTTAGGGATGCCCATCATAAAGAGAAGTATGAGCTATATCAACGTCGGAAGATCTGTGCTCCCGACATATATGATGAGGCAACCGTAAACAAAGTTTATTGTGGGCCTAGTTTCGATTACATCATTCAAGTCTTGGGGGGGCATACGTTTATCAAAATCGATGAGTCAATCTCTAATCAACCCATCCTCGAGTTTTTAAGTTCGTTGATAGTAGAGGATGATGGAAAACATAGCGCGAAGTTTCGATATAGGGTGGACAACAAAGAGAAAACTTGCACCGTGAAAGAACTATGTCGCGCGCTTGGTTTACCGGAGGATGGAATCTACTATGGGGAGTCAGTTCATTTTGATGACCAAATGGCTATGAAGAGCTTGACCTGTTGGAGGAGGAAGCATTAGCCCTCGCATGCTCAGGACACCCTTCTATACTGTCACAAGAACTCGAAAGCCCGGGACCTTTGCAACTTAGCGGTGCAGATTTTTCATCGAGTGGTTTCGAGTTCGGTGTTTAGGAGGGATGATGGACGAGCTAATGTCAGGAGAGATGATCTTTTCCTCATGCTCAACACTCTCCAAGGGAGAAGGGTGAATACTGGGTCATGCATTCTGCACTGTTGGAAGGAGATCACCTCGAAGAATTTGACGACAACAATTGGTATGGGGCATGTCATATGCTACTTTTTGAAGAAGCAAAGGTTTAGGGCTTATTTCGAGAAGTTCAAACCTCGTTATTTTCTAGATCCGATCGATGGCTTGCGCTTGCAACGGATGGGTATTCTTCAGAGGCACCCCACAAAGACTATCTACAAGCATGGTTCCGATAAATTGACAACATCAATTCATTTGGATCATGAACGGGCCGCGCGCTACTTGGATATAAGGAACCAGCATAATTGGTCTTGCGGGGAGAACTCCAGGAGTTTTCGGCGGGTTGGGGGTCCTGATGACCCTTTTGTACAAGAGGAGGCAGAAGAAGAGGAGAACGAAGATGAAGAAGAGGATGAAGAAGATGAGGAAGAGGAAGGGGAACCGGCTAATCAGGGTGAAGCTAGTGGAAGTGGCTCACGGGACGTCCCAATGGGGTACCTTCGTTACCAATTAGAGCAGCTCAATGTTGGCCTTAGGGAGTAGCGAACTTTGCTTCAAAGCCAACATAACCTTCTAGAGAGCCAGCAAGAGCTCCTTCGTAACCAGCAAGCTACGCTCAATAGGCACGAGGACCATTTCCAGTGATACGATGAATACTTCCATCAGCAAAATCAATACTGGAAAGATTGGGGGTATTATCACTATGCCATGGCTGATCGTCCGCCGGCACCGCCCGACTACGTCAACCAATACTACCCAACTTACTTTCCCTACTATCCTTACCCTCCTCCGGGAGGCGATGAGCAGTGATTGTGAGCATTCCGCACCCCCACTACTTAATTCTTGCATTGCATTATTTGATTGTTATCTTGTGATGCATGCGTGGGGGGTGTGTTTGTGTGATGGGGTAGGGTGGAAGGTTCCCCGGTATGATTTTGCCTTTCTTGAGAATTGTTGGTTGCTGCGTATCGCTTCACTGCTTTTGTCATGGTGCATCGGTTGGGTTGGTTATCATTATAAGCTTGAGTATCATGCATTTGGGTTGCAGGGTGGAGAATGTATGGTTTGCGTTTGGGGTTATCTCATTCGTAAGACCAGGATAGTTTTGAGAAATTTCACCCTCAATTCCCGCCTCATATAATGAGATTCAGGGTTGAGGTTAGTCAGTGATCATGTAAATATTGTAAATATTTTAAGTTTTCTTTCAATAGTTAGTCCTTAGTTTCTACCTTGTATAGTTTTATTTTACTTTTGATCTCGCATGTAAGCATTGCAACCATAGAATGCTTTTGCTGTCTATCTTGAATCTATGGTGCCATGTTCATGGATCGCGTATTGGATGGACGTTATTGGAAGACCTTCAGGTAATCTCATCCCACCCTCTCTTTATGTGAATATATCACTGATTCATGAGGCATGCTTGCTTTTCTTTTTGGGTGGCGAACCCCTTGAGTGTGAATGTTGGATATATATTGTTGTTGGAGCCGTGTGGGCTCGGGTCACCACCATTTTGTTTGTTATGTGTTTGATTGTGTGTTTTTAGGTCTTCTGCCTTACTTGTGACACCCTTCTTCTCACAATGAGGACATTGTGAAGTTTTGTGTGGGAGTGGGGAGTGATTCTTCCATTTATCATGGGTAGATCACCTAACTTTTGAGTCTTTTGTTTTTGTTTTGCTTAGTTTGTGTCTAAAAATCTTTGGGTTATGTGGTCAATTTAGCTTTCTAATGTAAATTAGTTTGGAAACTAATGCATGATAGAAACAATCTTTGGGTCTCCCAAATGACTGCTAAGTACAACCACTTTGGTGAATGGTTTGTGAAAAACCCAAAAAATACAGACTCTTGGGTTTGGAAGAATCTTTGTAAAGCGTACAAGTTTTGCAAAAAAGGCTTCCATTAGAAAAATGGTAATGGTGCCAAAGTGAACTTTTGGAATGATAATTGGTGCGATCAACAACCATTATCTTCTTTAGCTAATCAGACTTCTTCGTTTGAAGATAGTAACGTGACTGTTCAAGAATTCATTTGTAATAACAATTGGGATCATCAGAGACTCATACAAGTGCTTCCTGAATCACTTATCCAATTGGTTCTTAAGACCCCTATTCCTAATTTCGGGGAACAGGATGAACTTTGCTGGGGCCTAACTAGCAATGGTGATTTTTCATCCAAGTCTGCTACATGGCTTTGTCATGAATTAGAGCTCGGGCCTAAATGGGAAAGTTCGTGGATTTGGAATCTTGATATCCAACCAAAGCTAAAAAAATTTCTCTAGCTGATTTTTCATAATGGTATTCCATTTAGAGGGAATTTAATGCGTAGGGGTATAAACATGGACCCCTCATGCCCTATTTGCCTCCAACATTTGGAGACTGATTGTCATTTGTTATGCCAGTGCCATTTCACAAAAAAAGTGTGGGATATTGCAAAATCTCATAGATGGCTATCATCTGCTGTCAATTGCCCTACAGACAGTAATGGTAGCATTTTACTACAAACTCTCAAAAATTCCCTCCCCCCCCCCCCCACCCCCAATGAGGCTTTGAGAGCCTTCTACCTCATCTGGAGCATCTAGAAGGAGCGTAACGATTGCGTCTTCAACAACTCTGTCTTTAACGCCACAAGGGTCATCATCCGAGCCAAGAGAAGCTTTGCAGAATGGCGAGCAAGAAGCAGATTCTCTTACCAGGATCAACATCTTAACCAACACCAACATTCTCGGTCTCAGGTGCCTCGCCGTCAAAATATTGTTCGTGAAGGGTGGAAACAACCACGCTATGGTTGGGTGGAGTTGAACTTTGATGGATCCCTAAACCATCAAGGCCCAGCAGTAGGATTCGTCATTCATGATCACCATGCCCGTCTTCGAAAATTTGGTGCTATGCTAGTTAATTCACAATCCATTCTGTTGATAGAAGCCTTGGCTCTCCATTTTGGTCTTCAATAAGCTATTTTGGAAGGTTTCTCAAGAATTCAGATTGAAGGTGATAGTCTTATTCTCATCTAGGCTATCCAAGGGACCATCCACACACCTTGGCATATTGATATGATTGTCAAAGATATCAAACACTTAATCCGGCAGTTGGAAGATTGTACTATTTGCCACATCTATCGAGAAACAAACTCAGCGGCAGATTGGATAGCTAATCTGGGTCATTCTTTACACTTTGCCGGTTTTTGGATATGCAGCCCTGTGGCGAACTTTTCTTTTATTATTCATGTAGATAACTTGGGGAGATGCCTTGATAGAAGGATCCCCTAAGTTCTTGTTGTTTCTTGTTTACCTGAGTTTTAAAAAAAAAAATACTTGTGATAGACTATAATTCATGATTATGGAAATGGTGATTCTTTGAGGTGTTACAAGTTCATAAAGTTTAATTTATGAGGTTTCCGGATAATCATGGTTAAGAATGGTCTATGTTGTTTGCATAAGTTGAGTATGCATATATCAAGTTTATTTGCTACATAAGAAGTGTATAAATTTTTGTACATTTGATTATTCTAAATTCATGATGATGTATTATCAATGGATTTGGTAATGGAAAAGTTTAAGTATTATGTTTAAGTCTTCATAGTTATATGCTTTGAAGGGTGGACTTAAATATAAAAGGAAAGAATACAACCATGGTAATGTGATGGTTTCATCATATACTTGGTAGTATACTCTACAAGATAATCATTTATGATTATGAACCATTGTTTATTCAATGAGTTAAAGTTATAAGTTCAAGTATGTAGCAAAGGATTGAGATTTAATGGTTTAATTACATATAAGTTGGAAATTCAATTTTATATATATATATATATATATATATATATATATATATAAATCAACGGTTAAGTGGTTTATTAAGTGTGTGGTTATTTTGTTCACAAGTTTGTATCCATGGTTATTTGGATGATAAGCATATAAGAGGATCCATATCAATCTTACACATAGTATAATGTGATTATATCCAAAAATAATGTGATGGTTTATTCATATTACGATGAAGATATTCTTATTAAGGCCATGGTAAGATATATTTATATATCTAGTGGACCTTGTTATTAGAGATGGATTAAGTAGCCCAAATCTCTACTACTCACAATAATGACTCAACTTTACAAATTGGAATACCACCAATCTCTAAAGTTCAAATGGGTACGGAGTGGTCTAAAGTAGTAGGAAGCATTGAGTTTATATATCTCATGTTATGTGATGCTTAATATCTGTAATGACAAGAGGTTGAGTGATGACACTCTTAATAGATTTTGTGGGAGCCTAGTTACAGGGGCGGTAAATTCCAAAGATTACCTATGTAAGTGTGATGTGTGCTCGCGGCCGACTTGAATTACGCATGTTTTTAGCTTAAAACGACTGTGTTTAAGGCCTAATATTCCCCTTGTATAAATACTCTATTTTCACTGTTTTCAAGGCAGACTTTGAGTATTATGTTAATGATATTGGGAATACCCCTAATTCCTCCTCAAATCTTGTTTACTTTATCCAATTGATTATTGGCGGTGTTACAAGTCTTTTTTTATTGATTAGTGGTGGATTGTCTTTATCTAATCATAGTGGAATGCTAGGCCATTGGTGGTGGATTTCTTCCTTTATCCAAGAGTCATATCCAATCTTATGGTGTTCAAGCTTTTGTTCTTGGTTGATTTGTGAATTTCTACTCAAGCTACTTCTTCCCCTCCACGTATACGCTCAACTTTTCAACCACTGACAGTCTGTACTTTTTCATTATTTTCTCATAGCAGTCCAAAATCAATTTCCGACACCGGATAGCTGATGTGACAACCGGAAAGTATGTTTATTCATACTTCAAAAAAGAAATTTCCGGTTGCCACATCTGTTTTCCGGTGTCTAAAATTGATTCTGGACTATTATGAGAAAATAGTGAAAAAGTACGGACTGCCAGTGGCCGAAAAGTCACTTTGGATTATTCCCAGTCACAAGCCCCTCAATACGGATTATTTGTGGCCAAAAACCCTTTTTAGTACATTTTATATACTTAGTGTTACTTTAAGCTTTATTTTCTATAATAATTTTCACATCAAAGTTGAAGTGCATGGGAGAAGCCTTATTTGTCCTTATATGGACCATAGGAAACTCATTTGTAAATTGAAATTAAATGATGAAATGAAATACAAGCTTAAAAACTTTCTTTCTAAAAAAGTCTTAAGTTTACTTTATCCTTAGGGAAATTGGATTTAAATAATCTGAACTTTGGACCATAGTAGACTAAATAATCTGAACTTTAGATTTGGTTCTAAATAATCTAAACTTTGGCCCCCTTGGATTCTAGTAGCACGTCATCGAGTTAAGTTGAACCTAACATGGCAGCGGGATGACAATAGTAAGCTGACATAGCACAACTAAAAAGCTTAGGCACGTGTCTCCGCCGCCACGTCATCCTACCGCCGAGTTAAGTTGAACTTAACTCGGTGGCGTGCTACTATAATACAAAGAAGCCAAAGTTCAGATTATTTAGGACCAAATCTAAAATTAAGATTATTTAATCTATTATAGCCCAAAGTTCAGATTATTTAAATCCAATTTCCCTTATCCTCCTTATGTAACGTTGTGTTTTCTTAAATTAGACCCTTTAGAAGATTGTGGTGGATTATCCTTTGTCAATCTTTGGTGAGTCTATTAGGCTTAGTGGTGGATCTAATCCTTTATTTAAGTCATATTCCGTAAAGTTATAGTGGCTTAGCCTTTATTATAACCTCGACACTTGTTCTTATTTTCCCTTTATTTGCTTCCCTTTAGTGGCCGAATTTCTCTTGTTTCTCCAAGGTACATTCGGCTTCTTGTTTCTCCACGTTTCATTAGTGTTGCACAGTTTTGATTAATTTTGAACAATGTTGATCGGTGATGAATGCTGATGATAAGTACTTATCATAAGTTGAAAGAACAAACCGGTATAATTTTAGCCTATTTTTGAAATTGTTCTGACAACTTTAATTTGGAGCAACGTGCAGAAGTGAATTTACAGTCAACAACAAGACAACTCTAAGCGAGGTATCAATACAAAGGGCTAGGAGCCAAGTGTAAAAGATGGAAAGGGGGTGGCCGGAAAGGTTGGAGTATTAAGCACGAAGCATATTGATAATACACCCATCATAAAATTGAAAAAACCACCAAGGGGAATAACAAAAATCAATGTGAATGCGTCAATACAACAATAAAGATGTGTTGATTTTGGGGTGATTACACGATCGAGACCACTATAGAGAGGTAATCTAGGCGGCAACAAAAAAAAAAAAGTTAAATTGGGCAGCATCTACATAGACTATAAATTGTCAGAAGAGTACAGGCAGTTGGTGATGGAGGAGCATACTCAATATGTACTTGGTGATGGAGGGGACAATTTGGGGTGTTGGGAACGGATCTTCAATTCGAATCTGGAAAGATAAGTGGATTCAGACAACACCCGGTCACAAAATCAACACGGATCCTGTGTTTTTAGACGAGAATGCAAAAGTGGAGGAGCTCATAAATCAAAATGAAAGATTTTGGAAGGAAGGATAGGTACGACAGATTTTTAATGAAGCACAAGCTACGGAGATTTTGCAAATTCCATTAAGTACCACTGACGAGGAAGACTATGAGCGATGGACTCTCACCAAAAGTGGGGAATTCGAGGTCAAAAGTGCTTCTCACTTGGCTCAAAAAATGCACAAACGCAAGTACACAACTGAGGTTCTAGGAACATCGGCCGACTGTGATGGAAGATGGAAACATTTTTGGCAAGCAAAAGCTTTCCCTAGAGTTCAAGACTTCGTATGGAGAGCAGTAAATGATGGAATCCCCACGAGAACAAATTTAGCAAGAAGAGGTATGGATGTGGATGTGATGTGTCCAATGTGTGGAGAACATTATGAATCTACAACACATGTACTGCTCGACTGCACAGAGGCAAGGCAAATATGGGAGAGGAGTCCACTGAGACTAAACGTCCAAAACCGAAAGGTACAAGACTTTGGGGAATGGTGCCATGAGGAATTTGCAAAAGTTAGTGCAGATGTAAGAGGATTATATATGCTTTTGGCCTAACACATCTGGACAAGACGTAATAGATGGGTGCATGAGCAGAAAAAATGGCAAATCGAAAGATGCTTGCAAAAAGTGGTTGATGAATGGAATAGCAGTTGGAATCCATCACATATTGCAAGCCCCATGACTGCAAGATTAGAAGCCCACGAATGCTGGAAATCTCCAATGGCAGATGTCATTAAAATCAATGTAGATGCTGCTCTGAATATCCCAAAGCAGCGAGGAATGGGAGCAGTCCTGAGGAATGCTGAAGGAAAATGTGTAGCGATCGCCTGCACCAAAACAGTGGCTGAATGGGATGCTAAGTGTCCGAAGCGAGTGCGGCAAGGTTTGGGTTGCAAATAGCTTGTTCACTGGGGGATCCGAAAAGTTGTGCTGGAGATGGACGCAAAAATGATCATCCACCAACTACAAACAGGGAAGGTGAAAAGAGGTTATGTGGGAACTTTCTTAAAGGATTGTTTAAAAATAGGAGAACATTTTGATACTTTGTCTTTCACTTTTGTTAAAAGAGATGCAAACAAAGCAGCTCATGAGGCTGCGAGACTTGAATTACCTTGTAACCACACCAAAGTGTGGATTGATGGTGGTCCTGATACTGTCCGGAGGAAGGTACAGGCCGATTTGGTTTTGCTGATGAATGAGTAACTACATCTAAGTTTGGGTTTCAAAAAAAAAAAGGATCAATCTTTTTGTATCATATTAATTTAAATTTTATTATTTTTTTCAATTTTTTCAATTTTATCTAAATTTACCATATTTATCTTTGTGTATTTATTTAAATTTACTCAACTTTATTATATTTATCTAATTCTTTTTTTTATAGAAGCACTTATCCAAATTATTTACTCTATTCAGTCTTGCACACAAAAAATAACAAATCCTAAGAACTTGCATCCACTTACACCCGATCTTTAACAAAAAATAACAAATTATTTACTCAAATTCAAAAAAGTTTAACTGGAATTACCAACACTCACCTCTAGTATCAACTACTAGATTTTTTTAAAGAAAACTTAATGATCAATTTAATATATCACAATATTTATATAAAATCAAAATCAAAATTAATATTCTGAAATCTCGTCGAAGCGAGATATGGAGAGCTCGAATATAGTAATCTTATCCCTAAATTGTGCAATTTAGAAGGACCGATTCTAATTACATACCTACATAGTATTAAAATGAGTACTCACAAAAATAAATTGTCATTTTTATACTTTACCGGTTAAGGGGCAAAAGGAACGTATCAAATTGGCTTTGATGAACATGGTTCATCAACCCTATAATATAATTTTCACCTATTGAAAATTTTTTGCTTCCATCAAAACTTAAACTTTGATGGAATAATTGAAAGGTGAGAATAATTATCATTTGACTACTACCTCTTTCATGCACATATTATATTAATTGAGAAAACATTCACTTACTTAATATAAAATCATACCCACCAACCTAAATTAGGAACGTTAATTCACATTCTTTCTTATCACCTATCATACCAAACATACTTTCCACAAATTCATTATTGACCTCGCCATTAATATTACCTATCAGAAATAAATTCAATGAGCCATCGCTAAAAAAGAAATCAATGAAGGTCATAGTCTAGCTAACATATTAATGCAAATTATGGAGGACTTATTTTTTTTCACTATATATTTGAATAAGTCAAATTTTTAACGAATTTTTATAAAAATTGATTAAATTTAAATATATATATATATATATATATATATTTTAGTAATATCAATAAATTTATGAAATTTTATAATAAATATTGGTGATGTTTTTTAGTAAAATTTAACACCTGTAGAAACAAATACAGCCTCTGATGCCCTCCAAGACACTCACATTGAGGACCTCAAGATACAGAGTAGCCCCTACAACAACTTTTGATAGAAAGAACAAAATTGAAGGATAAATCAGGGAAGTATCTGAATCATATATCATGTTCACATATCTGCCTATTCTCTGCGATATCACATATTGATTGATATACTTGCCTTTGTAGATGCTGAATGTAAAAAGCTAGGTCGCAACTTCCAAAATATGGAGTTTGAAAATCAAGGAAGAAACAACAAGAATCAACAAGTAAGGAAAGCTCAAGATAAATCCGTTGAAGCTGGAAATGTTGCCTATAAATAATCATGACTGTCCTCTCTATGAAGATAACGATTCCAAGGAAGCGAAATCGAAGAGTAGAAATTTTTGGTAGAAAAATTCTGAGTGTAACCGCTAGTGTGATTAGTGGCGAGATATTGTAACTAGAAGTGTATTTCTGATGAGGACATCAAAAGAGTGTAGCTAAAGAAAGAGTGACTCAATGTTTAGTGAGTTGTAGCATCACCTAACTCTTTAGTGATCAGGTTAGCCTACAGGAACTGATTTGAAGTTCTCGCATTTGTAAGCAGTTGTGAGGACCTCACAGTTCCATTTCTGCTGAGCTTTCTGATCCCCTCATCTTCTTGTGTGCTTAAAGTTTAAATCAATAAAGGAGTATTGTTTATCTATTTCTATTGTGTTAACATCCTTTGTGAATTTAAAGTGCAGAAAATTCCATCAACCCTATTCACCCCCCTGGCCTCTAGAATTCTTTTAACACCATAAAAACCTAAATATAATACTCCAAAATGTACCATATAAAAATTAAACAAACAAATGCATACATATGTCTCATGAAGCCATGAGCTTTTGTCACCTATCACAAATTAATAAAATCTTACTATTGAAAAAATTAAAATAAACTATTACCTCCCGAAAATTCTCGTAAAAAAGGTAGTAATGAGCTGATTAGTTATGGATGAAATACAGAGTTTAACAAAATATTACTAATTAATTTAAAATATATAATTTGAAGCAATTAATGTATCTCTCATATATATAAATACAAAGATTTATAATTAAATTACTATTTATTATAACTATATGACTACATCATATTCAAATAATAGCAATATAGTAATAAAAGTTATCAATGTATTTCTAAACTACATAATGTCATGGTTATATAGTGCAATTTATTACATGATTATGAAGTGTGTTCTTTAAATATAGCTATTGTTTACTCATTTATATTAGGTTATTCACTTTTAATAATATAGTTATTCACTTACACATATCCAAAGCATATACTTCTGACTTGATCGTTGCATAGTTACCTCAAAGTGTATTGAAGTTTAGTGGCTTTGGTGGTTAACAATTGATATTTTGATAGTGGCTTCGTATTGGTTTTAGCTTTGTATTGTCTTTATGGCCATTTTGTTTTTGTTTGTCTTTTACCTTTTTTTTTATTGTTATCTAGTTGTTGTACTTGTAAGATTATACATTTTTTTATGTGAACTCTTCAATTTGTTTAAGGTTTTGAATTATTGAAAAACAATTACACATTTACCTTAACTGTACTTTAATGTAAAATACTTTCTCCTCCTATACACATCTATATTTAACTGTAAAATACTTCTTTTGTCACAGAAAATGTCACATTTAACTTTGATCTTCAATATATGCAATACTTTAACCATGATTATTTTTTCATATCTTATCTCAATAAGACTTGTATTATTATTTTAGCAAAAACATTTTATGTCACAAATCTAAAGATGATAATCTCATACATAAATTAACATATAGTTCGATACCTTAATGGCCAAAACTTATAAAATTTGACCTTTAATGGATACTCGTTTTAAATAATGTTAGTTTGTTGAAACACGTATGATAAGCATATAGAACACATACATACAAATTGAGCATTTAAAAGAGAAAATACATAATAAGAATTATTTTCAACTTTGACAATTATAACGTTTAATATGCATTTAATACTGATCCATTTTTAAAAAGTAAAAATCTTAGATCTAAAATTAGTATAATTACCCGACTTTATTAATGTTCAAATTAAAAAATTACCATATAAAATATAAATTTTTCGTGTACTGTAATTTTGTAAAAACCAGCATTTGTAGGAATAATTGTTTGTTTTTCTCAAAAAAAAAAGTGTTTGTATTTTTAAACTATGTTGATGAATACTACACACATTTAATCCTCACATTATATTTTAGTAACACGTGGGAGTATTTAGCACAGGTTAAACTACACTTTTTAGATGGATTAAAGAACAATTCCTTCAGATGCCAGAATTTGGTAAAACAAAATTTTTTTAAAAAAAAGGGAAAAGAAAGGGAATTATCCATATAAAGAAAGGTGAAGTGTGGAAGTCAAGGAAGGAGAGTTAGTAAAGCCGCCGAAAAAGAGGCCAATAACCGGGACCGGGCATTGGCGGTAGAAAGTGTAACGTTGACTTGGGCCACATCACATCCCTTGAACTTTGCTTATTAACCCAAATTCAATGTCGGCATGTAACAGCCTGTAGGAGGTCGACGCCTAATCTAGTAACATACTCCGTCCCTCCGGTGTCAATTTTCGTAATTACATTATTCTTTTTTTTATTTGTCAATTTTATATTTTTAGGCCATGTTCTTTTTTGTGGTTGGCAAACTGCGGTGCCACAACCTACCGCAGTTTACCACAACCCGCCACATAATACCGTTCCACCACAATTCACCACAACCCACCACAAATTATTTTTTACAATTACCAATACAATATTATATATATATACAAAAAACTCACCACAACATACTAATAACTTGCCACAATTACACCACAACCCGCCACAATTTCATCACACCATACCGCGCTATATTGCAAAATACCGCATAAAAGAACAGGGCCTTAATAGATAAAATACTCATATTGCCTTTAATTAATGAAAATAATTTTTAATTTATTTTTTAAAATTATTCTTTATTCCTTTCTTTCTCTTCATGAGAGGCATATTTGTCCATACTTAATTTTTTCACTCTATTACTAAGGTACATTGGTTTTGCAAAGTTAGTTTGTGACACTTAAAAAGGGACGGAGAGAGTATATTGACATCACACGGGATAAGAATAGAATGAAGTCATGTAAGATATTTCAATGGTGAGAATGAAACTCGTTTCACGATACTCTCATCGTCAATCTCGCGAGACAAATTTAAAAATGAGTTTAACACACTAATATTTTATTCATATTTTTTTCTTTGTACCCCTCTATCTCATTTTTGTCAATAACCAAATTAATTATATTATTAAGTAGAATCCGTTTATTTTTTTTTAATTAATATAAGTCAAACTCTTGCTCACCATTATAAAACTAACTAACTAAACTGCTCCCTCTGTCCCGAATTATTTGTCCACTATTCCATTTTTGGATGTCTCAAAAATCAAAATTATGTCCACTTTCCTAAAATGAAAAATTTTATTTTTTTGAAATTTCTAAAATACCCTTTATTTGAATTTTAAAAGCATTTAAATATGAAAGAGAAAAATATAAATAGTAGTTTTGAAGTTAAAACTAAGAGTATTAATAATATTTTATTGTTAATTGATATTAATTTGTTGATTTTCCTTAAAATATTTACTAAATTAAAGAAGATAAATAATTTAGGACGGAGGGAATGCTAAAGAATAAAATTTTACTGTCAAAGACATATATTTTAAATATTGAAAGTGAACAATTATAATGGTAAAAAGTAAACAACTTAATATATAGTAATATTTCAAGGATGTCCTCGAGTGCACATAATGAATTACACTATACATACCCGTCAACATCACTCCCGCCGACTTTCTCTTTGTTTGCTTTCTCTCTCCAGAAAACTCCTCCTACACCCGTAAAAGATTTGGATTCCTCATTCTTTCTACAACCCACATAAATTAAATTGTTTTATATTTTTATGCTTCACACGTGTTGAGCTTTACTATGCACACGTGGAATCCACTTGGACACTTTCACACAATTTTTTCTGGATAAGGCTTCCATTTCATGGTCATGATGCTCATCTTATGTCATTTTTTTTATTCTTATTATTATTGGACTTTTTGTTTGATTAAATTCATTTTAATTATGTCACCAGGCTCACCACTTATCATGGTTACTTTTATTAAACACCTCTATTTACTGTTTTGGAAGTATCGCAAGATTCCTCCTAAAAACAGAAATTGTTACAAGATTCGAGCTTAATGCATTACGAATGTTATAAATTCATTTATTAATTAATGTATAAATATTAAATTAATGTGAATAAATATTGATCATGATGAATATTTGATTGAAGATATGATTGATGGTTAATTAACACAATAATGGTTAGATGTTAAAAGTGATTACTCTTCATTCAAATCATTCCTATTTATTTGTTCATTTAATCAAGATTTTTATTCCTAGTTATTTATTACTGTACATTCACAATATAATTTTTTTTTACCAATTAATTTTCATATCTATATACTATGTTTCTTATACCTAAATTTTACCATAATTTAAATAATTTAATATTTTTTCCTTAACTTTAATACTTATGTTAGTATATATCTCTCCACTTATCTAAAGTAAAGAATAAATAAAGATAAAGAGAATAATTAAGAGTTATGATAGATTGAAAGAAAACCATTAATTAAAATTAAAAAGAAACTAACAAGCACCCAGTACTATACTACAGTAAGTGAGTTAATTTTTAATAATTTAGTTTTGTTTTTATTCGTAACAGTGCTTTCTAACCTTTTTTTGGAAGTGACTTTAGAGTGATGAAGTTGTCAAAGTTAGTTAGAATGGTTTAATTGGATAATTAAGTAATGAGATAAAATCTCAACAGCTACATGCCAACATGTGTGAAGCAGCCACCTGCGTGACAATGATCGTTGATTACATAAAAATATATGGCTGCTGATTGATCTTAGATTCAAAGTCACAATTGAAATTGAAATCCTTGAAATTAGGATTAAATATTAAACACGAAACTATATATTGTCGGACTTAGGGTCAATTAATTCATATTTAGTATTATAAATCATTAAATCAGAAGTTGCGATAATTATAAAAGAAAACTTTTAAATATAGATGATATAGAAGATATTCAAGTCACATTATGAAGATCTGGAAGCAGGTGATAGAGAAGAAGTTAAGGAATGTTTTTGGGGTATCGGATAATCAATTTGATTTCATGTATGAGAGATCGACCATAGAAATTATCCATCTTTTGTGCAGCCTATAGAGCATTATGGGAAAGGAGGAAGGACCTCTATATGGATTGATTTAGAGAAAGTCTATAATAGAGTACTGAGGGAAATGTTGTGTAAGTGCCTTAAGGCAAAAGGGGTTCAATATCCTTACATTTGAGTCATATCAGTATACCTTAAATGCCAAAATCTGTCAAAAAATTTCTACTGTTCCAATGAACAGTAAATGATTTACTGTTCCAATGAACAGTATTCAAGATTATTTTGGTCATGGAAGTCTATCATAGCGTAGAAGAAAAATACGGTGGTGTTATTCTCAATCAAATTTTCCATCTCCTCTCTCACCAGACCAATTTTGCATGTCTCTGATTTTTGTTCATTACCTAAGACAACTGGTTCAACATCTCAAAGATCCAATTTTCTCTTGTGTTTTGTAATATGATGATCTTTATATTGTTACAAGGATTGATTTGGCTGTGCTGTGATTTTAGGGTATGACTGGTGCTATGAGGCGGCATTCATGGCTGTTTGAAGAGCACAACGTTTTGGAATTCAGTAGGTAACATTTTATTTTCCTCCAATTTAATTTTTGAGTTTTGATTATATGAATTTCCTTGATTTTCAATTTGGGGAGTCTTAATTTTGGCCAGGATTTTTATTTTCTTGTGAGTTGTGATTAATCAAATTGAATTTTTGTTGCATGTGATTTTGTTTTATCATATGGTTGTTCCCATTGATGAGTCTGCCTTTGATCCTGATCTTTCCTCCTACACTAATCCCACTTTTATAGGTGATATGTTTATCCATTTTTTCCCCTGTTAGGCTCACCTCTTACATTTTGATTTATCCGTGGATATCATGAGTTTGGGAGTAATCAAGCGCAACATGCATGACTATATTGGTTTGAATATTAGGCTAGATGATTGGTTTTGTGTTGCATTTAAGCCATTCTGGTGAAATAATTGGATTAATTTCATTTTTGGCAGCTTCATACATTTTACATACCATTTGACCATAATAACAGCTACGACCACTGAATGATGTGCATGATTTAACAGTCTATTATGATAGATTTAATTATCACACAGTAGGATTCTTTGATCAAATTGATATTTGACGTTTTGTATCTGTGTGTGTATCAAAATACAATATATTATATCATCGTTGTCATATCTTAATTTTTATGCTTATGTGATACTAAAAAAAACTACCAGACTCACCATAAAAGATATTATCAAACATGGGATTCAGATAGCTAGGGGAAAAGGAGCGAAGAGGGAGACAAATATATATCAACACCAGCTTCGATGCACATGCACACAGCTTTCTGGTGTCTTTAATCAGGGTATTTAATTTGTCATTTTTTTCAGGATCTTGGATTTTCTCTGGCCCATCACCATTTCTTAAGTCTGAATTTGTCTTCTGCAAGGTTTTTTTTTGATAAGTAGTGGCAGAAGCCCATTTATTGAAAAAAGACAAAGTCTTTCAAGCATGGCAATACAAATAGCTCAACAAAACAACAATGCCACATAGAGAGACTATCAATCATATAGCTTGTGACAGCATCCAACCCACATAGCCCCACCAATTGACAGTAGCCACCCATTGATCAATCATACCTTTTTGGCTTCTTAGTGTAATGCTTCCTGCATGAATTTCTAAACACTTATTTGAACATGCCAAGTCCACCAGAGAACAACAATGAACTTTTGCATCACAATCTCTGCCTGCACCTGTTTGTTGCTAATGAATGAAAGAATTTGATATTTTGAACCCCACACTGTAGTAGCTTGTATCTAGATTTATGCTGTCAGTTATCTCATTCTTGATTGTATGACGCGTAAGAGAGCCATGACTGCACCTCTTCAGACTGTGTCATAAACATTGAAACTTCCACCCACCGCATTTTGGTCAAATTTCCACTTCAACTTCTAAGATCTTGATATTTCCATGCCCATCTAAACAGCCAAGAACCACTTTCAAAGAAGCAGAAGCAAACCCCCCAATGTGATGTGCAGCTTTTCACCACTCCAATGCACCCAGAACACAACATGTAATTTTGCCCAATTAGATCTATTTTTGCCCAATCTTTTTCACTGGGTGATATAGGGGAGTTGTTATGGGTTATTAGGCTGAGCTGGCAGAAAATGTAGTTACTTAGCGAGGGTTATTATAGTTAAGTTGAGCCAGAAGAGATGGGAAGCAATTGTATATAAGTACTAAATAAATACAATTAAATACTAAATACAAATATAATTACCACCTATCTCTTTCTCTTTGTCTCTATTTAATCCATTTATTTTTTTTGATAGAATGATTATATAGACTTTGAAGGCAAATCTGTACTACTTATTAATTTGATCTTTCTTTTTTATTAAAATTTAGGCATGCATTTCTCCTTCCTTTGCTTTCTGTTACAAGTTTTTCCCCCCTTCTGTTGCTATTAATATGTACAAGCTTTGTGGGTCGATCATGTCACTTAATTTAGCTGTGATGTGTAATTCCATCATCATTTATATTGGATTGTGATGCATTGCATAGGTGAAACACCATTTTAATTAATAATGGAGTTAATGTTAATTGCAGAATAATGGAATAGATGGTCCCATAAATGACATACTCTCAGTTTTGAGATTGAAAATGAACAAAGCTGCCCTACTTGACCCAGAGATTAAGCTTCTTGATCATGTGACCAACAATATAGGCTTAGATAAGGAAGCCATTATCAGAAACCAACAGCAGATCATAAAAACAATTTTGTACTGAGTTTAGCTTGTGATCAATTATATCATAATTTCCAAGTCCTGACTTTAATTGGTTTTTGGCAGTGTGATTTTTTTATGCTAAAACTATATCATACAGGACAAGTCGATGCTCTGATGAGATAGGAGAGACTATTTCAAGTACAAAGCATGTTGCAATTGCCTTGGGTGAAGAACTTGGCCTACATACAATTGTAACAATTTCTCTCTTTTATTATTAGCATCTTGGCTCGATCTTTGCTCTTTTGTTATTGGGTGTCTTCCATAAAAATCGGGTAATCTTTCCAGCAAGCTTATGCTTCGTCTACATATCAATTGTAAGCTTCTAATTTGTGGTGTTAATCATATAAACAGGACCTCGTTTCTGAAAGCTGAGAGGCTTTCCCTCCACCAAGGATTTTGTAAAAAGATTCAGGTTAATGATCAAGTATTTGCCCTTTGCTTGATGAGCAATTCAAGTGTAATATCAATGGTATTAACAAAAGGTTAGATTGAAGCCTAAGGCTACTCCTTGTCAAGGTAATATACTCTAAATTTGATTTTTTTTATAGGTTCTCTTGTTTTTTTCGGTGATTGATACAGTTTAATCTAATCATAGATCTTCATTCTAGCTTGCTCCATCGATTTCTCCTCCCCGTCCTTCAATCTCTCCAAGTCTGTATCTCCCTATTTGAATTATTTCACTTG
The DNA here is from genome assembly GCA_029582165.1 of Portulaca oleracea. NCBI lineage: Eukaryota > Viridiplantae > Streptophyta > Magnoliopsida > Caryophyllales > Portulacaceae > Portulaca > Portulaca oleracea. Next base: position 16,064,645 of record CM055889.1, on the reverse strand, counting down.
CAACGTAAGAGTCATTGTTACTATTTGTTAATCTCAACACCAACATGCTCTCATTTTTCCTCCCTCTCTCAATCTAAGCTGATTTTGCTAGGACCATTCAATATCATTTTATTTGATTTGGATGTTTAGTTCTTAACTTCAAGACAAATGTGGATTTCATGTGTAAAATGGTATAAAGGAAAGATATAAGTTTTATTTTAAGAAATGCTTTAATGTTGTAGTTTGTTTTAATTGTTTGATTTTCATGCTTTAATACGCTTTGTGGCACAATGTTTCATTGGCTAGATCAGAGAAGTCTATTATGAGTATTTGTAGCGTCACATACATGGGTTTCTCTGAACATCATAGCTAATGAACTAGAACCAACACAAGGCTAATAGAACATGTATGAGATCAAGGTCATTCTCTTTAAATTCGTAAAATAGAGGTGATTTAATTTTATCTTACTTATTTGACCGAGTATGCAACAATATGGATGAAGGCACTATCAAGTGTATGAGAAAAATTTGGTGTACACGTACATCTACATTTTTGTCTGTTATTGTGCGTTGCTAATTGACAATACGAAGCCTTGTGAACTCTAAGATTATAAAATTTGTCTCTATTTTAGGGAGTTTTTGCTTATTGTGTTTTCATTCTTTGCATTGCAATTGCTTTTTATTGTCGACTTTCCGAATCTAAAATATGCACAGGAGGTTTTGATTGTAGATACATTTCTTTGGCTAATTTTAATCATGGCAATATTGATTTTGTGTTATGTCCTTAATTAATAATTATACTCCATCCTTGTCTTGCAATTTTTAAAGCCCTCATGCGTATGTGGATCTCATACCTTCCAACTGTCACTTGAGTTTAACATAGTTAATTGTTCTGCTCAAAATATTTTAATGATCCCATTTAATTTGGACTTCTAATTCATAAAGACAAGGACAATTGATGACCTTATAAGAGTAATCAACATGATTAGGTTTCCAAGTTTCAATCCCCTCCCAATCATTCAAGAGTAGCGGGAAAAAAGACTACATTTAGAAACGTACTGCCCCCTAAAAAAAAGGAAGTGTAGTATTATCCATAGTCTGAGTTCATCATATCATGTAAGCTAATTATTTTCGCTGCGCGCAACGCGCGCGCCAAACCCCTAGTTAAAGATATGTATGACAATGTTAAAACCTATGTTAAGACTAAGGTAAGTTCTATAACAGAGTTTCATGTGGATATTGGGCTTCATCAAGGGTCGATTGTCACTCCGTTTCTTTTTATTGTGGTTATGGATGAGTTGACTAAAGACATTCAGGATGAGTGGTCGTAGGGTATGCTCTTCGCGGATGATATAGTTCTAATTGATGAATCATGTGAGAGAGTAAATTAAATGATAGAGTAGTGCTTTAGCGTAATACCTTGAAATCTAAAGATTTTAGACTACGTAGATCAAAGACAGAGTATATGAGGTGTGGTTTTAGTGGGGTTATTTAGGAGGACTATAGTCAAGCTATTACCATGTGAGGAGTGAGTATTCCTGGGGTGGAGAAATTTAGATACTTGGGATCTATTGTGCAGAGCGATGGAGATATAAGCGAGGATGTAATGCATCAAATTAAGGTGGGTAGGCTCAAGTGGAAGGTCACTCCAAGAGTGTTGTTTGATAAGAGGATCCCATTTAAGCTCAAGGGTAAGGTGTATCATAATTAGTCTAGTTACGTTATATGTTTTGGAGTGTTGGGTTACAAAGAAGTCGCATTGTCAAAGGTTGAAGGTAGCAGAGATGTAGATGATCCGATGGATTTGCGGGTTCACCAAATTGGATAAGATTAGGAATGAAGTGTATCGTGATAAGTTAGCGGTATTTATTGAAGATAAATTGCGAGAGAATAAACTAAGGTGGTTTGGTCGTGCGTATAGGAGGGGTGAAGATGCGACAGTTCGGAGATGAGAGAGGTGATCGAGCCGATTTAAAGCATATAGGGTTAGTGGAGGACATGACACTGGATATGGGTAACTGGGTGAGAGGATAAAGGGTTATCGGTTAGGCAATGTGCTGCCTTTTCTGAGTGTTCCATGTTTTATCCTTATGTTTGTTTTTTTTTCAAGTGCATTTGATACGCTAAATACTCAATGGTTAAATCTCATAGGTATATAATTTTCATTCTCCTCATACATGGAGGGAATGCTGCCTACATCTAGACTCCCTCGGACCCACGTTAACACAATCATACCGAGGTTTGTTGTTTCCGTAAATCATTAGATCAAAAATGTCATATTATTAATTTATCAGTAGTGCCTTAAGTGTAAATAGTGAATGATTCATGTTATATTGTGTTATATCAAAGAACTTGTTTATTTCATTGATAATCAAATCAGAGAAATATAAAATTCAATAGATATAGACATTGTTTAGGATAACTTTCACCAAGGGTGTGTTGGTGCAAAGCTAAACTATTTTCTATTAAAACTATTTTCTTACAAAATGAATTTTCATTTGATATTTTCACGTGTTTGGTACATAGACAAATGGTTTTCCTGAAAAAAAAAATCACCTATTTGGCACATAGATAGATAGATAGATAGATAGATAGATAGATAGATAGATAGAGAGAGAGAGAGAGAGAGAGAGAGAGAGAGAACATATTAAAATGGGTGTATTAGAGAGAGAAATATTAATGCGTGAAAGAGAGTGGTGGTGGCCAGAGAGAGAGAGAGAGAGAGAGAGAAGAATGAGTGAGGGAGGGAGAGAGGGAGAAGATGGTTCTCGTGAGATTGGAGTCGAGAAAATAATTTACAAAGGTGTGAGAGAAATGATTTTCTGGAAAATTGTTTTCTCCATTTTTCGGTCGCCAAACATCGAAAAATGGGAAAATCATTCTCCACAAAATGATTTCATCTCTACCAAACACACCCCAAATTAAAACTCTAATCGAATGATTATTCACTACAAGAAGGTTGTTAAAATAAGACGGTTTTGAATGGTCGTAGATAGGCTTAAACGGTTGCAGCTAGATATAACACCCCGAATATGTGGTTAAAGTGTGGTTTAAAAGGATTGAAATGACTACTTATATCACCAAGGTGCACTTTCTCTTACGGTAGCTCATCCGTTGGGAACTCTTAAGTTAAGCGAGTTTGGCTAGGAGTAGTCTCAGAATGGGTAACCTCCTGGGAAAGTTTCCCAGACAGCGTGTGAGCGAGGACGAAGCACGCTGGAAAGACTTATGGTGATTTATGGGGCCAGTCAGCGATCCTTGAAGCAGTTTTCGGTAATGTCCGCAGCCCGGGAAGGACCGAGGTGTTACACTAGAGGCGCGTGACCATTCATTTGCGACCGAAGGGTCGTCTGAGAGGCGCGGGACCGTTCAGTGAACGTTCACAAAATTGAACGGTCGCCCAGTTCCGATTTTTTTTTCAATCAAAATTACTTGGAACAATTACCTAATTACAATCCAACCCAAATATTGAACTAGATCCAGAACAAGGGAGAAGGGAAAAACGAATATGAATCAAGCAACCCAACATATTAAACCCTAGAAACTTGAACATGAACATAAAAAATCGAATAAAACATCCCCAGAAAATCAAGACAAACCCAGAAGTTACGCAAATAAGAAGCAAGAAGCAAGAAACAATCAACCCAGAGAATGTATTAAACTTGTGAAAGTATCAAAATCCAGATCTGATTACATAAACTTAAGATCCGATTACAAGATAAACAAGACAAATGTGAATTAAACATGCGAAAGTTAAATTTAATCTAAACCCTAAACCTAAAAATGAAATCTTTCACACCGTCTACACCTTCGGCTTCTCTACTCCCCTTTTATACTTGAATTGCTCAATTCTTCCACAAAGCTTGACCGTTCGATCTCTTCCCTTGAACGTTTAGATGGTGGCGCTCGATCTTGCTACTTTTGTGTTGCATGTCGGGCTTCATGTGACGAGAAAGAGAATGTGATGGAGATCGGTTTGAGAGAGGGGAATGGAGAAGAAGAAGGGTGAGAGAGAGAGGGAATCGGTGAGATGAGGGAGAATCGGGAAAGATAGAGACGATGAAATTAGGGAATAGGAAGGGGGGTTTCGATCTGACAATTAATAACAAGCGTGCGACCGTTTAATTGAACGGTCGTGCTTTTGAGCGGCCATTCAATTGAGCGACCGTTGAATGGTTGGTCGCAAAGGGAACAGTCGTCGTTCGAAAAATGCGACGATTCAATAAACATCGCAAGGAATGGTCTTCTCCGGGTTTCCATCTTGTAGTGATTAATTTTCGTATACTAGTATTTTTAAGTAGTATTTAGCGTTTTAAGTAGCGTTTTTTGAAATACTAATAAAGTTAGCCTTTAGTGTTTGGAGTGGTGTTTCTATTAGGCTGATGTGTGGAGCCGAAATCGGTGTTTGGGTCGAGTCTTGAGCAAGGGAGGAGGAAGATTAGGGATCAGACTAAGGAGTAATGAGGGTGGGAATCTAGCTGTTCGAAGGAAGCTTAAAGAACATCATAACTAGAGGCCACTTCGAGCATCTTAGAGTAGGGGCTTCAGTCCGTGGCTCCTCTTTGGCATTGGTAGTGTGTTGTTCTAGTGATGGGTTTCTCAGTTTTGCCTCTGATTAGTGGTTTATCACCTCTTGATGTTTCTGTGACTATCAAGGTAAATATTACACCCTAGTTTATTGTTGTTAGCATTGTACTGTATAATAGGCCTTGAGTTAATGTGATTCATTATATCACAAGAAATTGACCTGTAATCTCTGTGTCTCTGAGTGAGTTGTATGATGCGAATCAACTCTGAGTGTTGAGTCATTAGGTTGTAACTCTAGAGAGATCGAAAGAAATTACAGATATTTGAGAATATGTGATAAGTACTATAATCCTCTGATAGTGCATTGTTCGTGTTTTTTTTCGGTTTGGGTTTTCACTTAAAAATCTTGTGTCAATCTTTATTACTATTGCCTTTATTATTGTTAGTATGCTAACAACGCCTCGATATTCTAACCAATGACATCAAAGCTTTAGTTGGGTGTGTTGTTGCTCTATAGGCTGAGAAACAATGGAAGGCGAGGAAAAATATTGTGAAGTTTGATGGAAAAAAAAAAAAAACTACACTTGGTGGATGATGCAAATTGAGGACGCGCTCTACCGGCAAAGGCTGCATCTTACGTTGAGTGACAAGCCATATGGGATGAATCAGAAGGATAAAGACTTGCTTGATTGTTAGGTGCTTAGTACTTGAGACTAACGGTAGCGAGGAACGTGGCTTTCATCATGAAGGATGAAAAAACGAGGAAAGGGTTGTTGAAGTCTTTGAGGAACATATATGAGAAAACTTGGGTGGTGAACAAGGTATTTTACGTGGTTTATTCACATGTAGGATGCAAGAGTCTAGTGTTATGCATGATCATATTAATGAATGAACTTGACCTCGTCTAAGTTTTACTTGAAGAGGACTTAATTTTGATGATGAGACTAAGGCCTACATTCTGTTGGCTACCCTTAGCTAAATCTTGGAATATGTTCGCAACTACTATAAGGAGCTCTTGTGGGAAACAGGCTATGAAATTTGATGAGTTGTGTAATATTATTCTAAGTGAAAGTATTCATAGGAACGATTCTGATGAGTTTGAGTCTTCGGTAGAAGGAATAATGGGACGACGCCTAATCGAAGTCAGTCTAAAGCTAGAAGTCAGAATCAATGCTCTGTGTTCGCTAACTCCGTCATACTAACGGTGCGCTGGCTGCTGTAGAATCGATTAAGGAACTCTTGCAACATTTCTCCTCAATTGTCGACGGAATCCAGTTCCAAGTTCGTGTAAAAGGCGATTCATTTAAGGGTTCTCATAAATTGCTTCACCAGGTGATCTCTCTTGGTCCCAACATCATTGCAAGTCTCAGTAAAATGCGCTATATGCTATTTGGAATCCCCTTTGCCATCAAAGTGGGTGAATTTTGGCGACTGATAGCCATGAGGGATCCCAAGGGCGTCAATTCTCTTTGTGTGAGGCTTCATGTACAACTAAGTTTTATGAGAGTCTCCCCCGGTTTGAACTTTTATCGCATCGGCTACTAGGTTTTGGATCTGCTCAAAAGACAATGAGCCCGAGCCAAATCCTTCTTCATATTCTCATCTTCGTTAAAATCTTTGTGATTGGATCCTCTGTCAGAATCTGCATTTCCTAAAAATTCATCGAAGTTGCTAGCAGGTTGCTTTTCTAACTTCTTCGTCAATTTCTTGATACACTCATCTTGCCGCTTAATATGATTCGTCTTTTCCTTGCCTTTTTTTCTTAAGTCTTGTCAACATGACCTTCATAATCTTGAGTTCTTCTTCGTAGTTAACAACATCTGTGACCATGACAGGAATAATAACCATGTCAATGGAGTCAGTATCGGAATTGGAAGAGAGTGAATCTCTTGGAGACTTTGGCATTTCTTCACCATCTTCACAATCTCCATCCTCTTCATCAATGATTGATGGCGGAGTTCATACATCCATTAAGGGGCTATCTCCTTCAAAGCGAGGACTTGACTAGAAATAGTTTGGTTTGCCCTCAGCAAGTTGGAGTCAACGACTTGCAATAGGTGCAATCGCAACAATTTGTTTCTTAGCCTCGATAACGGCGATCCTGGCAGCCCTTCTAGTGATTACGCCGTTGGGTGTCACACTAGTTGTTGATTCTTGTGACTTGGATCAAACAACTTTCTTCGAAGCATGATAGATGTTGTTCTTAGAAGTCATCTTCTTCAAAAGATGAGTAGTTTGTTCTTGGAGAAAGAGATGAGAGGCAGATATGTCTCACCGAGCATGGCAAAATTTGTAAACACAAATTTGCGCATCTAAAATGAATAAAGAACAGAAATTAGTGAACAAATGTAATTGTAGTAATTTCAAAAGATTTTGGGTACAATTTCTGTGTATTGGTTACAAAATAATAATGTAACTGCTCCGATTTGATCTCCTTGAATGAACTGAATGAGTCTTGAATGAGTGTAGTCTTGAATGAATGTGCTCTTGAACGAGTGTGATCTTGAACGAGGGTTGTAGAGACTTCATCCCGATCAAGAGAAACGGTTTCATCTCCCACAAATAAACTACCCGAGGCTAGGTTTTGCTGTGCTTGTTGTCTTCGAGGGAAAGAGTATGTGAATTTTCTCCGAGTATTTCGAACTCAACCTTCCAAACGAAGGATAAAAGTCTCTATTTATGGAGAACTTGGTCTAACATTTGGGCTTATTTAATCTCTTTAAAAGGAAAAGGAAAAAATATTTATTTGATGTGTCATATGTCACACGTGACATAGTTTAATTGGCCGAAATATATTATCAATTAACTTTTAATTAAATGAACCACCATAGTTAATTTGATACATGGCGGATTATAATTGGTCAAATTAAAATAACTTGAATTTCCATGTAGCCAGCGATTACTAATGACGCCCTAATCGAATGAATTCCATCATATGGGTATATTTCATGCATTTTTTTTTGTGAATTTTAAAAATTATGGATAAAAATATAATTTTGCACAATTTTATTAATACCAAACGTAAGTAGATCGGTTTTTTTTTTTCATTCCCGAGGAAGGACATGAGGATCACGGGGTTTTAATTTATATAAGAGAAAGGGACCCAACATTGCTAATGTGACATGCCAAGTGTACAATCAATTTTATTTTTTTTTGTTTCAATTGCTCCACCCCCTCTCTCTTCTCTTGTTCACATATAGGATATCTACAAAGGTGAACCATGATTCGCCTTATAAGACATTCGGAAAAGACCACCCCTTCTTAACTTTCTTTCTCTTCGAATTCTCAACGCCTACTCTCATACTCCCTCTCTCTAACTTCCCAAACCACTACCCGCACATGTCCAAAAAATCTTCCTTAGTACTTGATAGTTTATTTGCTTAATGGATCATCCTTGTTGATCAATTATCCTTTTCTTTCCCGGAGGTCTTGATCCAAATAAGCAAGTCTTTGTACTATTATGGCCAAGACAATGGGTTTTACTTTTGGACCCTTTACTTTTACCTTGGGCTTGAATAGAAATGCTGAAATACAAACTTCTACCAAAGCCCAGCTGCCCGCACAAATAAACGGCCTGCAATGCAAGTACTCCCTCTGTTCCATATTAATTGTCATAATTTTGACTTTCACAGTCTCCAATATTATTCTTTGATTGATAATTTCTTGTATAATATGTTATTAACAATTGCAATATTATACTTTTATGATAATATTTTTTGTTACGAATCTAGTGGTGATAATTTTGTATAGCAATTCATTGTATATATTGAGAAATTTCTGATCAAATTTTTTAAAGTTTGATTGTATAATTTCCAAAAATGACAGTTAATATGGAACGGAGGGAGCATTACTTTTTTTTTTTGGTTTTTGAAAGAATCATACTTTCAACTATTCGCGGTTGAGACGGTCAAGCTATTACTTGTTGACCAAGCTCCTTGCTCCTTGCTCCTTGCTCCTTGCTCCTTGCTCCTTGCTCCCCACGCTTTCCCCTTCTTCATAAATACCAAACCCCAATATGATAAAAAAAAAACCCAGAGAAACAAACTGCACTTCACGATCACATTCTCTCTCTAAAACTTCTCTCCTCAAACCCTTCTAACCCCCCAAAACCCGGTCCACCCTCCCAAGACCCGGACAATCCCAACCCGACCCGAAAATGAAGAGGGAAGGACGCCCGCACGGTATGGTCCGAACCTTCACCATCCTACCCTCCCCACTAAACCCACGACCCGCGGCCCGGATCCTTAACAAGCTCGACTCTGCTCCGGTCGCCGGAATCTTCACCAAGGTCCCGGCGAAGCCCACCAACCACTCCAAATTCACCGGAAAATGCGAGCGTGTCCGGTGCTCCGACTGCCACATCCACCCCGTCGGAAAGTCGAAAGATAAATCCAAGGGCACCCAGAAAAGCAGGTCATCTGATGCTGCTTTGAATTATAAGCTCGTCACTTGGCGGGTCATGTCGGATCGCGATCCCGGGTCGAGGAAGAGTCCGCTTGCGTCTGGGTATTCTGCGTCTCGGATCTTGGATGTGTTGGCTGATCATGATGATGATGGTCAGTTTGACTTTGATGATGATCATCTAGATGATGGATGCGATGTTGTTGAAGATAATGTTTGTGTTGATGTGGATGATGTGATTAATGATGATCATTGTGTTGTTAATGATGATGATGATGATGAGAAGGTGATGAATTTCATTGATGTTGGGGTGGTGTGGGACCCAGTGGAGGATGATGAAGGATGGTCGCTCGTCGTTGCCGGACGGTGATGATGATTTCAATGCGATTGATCTCTATAGCTTGCTTTGATTAATTGTGGTTGTTGTTCATAATGTTTGTTTCTGTAAGTGAAAATATTGGGAATGTTGTCGAGGTTTTTACGGCAACAGCCAATGGAATAAAAGGATTTTCTGCTAATATTTAAAGGAGATTGCATGATTTGAGGTTTCAATGTCAAGATACCCAGAATAGTTGGGGGAATTTGTTCATAAATCAAAGGATACACTTACCGTAGTTGAGATGACAATTACCGTAAGTAAAATAAATTTTATTCGTATATATGTCAAAGATTTATCTTGATTATTATCTTTTTGATATATATATTGTAAAATATATTTTTTTTAAATTTTAGTCTATTTAAAAAAATTTGAATAAATATTTTTCAAAATATGCTTATTTACTATGCAAAAACTTAAAGTTAAGGTATTTAAATTTTAAAAAATTTCATAAAATTTTTTTAATTAAAAAATATAGTTTATAATGTTGTACTAAATAAAAAAAATGAGAAACGAAAAGATAAAAATTGACAAATATATAGATAAAATTATTTTCATTGTGGTGTTTGTTATAGTTGACAATCATTATAAATTTTTCCTAAATGAAATCTCACTATGAACATGCTTACATGCATGTTTAATTAGGTGCAATTCCAATGATATTTTTAACTAAAAATATGAAACGTTATTTTGGAAAGGGTGCTTGAAATGTTAAAAAGGTACCTCCGCCTTTATTTGAGTGTCTCCTAGATATCAGTGTCAAACATTTTAATTATTAATATCTTAATTTGGACAATGATTCATAAAACAAAATTAATATCATTAGAGTCGTGATAAAAAATGCTATTGAGTATAATATCATATTTTTCACAAAAATATTATATGAGAAATTGTTGATCAATGATGGACCTCAAAAAGCGTGAATTACAATTAATAAAAAACGGAGGGACTCTCCGTTGCATATTAATTGTCGTCTTTGAAAATTGTGTAGCTAAATGTCAAAAATTTTTACCATAAATTTCTCAATATATATAATGAGTTCCTATATAAAATTACTACTGTTAGATTCGTAACAAAAAATATTATAATATTACAATTATTAATAACATATGATATAAGAAATTATCAATCAAAGGGTGACAATGAAGATCATGAAAACCAATATTATGACAATTAATATGGAACTAAAGGAGTATTTAAAATGTCAGCTTATTAAATACTACTTGTCCAATTAAAATTTGAACTTGGTCAAACTATTGAGGCATTGCTCTTTATTGTGGTTGGTAAAATGTGGAAATAATATCATAAAGAAAATTGTGGAAAGTGTGATATGTTCTGGTATAGTTTGATAAGTGTCGTAAATTTTATGGTAAGAATGATGGGTGTGCATGGTAGATGAGGAGAAAAAAAAGTAAAAAGAGAGAAAAGTGAGGAGATGAATAATTATGGTTATTGTGGTGAAATGGGTGGTGTGCTACGATATGGTAAGATGTAATTTGTGAATAATGTGGTAAATTGTAACAAGTGCGGTATAGTACCATGGAAAAGAAGAGAGCCTAACTGCTATGTCAAATCCTAGAACCTACCATAGGCAAAATGAGCTTTTAAGTTGAGGGACCCTGTTTTCTTTTTTTTTTTTTTTTGCGGTAGGTAAAGTGCGGAAATGGTGTGTTATGGTAAATTGTGGAGAGCGTGGTATGTTGCCATACAATATGATAGGTTGTGATAAATTTTGTAATAAGAATTATTAGTGTGGCAGATAAGGAGAGAGAAAAATTGTGAAATATTAGTGTTAAAGCCATGTTCTTTTGTGCGGTTGGTAAGATGCGGAAATAGTTCGGTGTGGTGAAATTATGGAAAATGTAGTGAGGTGTGGAATTAGGGATGACAACGGGGCGGGTGTGAGGGGTATATTCCACGTCCCCATCCCCGCACGGGCAACCCACCCCTATCCCCGCCCCATTACCCGTTGCGCCGGGGGGGGGGGGGATCTTCCCCCATCCCTAGCGGGTCCCAAACCTAGTGGGGCCCCAGCGGGGATGAGATTAAAACAAAAACTAAGGCAATTATGAAATGAGAATGAAGAATTATGGTTAGAGAGAATATATTATTTATATATGTTTAGAGTTTTTGATTAACTAAAATTACAAATTGCACGGAATTATACATATAAATTTAATGTAAGAAGGATATTTATGTATTTTAAAAGAAACTGAGGACGTGGATGATGAATATGTAGTGGGTAACTTTCTTGAACGGGGAAACGGGGGCAGGGACGGGGAAAACTTTTGTCTCCATCCCCGTCCCAATCGTGAGCGGGGATTTTCCCAATAACATGGCGGAACCTTGGTGGGTATGGGGATTCCTCACCGCATTGCCAATCTTATGTGGAATAATATGGTGAAATTTTTGAAAAGCGTGCTTGATGTAGTAGGTGAAGAGAGAAATTGAAAAGTAGAAGAGAAAAGTGAGGAGAGAGAAGTCATGATTGTGGTAACATGTGGTATGGTATGGTAAAGTGTAGAGAATATTGAGTGGTATGGTGAGTTATGGTACCGCATCGTACCGTACAAAAAAAAATGACCTAAATTATATAAATATATTTTCCTCTATTACTTTTTCTATCTTTATATGAGAAAAACTAATAAAAATCACTTGGAATGAAGTTAAAATGAGAAGTAGGAAAAACAAAGTTAGTTAAAATAAGATGGTAGTACGTGTGTATTTACTCAACACCGTAGCTAGGCACGGGTATTTTTATTTAACGTCAATGCAACGTACGGGCATTTGTTAATGTGTGAGTAATTGTGTATATATATTATGTGCCTAGTGCTTCTGCACATTAGCATATATTTGGGCATATGATTTGGGCCACTGAGTTGCATGGACTTCATAGGTGGATACTGAGAAGTTATTGATAGGCTTAAACTTGGGCTATGGGCTACTTCATCATGTCATTTCTTTGTAATTAGGGATGATAGTGAATCATGGACAATGACCCAGACCTGGTCAGAGTCGATCCCTTAAGACAGGTTTGGGTCTGAAAAAATTTGGTGTGTTCGGGTTCGGGCCTGGGCACGGACCCGCAGACCCATCAAAATTTAACACATATAATTTTTTTAAAATGAGGATAAGAGCAATTGTGATTTGTTATTGAATAATCATGAATTTTATTTTATTTTATCTTTACATTTTAAGTTGTGTAATTATATTCTTAAATATTTTTATAATATAATTTTTTCGATGACTTGATGACTTTTGTAATGTTTTTATGTTGCATTCACTCATAGCCTTGTACTTTGAAGGAGACAGTTTATTGGGTTAAAAACAAGTGTATTTAAACAGAATAGTTGTGTATTGTATAGGTGTGCAAGTATGAAATTACCCTAAAATTGATAAATCTAGTAAAAAAGTATATAAGAGAGTTGGTTCCATTAAGGACCGCTAAGGACTTGTGGACCCGCAGACCAGTGGGTCTGGGTTTAGGTCTAGGTTTTACAAACCTATTGGATCCTGGGTCGGGTTTGGGTGCAAGAAAATTAGGCAGGACTGGGTGCAACTGGATCTGACCCAGACCCTGCCCATTGCAATCCCTAATTGCAATATATCTGCTGGATTTTGGAATTTCCTTTTTCTTGAAATTTGATGTGAATATTTTCATCGTTCAAAAGTAAAAAGTTAAGGTTTTCCAAACTGTATATTTGTGTTGCTCTCTTAATTGAATTCTACCTTTTTCAATCTGCTTATCTTAGAAGGATGCATGTGATAAATCATTTGGTTTGTGCTTTTGTCTATGGGCTGGCTTTTAGGTTCTTGTCTGCCTTTGCCTTTGCCTACTGTATACTACCTTGCAACTATTTCTATTTCATCTTTAACTTTGAATGGGGTCAGTTGGTCATATTGGATCATGCTCTCTTTCAACTTCTTTGTTTCAGGTGGTTGTTTCGGAATGATGTAGATCTATATTTTACCCCTTCTGATTTTTTGGTTTCTGATTTTAGCTTTTGGCTTAGAAAGGTCTAAGGGCTGTTCATAGTCCAGTCCGGACCGAAAAAAGGACTGGACCGGACTGAACCGAGAACTGGATTGAATGGACCGAGAAAAGTTCGGTCCAGTCCTCGGTCCAAGAAATTTTTGATGTTCGATCCTTGATCCAACCCATGGACCGAACTGAAGGACCGAAGTTACTAAAATTATAGGGTTTCTTTATGTATAGTCCAGTCCGAACTGGACCGAATAAAGTTCGGTCGGTCAAGTCCCGGACCGAACTTTTTTCGGTCCAATCCTCGGTCCAGCTTAGTCCTCTATTTCGGTCCTCGGTCCTTTCAGTCCAGTCCTATTCAGTCCAGTCCCGGACCGATGAACAGCCTCCTAGCGTCTTGGTAGATTGGGCTGGCTTGCTTGATAGTAGGAAAGAGTTGGGTTTCTCTTTTCTCGACCCTTTTCATAAGATCGGATACTATCAGGAATTTACCCGCTATATACTATCTTTGGTCTATGATGAGCTGATGTATAACTGATGCAAACTAGGGTTTTAATCAATTACACATCAATATGACGTGCAACCAATCCTAGGGTTAGGGTAAGTATAACGTGTGACTTAGGGTTGGATAGATAGTTGGATAGTTCAAGGGAATCAAACTTGATATAGAGACACCACAAGTTGAACCTCTAGGGCTTCTTGTTCTTCTACTTAGTTACATAAACACCTTCTAAGTATTGGAACAAGCTCTACCTCACCATTTGAATAGCCAATTCAAGATAAAATAGTAGAAAAGACAAGAGAAAAACTCTCAAAGTGATTAAAAACTCGTTTTGTATTCATCATGATCGAAAACTGTGTGTCTAGAACGAATACAAGCCTCCCTATTTATACTAGACTAAGTCCTAAACCTCCTAGGCCTATTAACTTGGCGCCAAAGCTACCCTAGGACGAATCCATATTGAACTCCCCTAAGACTCTCCTAATCCTAATTGGATTAGTTGCAAAAAGTGGTGCCAAAATACACACCTTGAATCCGAATTGGATTCTACACTCCTAGTTCCTTCTAGACTCCTCTAGATCCTTCTAGACTCTTCTAACTTGATGCCTAAGCTATTAGATATTACTTGGCATCACACTCAACTAATAATAATAAAAATACAATAATAAACTTGCTAATAATAAAGAAAACACAAAAACTGTGAACTTCTTCTTGAAAATGCTAAAACTGTGAACTTCTTCTTGAAAATGCCAAAACTGTGAACTTCTTCTTGAAAATGCCAAAACTGTGAAATTCTCTTTGGACGCCTCTTGTACGTGAGCTTGGGCCTTCTTTAGCTTGTTTGGACGTCCTCTTAGAAGATAGAGCACACAACATGGGTTGGACGTTGGGCCTCCTTGATGGATCCTTCTTCTAGGGCCTTTTCCACCTCCATGTATATGACTTGGGCCTCCTTTGGTGGCTTAGATGAGTTGGGCTGATCTCCATTATTCTCCATGAACCTAGGGTCTGCAAAGGTGAGACCAAGGCTAAGTAGATCTTCATCATTCTCCCCTTGTTGCAAAGAGTTTGCCCTCAAACTCGATTAAATGAATTGGATCTTCTTATAGGGTGAGCAGGACTGGTCTCCATCACCTTCCATGAATCTAGGGTCCCTAAAGGTGAGACCAAGGTTAGGTGACTTTCCATCATTCTCCCCTTGTTGCAAAGAGTTTGCCCTCAAACTCGGTTGGATGAATTAGCTCCTCATGGACCTAAGGGTGATCCTCTTATGGCCTATCATGAATGAATAAGTATTTTCACGTCCATCATGAATCAAGGATCTATCAAACATCCATGGCCTGCCAAATAAGATGTGACACGCATCTATGTGCATAATTTCATACCAAATTGAATCATGATACATGTTACCTATAGGGAATTGCACCAAACATCTTCTAGTAACTTGAATGCCCTGACCTTGATGAATCCATTGGATCGTATATGGAGCTGGATGGGGTGTCCTGGGCACTTGCAATTCGTCCAAGAGACTTGGATATCACATTAGCTTGGCTGCCTCCATCAATAATCAAAGAGCAAGGTTTGTTCTTAATTGTACACTGAGTTCAAAAAATAGCCTCTCTTTGTGTTTCTTCCTCCATTGGAGAGCCATGAAGGATTAATAGCTCTCCTTCATCTGGACCCACTTCAACTTCTTCATAAACTGTCTCTTCTTTAGTTTCCTCTTGTTCTTCCCCACAATCTGGTTCAGTTTTAATGAATAGAGCGTTTTGAAATTCTACCAAGGACACGATTTTCTGGTTTGGACATTCAGCTGCAATATGGCCAAGTCCTTGGCACTTGAAACACCTTCTCCTTGTATCTATAGGCTTATTCACGGCAGAGGGTGGGTTCTTTTGTGGGTTTACGGGCTGTTTGGACGTAGGGTTTCTTGTGTTTGGAAATTTTGTTGGGTTTTGCTGTACTTGTGAGGGATATGGAATAGGTTCTTTAGGTGTTGTAGGGTTTTCGTTTGACATCTCTTTCCCCCTTCTCTTTCGTTGCTATTCAATTTTATGAGCTAAAGTACTCAATTCATTAAGTATAGAGTAGGGTTGAAGTTCCACAACATACCTTATCCTTTCATTCAATCCAACTAAATACCTCACAAGCGTTTGAGGTTCATCCTCCTTTAGATCATATCTCCACAGTAGTTATCTTTGAAGTAGCTCACAGGAAGAAACTTAAAGTGAAGTTTCTTCTTCATCTTCTCCCAAGTTCGAATCTTTTCTTTCCCAACATGCTGCCTCTTCTTCTGTATGTTAGTCCACCAAATACTAGCATGTTTTCGAAGTTTAAGAGCAATATACTTGACTTTCTTTTCATCAGGAACATCTTTCAGATCAAGGACTCTCTCCATAGTTTGAATCCAATCAAGTAAGTAAAACTTCAGGATCAAGATTACCTTCAAATTCAGGAATATCAACTTTGAAGTCAAGCTTCTCTTCTCTTGGCTCACGTCGTGGTGGTTGACGAGGCCTCCTAAGTGAGCTCACGAC
This sequence comes from Portulaca oleracea, assembly GCA_029582165.1. Lineage (NCBI taxonomy): Eukaryota > Viridiplantae > Streptophyta > Magnoliopsida > Caryophyllales > Portulacaceae > Portulaca > Portulaca oleracea. The sequence goes on along the minus strand of CM055889.1, from coordinate 16,048,342 downwards.
TTCTGCTTCACTTTCCTCTTCTCCTGAATCTCTAGTCTCCTTTCGTTGTAGATGCATTAGTCGTTCCATCTACTTTGCAAGGTACTCCACCTTCTTCTCTAGCTCTTCATGAGTGGGACTAGAGTTGCTCCCACTGGCCATGATGATGGTAATGTGTTTAGGGTTTTAGAAGGATGGTGTTTTGAACGTGTTTGGGTTGGCCTTGATGATAGTCATGTGTTTAGGTTTAGAAAGATTGTGTTTTGAGACCTTGGGGTTGCACTCTCTTAAAAACCTAAACTCTGATACCAATTTTGATGTATAACTGATGCAAATTAAGGTTTTGATCAATTACACATCAATATGACGTGCAATCAATCCTAAGGTTAGGGTAAGTATAACGTGTGACTTATGGTTGGATAGATAGTTGGATAGTTCAAGGGAATCAAACTTGATACAGAGACACCACAAGTTGAACCCCTAGAGCTTCTTGTTCTTCTACTTAGTTACAGAAACATCTTCTAAGTATTGGAACAAGCTCTACCTCACCACTTGAATAGTCAATTCAAGATACAATAGTGGAAAAGACAAGAGAAAAACTCTCAAAGTGAGTAAAAACTCGTTTTGTATTCATCATGATCGAAAATTGTGTGTCTAGAACGAATACAAGCCTCCCTATTTAGGCTGTGTTCGGTACTAGCGTTTGGAGTAGCGTTTAGCGTTTTGACCGGATCAAAACGCTATTTTATCATATCATGAGTGTTCGGTTAAGTAGCGTTTTAAATTAATAGAGAGCGTTTGTTGGAGCGTTTGAAAGTTTTTACAAATGTTACCCATAGTAACGTTTGAGATGCAAGGTAGCGTTTGACAGCTTCAAATTCCATGGCTACCCTTTGCAATTTATATTAATACTTTCTAGCAATATTGCCATGCATGCTGCCCCTAGTCCATAAATTTAATAAACACTGGCTACACCACCCCTTTGCCCCCACTACATCCCAAACTTTTTCCCAAAAAATAATAATAAACAATAATAATAATATTATAATACATAATTATGTTGATAATAATAATAATAATAATAATAATAATAATAATAATAATAATAATAAGTAATACTCTAAAATCCCCTCCATGTCCGGTATGAAGGAGTCGAATGTAACAGTCTTATTTCTAAATTTTGCACTTTAGAAAGACTAGTTCTAGCTGGCCTAAGATTTAGAAATTGTTTTCCACCTACTACTCTGTGAAAAAGAAACAAAGGATATTCAATGAAACATTTAACTTTAGTCGATTATAATCTAAGTTGATTTTTTTTTTCAACTATCAAAATGTATGGATGTAATAACAATGACGACTATGACGATAATAATAATAATAATAATAATAATAATAATAATAATAATAATAATAATAATAATAATAATAATAATAATAATAATAATAATAATAATAATGTCCTTTTCGGCCATTCTACATTCATCAGCTAATCTAACCACTAATTTTACTGAACATAATTTATATAAATAGCTAATTAAACAGCTATCAGCTATACACTAAACTGCAATCGCTATCTGCTACTCTAACCGCTATCCGCTACCCCAACCGCAATCTGCTACTGAATCCGCTATTTTTGCCGAACAGGGCCTTATATTAGACTAAGTCCTAAACTTCCTAGGACTATTAACTTGGCACCAAAGCTACCCTAGGACGATTCCATATTGGACTCCCCTAAGACTCTCCTAATCCTAATTGGATTAGTTACAAAAAGTGGCGCCAAAATACACACCTTGAATCCGAATTGGATTCCACACTCCTAGTTCCTTCTAGACTCCTTTAGATCCTTCTAGACTCTTCTAACTTGATGCCTAAGCTTTTAGATATTACTCGGCATCACACTCAGCTAATAATAATAAAAATACAATAATAAACTTGCTACTAATAAAGAAAACACAAAAACTGTGAACTTCTTCTTGAAAATGCCAAAACTGTGAACTTCTTCTTGAAAAATGCCAAAACTGTGAAATTCTCTTTGCACGCCTCTTGTACGTGGGCTTGGGGCCTTCTTTAGCTTGTTTGGATGTCTTCTTGAAAGATAGAGCACACAATATGGGTTGGATGTTGAGCCTCCTTGATGGATCCTTCTTCTAGGGCCTTTTCCACCTCCATGTATATGATTTGGGCCTCCTTTGGTAGCTTAGATGAGTTGGGCTGATCTCCATTAATTATTCTCCATGAACCTAGGGTCCCCAAAGGTAAGTCCAAGGCTAAGCAGATCTCCATCATGAGCCTCTTTCAATCTTTTTTTGGGTACTACCTTCGGCTCCTGAGACTTTTTTCTATTTTTGATCCTCTTCTTCTTTTCAAATCATTGGTTTTATTTTATCTGGTTTGTCTGTCTTCCCTTCTCAATTTTGGGATTATAGGTTGGAAGTTCTTTATATTAATTGTTCAATTATATCGTCAATTGTGTTTATTGTGGAAACTATGGTCAGTGATGAAAATGCTAATCGCATTATTAGGAAGCTTGGTTATGATAATTTTTCCTACATTTCTCCTTTCAACCATACGAGTGGTTTATGGTGTATTTGGAATTTGAATGTTGTCGATCTTGAAATTTTAATTAAGAATCCGCTCTTTTTCCATTGTTCTATACTTGATAAGATGTCTAGTAAAAAGTTTGTATTAACTGTTTGTTATGGACCACCCCAAGAGAGAGATAAGAATGATTTTTGGAATAATTTATTGAATCTAGCTTCTTCAATTACTGACTATTGGTGTCTAGTTGGTGATTTTAATGAATTATTGTCGTCCTCAGACAAGTTCGGGGGTGTTCCCTTTAATTCTAATCACTCTATACGTATCAAATTTGTTTCACAATCTCAATATGGATGTTGAGATGCTACTACTGTTGAAAGGAATTTTACTTAGAAAAAGTTAATTCATGGTCATCGAATTTATGAAAAACTTGACAGATATATTAATATTTCTCCTTTATAGGATGCTCTTTATCCAAATTATAAAGTTTTGTCTGGGCCTTTTACTTGCTTGGAATCATGCTTATGTCCTTTTAAATACCAACTCCACATTATGTAATAAGAAAGGTACAAAGTTTCATATCAACATGCTTGGGCTTCTCATGCTCAGGTTCATACCGTTATCAAGAAATCTTGGGATTTGCCAGCAAAGGGGGTCCCAATGTACAAAGTCATATCCAAACTTAGGAAAATTAAACGTGACCTTAAGTTCTGGAATAAAGCTACCTTTGGAAATTTTTCTTCAAAACTTCAACGAAATAAGGAAAAACTTCATTATGTTGAACAAAAATTAATAGATAGTCCGAATAGTTTCCGCCTGAATGATTCGTTTAATCGGTTCATAAAATAACGAGAAAAAAATGCATCTTTACAATCAAAAGTATTGGGGTGCCTTTTCTCGAAAGAACTGGTTAGTCGATCGTGATCGAAACTCCCTCTTCTTCCAAGTGAATATGTGTGCCCGAAAGGCTAGAATAGTAGAATTACTATTACCAAAATAAAAGATAATGCTGATACTTAGCAAGACCAACCGGAATCTGTTCAAAATATACTTGCTCGTTATTTCCAACACAGATTTAAATCTTCAGCAGTTCCTAACAGGTCTCTTCCTAAATTTCTTTCTAATTTAATTTCAATGGAAGATAATCATAGTCTCATTCAAACTTTTTCTTATAAAGAAATTAAAATGGCAGTTTTTGAACATGATAAATTTAAAACTCCAGGTCCTCATGAATTTGGTATTGCATTTTTTCAAAATCATTGGGATGTAATGGGTAAGCAGGTTTGTGCGGCTATTCACTCCTTTTCCCATGAAGGTCAATTATTAAAACAAGTTAATCACGCCCTAATTTCCTTAATTCCTAAGGTTGAAAACCCTTCGTCTACCAATCAGTGTCACGCAATAAGTCTTTGTGCAAATCATATATAACTGTTTCTCTCTTATTTTTGAAAAGATTTTTAATTACTTCCATAATTTGTTATTTCACATTGTCAATTTGCTATTATTTCATTTAAATTTTATTTTTTCAGCCCTATTATATGATCAATTATATTTAGTAGTATTTTGATCCCTCGTGACATTAGGGCCTATAAATTTCATAGGTAATGATAGTTGTCATATATTTATCAGAATTTACCGAAAGTTACCAAAAGTTATCGAAATTCACTGGAAGTTACTGGAAGTTACAAAATATAAAAAATTATTATTGAGTAATTTCATATATTATTTAATAATTTTTATTTTCAATATTAAAATTTTTAAATATTTCATTTTAATTTTTAATTATCAAAATTCAACTTTTAATTTTTGATAATATTAATTTTGATAATATCTTTTAAACTTTTTTAGAAAATATATATTTAAAATAAATAACAAATAAAATTGGAGAAAAAAGATTAAAAATTTAAAAAAAATACAAAATAAAACAGAAAATTTGAAAAAATAAAAATAACAAATATTAAAAATTCAAATAACAAATATTTAAATAAAGAAAATAAAAACTTAAAAATTTTTGAAGAAAAAGCTAAATATTTTTAAAAATTGTACAATTATAAAATAAAAAATTTCAATTGTGAAACTTTCAATTTCAAAAATTAAAAATTAAAAATGAATATTTTTTAAATGAAAAAAATATAAATCATAAAATGAAAAATAAAAATTAACTATTAAAAATTAAAATTAAAAGATAAAACTAAAAATTTAAATTTAAATTCAACATTAAAAATTGAAAATAAAAAATTGAAAAATAAAAATTCAACATTAAAAATTTAAAATTTAAAATTTAAAATAAAAATTTAAAATAAAAAATTTAAAGCATAATTAAAAATTGAAAATAAAAAATTTTGAAATTCAAAACTATTAATTAAAAATTAAAAATTAAAAATTAAAGTTTTAAAATCTAGATTTAGATTTAAAATTTAAAAACTTAAAATATTAAATTGTAAAATTGAAACAGAATTTTAAAATTAAAATTTTAAAATTTTTAAGATAAATTAAAAAATGTAAATTTAAAAAATTTAAAAATTTAAAAATTCAAAAAAAATTAGAAATGGAAAATTAATAAATTAAAGTATTTAACAAATAAAAAATAAAAGATAAAAAATAAAAAAATATGCTTCTCCAAATTTTATTTATTTATTTTATTTTTTAAAAATATAATTCACATATATTCAACGAGTTCTTAGGTAAAAATGCGACTGAACTATATAAAAATAGCAAATTTACCTTCCGAAAAAAATATATTATGAAACTGTCATTAAAATATATTAATTAGTACGAAAATGCCACTTAACCTGTTGAAATTGTTGAATGACTTAGTATAGCAGGTAAATTTCTTCTAATTCACTAATTACATTCACTATTTACCTAATCAACTAAAAAAAACCCTAAAAGCTAACAGCTCCTCTCTAACTCCATTCCTTCCACCTCCACTGCCACCATTACACCACCACCACTGCTTGCCACCACCAAAACCATCCCATGACTAACAGTCTAACATCAACACCACTGCCATCCACCACCGTTGCAAAAGTGGCCACCAACACCCAAGAAAAACGAATCAACTCACCCATCCAAACTGTCCAAATCAAACCAAATCACATACACCCACATACTCTAATCTTATAAAATTATCAATTGAAAATTATACTTACTGATTTTAATCCCAAAAGGTCCTGGAAAAGATCAATCTTGTCGCTGAAAATTGCCCAGAAACTCATTTTCTCTCTCCTCTGTTCAATCACTATGCGACCATTGTTGCTTTTTGTAAGAAATTAGGGTTTTTAATTTGAACCAACAATTGAAGAAGGAGAGGAAAAACCCTAATTTTTGGGCCTAGAACAAATAGCCAGAATGTTGGGTTATGGTGGACGAAGCAGGGGAAATGGAGGGTTGAGGAAGAAGAAGATTGGGGGGGGGGGGGTTGTTTAACCGGCTACAACAAATTCACATCTGGTAAAATGACACTTTTGTCACTATAAATAACATTAATGACAGTTTCATAACATGTTTTTTTCAAATGGCAAATTTGTCATTTCTACATAGTTTAGTGGCATTTTTATCCGAGAACTCTATATTTAACATTATATAATAGTACAACATTTTTCCAAATGTTATGTCTAAATGTAGATAAATTTATCGAAAGTTAAGAAAATTTACCAAAAGTTATCAAAAACTAACAAAATTTATCAAATGTAACATTTACCATATCTAATATTACCACTGAACTTTATAGGCCCAAAGGATTAGTTTCAACCTTGCCTATTAGCAATATAAGTAAATAAACTTGGGATCGGATTATTTTGATTTGCAAAATAAATAAAGACTGAAATCTCTTATATAGTTAACTGGATTCAATATATCATAATCCAGTACAAGATCCAATTTTAACCGAATCCTCATTGTTGCATCCAGTGTCGAAATTAAACGAAACTTGGAATCCAAATCCACTGGTTCTATGTCTGGTTCTGGTAGCTTTTTTTTTTTTGCTCAGCCCAAATAACTAGTGATATCATTTCATTAATATCTAACCAATAAAGAATATTAAAAGTTGCTACACTTTGCTGCGAAATTTCATAGCATCAACTAGCAGACATGCTTCAAGTCATTGAAAATTACAAGTAGTGAGGAATCAGATAGTGACCATAACACTAAATTATGACAAGTGAAAATTTGGTTCCATTCTTTATATGAAAAAAAAAACAAAACCAAAAAAATGGAAAATAAAAAGGAAAGAGCCAGGACTTCCATGTTCAAGTCGTTAGTCAAATCTTTAATTAATTATCACCTTTTTAAAAGCTGATTAGTCATTGGTCTTGTGGTTGTGGACCTCTAGATCATGCATGTCCTTACAAATACTAACAATTAGTTGATGATAAAAAAAAGGGGGCTACTCAGTAAAGTTGGTAGCTAGTGGTGACTAAATACAAAAAAATATAGGACTAGTTACTAATAAATAAGTGAAATTAAAAGGAATATTCAACGTCATTGAAATGGGCATACATTCCTAGCATTTACATACACAATTTCGTAGCTTTTTTCTGCTCGTTTTCCAACAAAATTCATCTTTATTTTTCTTCTTTTTCATCATCATACTCTTCCACCCAACCCCAATTGGGGGCCTATATAAAGGTGTAACAATGCATGTCCTTGAAAACCAACCCACATACACCTACACTCACATAACCTAACCTAACCCTTTCCTCTCAAAACCTTACTTTCAATCCCATCTACCCCCAATAAACTAAGTAGCTTGTAACATGGCTGAGTCCACAGGCACTCAATCCTCCCTAGTATTCAAGGTGACTCGGGGGCCCCACGAGCTGATCGGTCCAGCGGGTCCCACCCCGCACGAGTTTAAGGAGCTTTCGGACATTGACGACCAGGAGGGGCTCCGGTTCCAAATCCCGGTGATTCAATTCTATCGGAACGACGAGTACTATGGGGGCTCTGCTCTGAGAGGGCGGGACCCGGCTAAGGTGATCAAGGAGGCCGTACGGAATGCCCTGGTGCCCTACTACCCTTTCGCCGGCCGGTTAAGGGAGAAAGCTGGGAGGAAGCTGGTGGTCGACTGTAATGGAGAAGGGGTGTTGTTCACTGAGGCTGATGCTGACGTCACTCTTGATGACTTTGGAGAGGCCCTTCAGCCTCCTTTTCCTTGCTTGGAGGAACTCCTCTTTGATGTCCCTGGATTTGGTGCTGTCCTTGATTCCCCTTTGCTCCTCATTCAGGTAACCAACGTATTTCAACTTAATATCACAACCTAATTAACCCAATATGTCATTAATCTAAGTAACCAAAAGTTACCAATGAACTTTAGCTCAAGTGGTATGAGGGTGGGGTTCCATCCCTGGTGACCACGATTTTCTTGGTAGGAATTGTTGGTGCCCTTGAAATGCTCTTTAATTTGTGGCCTCATAGTGGTGTACCCCCTGGGTTGGTATGCTTATTGGGTTCTCCCTGAAATAGGGGACTCAATAGGTAGCCCGACTTACCCATGTAAAAAAAGAAAATAAAAAAATTCTAATCCTTCATAGAGATCACCAACCAAGTCAATTCTAATTAAGTTCTAACTCATGCTAAGTGCTCCCTGTCAAAATTATTATGTATCATTTTTTTTCAAAGAGTATAGGCATAAATATATGACATATCTAGCAATAATTTTAAATTTCTTAAATTATAAATAAATATATTAGGCCCAATTGGATATTATAAAAGGGGTTTCTTTTTGTCAAAAAAATTAATAAGGGACTTGAACTTAATGTAAGTAGATATAATTTTGTCAACATTGGCATTACATTGACTTTGAAATTATCATATCCATGCTAGGTACAAATATATAAAGTATTTATCATTTATTAAAGTCAAGTGGACATCGACCCTTGAACATTACAATATTTTGTCCGTGCCTAGTGTATTTTTAAAGTGATTTTAGTTGGAAAACAACAAAGTTTGGAGAAATGAGTGTAATAACATTTGTTCAATATTGTTATCTGCATGCATGAACACAGGTGACTAGATTAAGGTGCGGTGGGTTCATATTGGCACTGAGATTGAATCATACGATGTCAGATGCAGCGGGTTTAGTCCAGTTTATGAATGCTGTGGCCGAGATGGCTCGTGGAGCTCCAAAATTATCAGTCGAACCAATTTGGGAGCGTCACCTTCTTTGTGCGCGTGATCCTCCATGTGTCACATGCGTGCATCGCGAGTATGATGAAGTCGCGGACACCAAGGGCACCATCATCCCACTTGATCATATGGTGCACAAGTCTTTCTTCTTTGGTCAGTACCTTTCACCTTGTACATCGTTTTTGCTCCTATATCTTCTTTCTTATATACCCAACTACCAATGATAAACATCTTAACACAAGATGACTCTTAACTATCTTACATTTCTTCTAAATCATTAATAAAGTGAAATGTAAGTGTATTTAAATCATTCTAAAGGTATGTTTCATCATTTTCAGGGTTACTACAACTTATAAACAATTCAAAAATAATTATTTGTTTATATTTATTTCATAAATATAAAGCTATGTATAAAATGTGGATTTTCTACTATAATTGATAAAATTAGGTTATTATTATATTTTTTCAACTACCTAATAAGCATTATATTATTATAATTGATAAATATATATAATTATTAAAGAAAATATTAATAAAAGTTACAAAAATGTGAAATATGAATAATTCAAGATTGTTAAGAACCATTTTGAGTCAAGATGGTTATCATGATCCTTTTGCTAAATACTGTGGACTGTTATCATGGTCATATCTCTTTGGATTTGGGTGGTGTTGTCACCCATAACTCAGTTTGTTTTAAAATTATAGTATAATCTAGAAAAAAAAAAAAAACAAGAATGACATGTGTATTAACTGTGTATAGTAACGCCTAAAATTTAGATGGTTAAGAACCATCTTGTGTCAAGATGTTTATCATTTTCGAATTTAGATATGCTATTAATTGTGGTGTTCTTAAATATACTAACATGATTTAAATGTTGATTGCAGGGCCTAAAGAGATGTCTGCCCTAAGACGATTTGTCCCGGCACATTTGAAATCCTCATCGACATTCGAAGTCCTGACAGCCTGCTTGTGGCGGTGTCGTACGATCGCCCTCCGGCCGGACCCGGAAGAGGTGGTTCGGATCATTTGCATAGTCAACGCCCGATCCACTTACAACCCGCCCCTCCCATCTGGGTACTATGGCAACGCCTTCGCCTTCCCGGTGGCGTTATCCTCTGCGGACAAGCTCACCAAGAACCCCCTAGGGTATGCCCTCGAGCTGGTGAAGAAGGCCAAGGCCGATGTCACCGATGAGTATATGAGGTCACTCGCTGACCTCATGGTCCTCAAGGGTAGGCCCCACTTCACTGTCGTCCGGGCATATCTGGTCTCGGACGTCACTCGAGCAGGGTTTACCGAGCTGGACTTCGGATGGGGCCCGCCCGTGTACAGTGGACCCGCCAAGGGTGGGGTCGGAGCCATTCCTGGGCTGGCTAGCTTTTACATACCCTTTAAGAATAACAAAGGAGAGAAGGGAGTTGTGATCCCGGTTTGCTTGCCCGGCCCGGCCATGGAGAGGTTCATTGCGGAGCTCCATGGGTTGTTGAGTGAGCTTCCGGATCATCCGGTCGGTTCCGGATCATCCCTTTTCATAGCATCATCTTTGTGAGAGACTTTAAACTAAACTAAGGCAAGTGATCGATCTATAATAACACTTTCAACCAAACTTGTGTGAGTGGATTATAATCCATCTATGGATCTTTATCCAAACATAGAAGGAGTATTGGATTTTTCCTTTCCAATTTTGTGTAAACAAGTAAAAAAGAGTGTTATGTTTGGTTATAAAAGTTACATTTGCTTTGTCTTCATGTTGCTCAATCAATATTGTAAAAAATTATCATTAAACAAATTGAAGTTACATATCAAAGCTAACTTGTTTGTTCATCACTAAGTGAAAATAGATGAGTACGCCCTCCTGTTTATATTATCTGTCACTTTAACTAATTTTTTTTTTCCCATAGTATCTGTCACTTTATATTTCCAATAGCACATTAATTACTAATTTATCAAATTAACCTTATTAATTACATCTTTTTCATTTATTTTTCTTTTTAATTCACATTTTTCCTTTTTTATTCACCATTTTATTCAACATTTCCACATTTCCAATGCACTAAATTAATGTAGATGAGAAGTTTTTTTGGTTTTTTAAATTGTGTACCAAATGACACTTAATTTGGGAAGGAGGGAGTATTTTGATTGGTTATTTATTTTAAAAAAATGATTTAATGAATCTCGACTAAATTAAATCAAAGTGACCTTTGGTTTTTCTCAATTATTATTGTAAAAAAAAATTAAAAATCATCATTTAGTTTTGTTGGTGGGGCAACTGTAATAACCTAAAGAAAATCTTGACCTTTGGTTTTTCTCAATTATTATTGTAAAAAAATTAAAAATCATCATTTAGTTTTGTTGGTGGGGCAACTGTAATAATCTAAAGAAAATCTCTCCTTAACACGTGTTAATTAGCTTAAATAATCAAGGTTAAAGATAAATCACGAAGTAAATAAAGCGCGCGCTCCTTTGTTTTACTAACCAGTGTATGTTTTGCAGGACTTGAACAGCGTAACGATCGACATTGAATTGTTTTTTTCTATGTTTAATTTCCTCGAAAATTTCTTTCCAATGACTCTCAAGATGTTCTAGATCGATTATGAATTCTTTTTACAGAGACCTATATTTTTAGGGTTCTTCTTTTATTGATAATTTAAGGAATAATTATGAGAAATTATGAGGAGGTTTGTATTTATTTGGGTTACCATTAATGTTTTACGGTTTTATAAATTCAAAGAAATTTGGAAATTTGGGAGATATGAGTATAAATGAAGGAAATAAAATTGATAAAATTTGGGTTAATTGGACCCTAATGGCCGACCACCTAAGAGAAAGAGGGGAAGGATTGTTTTTATTTTGGGCATAAAACACTTGGAGGAATATATATTAACTTAGGGAGGGTGTTTTATTTTCAATATTCAAATACAATCCTCACTCTTGCTCTCATTTTCTCTGGTGTCCCTTCACCTGCTCGAGCCCCCTCCCCTCTGCCTGCCTCGCCACGACGCCGAGCATGCCGGCCACCACCGCCGTCACCGACGCTCTTTTCCGGCCACCCGACGCACCCCCGCTCCACTAGCATCATCATCTTTCATGATTTCTCTCTCCATCTCCTTGCAAGTGTAAACTCCTCTCTTTACTTATGGAAATCATGGTTAGAATCTCATTGTTAGTAGGATTTATGTTGTTTTCAGAGATCATCTTGTGGTTCTAGTGATTAGCAAAGGAAGAGTGAAGGATTCAAGCTTCAAAGAAAGGAATTTGTGTAAGTTACGATGAGTCTTTGTTGTATTAGTGATTGATTAAGTGAAAGTCATGCAAATAATGAACATGCATGTGAATTTAGTCATTAAATTCTATATGGAAGAAAGGAAATTTGATTTCAATTAAGTATATGCTTGTAGATTGGGTTTAGAGTAAGTAGTATGAAGATTTTAAGTGGTGCATGTTGGTTTAAGCTTGGAATTTAGGAAATGCATGATGTAATGACCTTGCATGGCTTTAAGATAGACCTTAATGGTGGTTCTCTGGGTGTTTCAAGTCTGAATATTGTGCTTGTGAAAGTTAAATTATGTTTTAAAAGAGATTTAGGCCAAATCACAAGAGTTCAAGGATGCATGTCAACAAATTACTAAGAATGTTGCAATCTGGTTGGTAATTGGTTTTTCCAGAAAATGAGGAATGGGATTCTGAGCCATTTTATGACATGAATAGGTAGATAAAAGTGTAACAACCGGTTTTTGTAGCTCGTCATTTTGATAAGTATATTAAGAGTTATGGCTAAAACCGTGAAGTTGCGCGAATCTGTGAACTTTTGACGTCAGTGTAAAGATGGGCATTTTTTGAAAGGTTAGAGTATTCTATGATTTAAAGGCTACATGAAAGTTATAGGAGACATTCTGAGCTTTCCAGAAAGGTATGGTATACGTTCATAGGATATCGGGAGAGAGAGTTATGAGCTTTTATGTGAGAGACAAAAATCTGAATTTTCCAGAAAATGTTTTGTGGCTGCCTCTGTTCTACGCTGAAATTCAACTCGTTCCCATACATAGATCAAATGGTTGTTAAAATAAACATTGGAGTATGAATCACTAACTTTCCATAGACAGCATCTAGGTCCTAAACCGATTAGTGTAGCTCAAGTTATGGCTCCTCGAAAAAGTTTAGTCAACGTACTTATTTTTCTGGGCAGCTTAGGGAAATAGGAATTTTGTCCTTCTTAACTATGTCTTTGGCCTTTGGGACGAACTATAAAGTTGTATTGTGTAATTCAGGCTTTCCAAAAAGTCCTCTTATGCTTTGGTACAATGTTTATGGATGTAGTTATGACCTTTTCAGTGCGACTTAGGAAATTAAATTCGTTAGTAAGTCACGATTAATTTATTAAAATTATTCCTCTATTCTCCCATCTAGGTTGAGTTCTAAACTTCTAATTTATGTTCTCCCCTCTTTTCTAAGTCCCTCCAAGAGATCGTTTCCCTCCAGCTGTTCAAGTCTCTGCTCGTTCCATATTTAATTCTAAGGTGTCAGGTACGGGTACTACTTGATATTTATGCAATTCTTGTATTTAATCACTTTTAATTATATTCAGTTTATGTGCTAAGTTAGCATATTTATACTATGGATGATACATAAGATTTATGTCTAAATGATACTTTTCCCATTGGTAAAATTTTTATGTACTATAAGAGAGTTGCTGTGTTATCAAGCGATTGTTTTATATGTTGATACTATGTCGATTTGTGTTATAAAAACCATTTTTAAGTCTTAGAGGGGAAAAATTCAAGAGTTTACCTCTTTAAGAGATTTTCGAATTTTAAACTTCTTTCAAAAGGGTCAGGAAAGGTTCTTTTAGTAGTGGTTAGATATGCTTAAGAAATTCAGAATTCACGAATAAGGTTTCAGGATTTCTAAAGTTTAATAAGGCCCTGGCCATGGCTTTTCATGCTTAAAGCACATCAGAAAAATTGTGTCTTAGTACAAACCATGTAAACGTGCCTTTGTGCACCCCCAAGTTAATTGTATACGTGCCTTAGTACACCCAAGGAAAATATAACTCTGGTGCCTTAGTTGCACACCATGGAAACCTAACCAGTATAGGATAATTATCCACCATCCGGACCTCCCGATCGGTCCGGGTATGCGCATACGGAGGCCTAGCCAATGATCGCAAGTAGGGGTATTTGTATTAGTATCTATACTATTGTGGCTTTTACTACTAGTACTAACAACTTCATTTACGAAATAAATTACCCAAGTATGGAAATTCTCTTTACTTCCACATTTCATAAATCAAAGGAAAATGATTTTGAGGATGACTTCAAATCTTTTAAGTTTGGCCCTCTTGAGTTACTTCACTTCCATTTGCACGTTGTGATTAAGTGTTCCTTTCCTTGATGCTAATTCCATTCTTTATGTAATTATTTACTTGTTTAGTTATTGGTTATTCAAGTATAACCAAAGTGAGGAGTTGTTTACGTTGGTAGTATAACCAAAGTGAGGAGTTGTTTACGTTGGTATCTAGTTTGGTTCAGTTTTGCTAAATCATGTTGGGTATAAGTATCTTGTAAGTATACTTTACTTTTTTTTCCTCTCTTTATGGTCCTACTTTTAATTGTGTAAATAATGAAGTCGCGATTAATTAAACCGTAAGCTTTCTTATTAATTGTTCTTTAGGTTGGTAGTATACGTACTGAGTAAATCTTATTCTTTAAATTTGTTGTTTTTTTTAGAAAGCTTAGGAAAGGGCAAGGACAAACTCCTAGACGGGCGAAATTCGAAGGCCTCTTAGGAGTGGTTCAGGTGAATTTTGGAGACTTCTTTTGTAGACATGAAAGTTAGAATTCAATTGGTGGTTTGTGATTCTCCAAATGTTAGGGGATTTTTCCTGACAAAAATTTGCTGGGAGGTGCCACACATTTCTAACAACTGACCCGTTGGGGACAACATTATTTTAATGCACTCAAAGGGGATGAAGTTGCTAAACAATTGGCTGGCAGGTGACTTCCGACCATTATTTGCCGGAAAACGGTGACAGGTGAGTAAAGTTAAATTTTTTTTTGAATTTGCTTAGATCAATGCCGAGACTACCCTCCATTGCTTCTTCCTCCTTCCTTCCTCCTTCGTTCCTCCTTCATCCACCATCTTCATTCTTCCTTTCTTCAGGTAAATCCCACTCTACTAATCGAACTCCTTCACATTTGTTCTTTATCATTCTTCCTCCTTAATCCTTGGTGTTTGTTGCATCGTTGAACTTGTGAAGATACATGTGGGTGTGCATTCTGGAAAATTGGGGTTTCGATTACAAAAAAAAAAAAATGCGACTACATTGTTTGAGAGTAACTTGAAGACAGGGTAACACCAGGAGATGCCAATCAAATTGAAGCATCAAATAAAACTACATATAGTGAAAAAGTAACAAATATGACATAGAAAGTGAGAAATCTGTCAAATCCTAAGTCTTCAAGCAAGAGAATCAAGGTCTTCAAGCAATTTCTCAATCCTGATGTCATTCCAAGGGTCCATGTATTACTCTCTAAGTATAAAATCAGAGGAGAAATTGTAATGAATAGTGACCCTGCTCTCAGTGGGCGGAAGATAGAGACAGATACAGATATAGATACACACAGAGAGATAGGGTGTACTTTTGTTTCTCCGCCAACTCCCCATTATCTCCAGATTGAAACATGGCGGTGATCCCTAAATCTGCAACAACGAGATGCGCTGGGACGCCGACTGTTTAGGGGAGAGAAGGGTGGTGGTCGGGTTGCGCTCAAATTGGTTAGGGATGAATGCCACATTGAGATCTAACTAGGTTTGTTTCCTAACTTTCCCAGTTGGGTTGTTTCTTATGTGTTCTTTTCCTTTTTGGGTTGTCGAAATAATGGGCAATCGGTTTTGGTCTTCTTGTTGCTGCAAGTTTTCTGGGTGTGGGAATTAGAAGGTTTTGCATGTGTTTTTGGTCAGGGAGATGTGCCAATTATGATGGCAAATGAAGAAAGAATGTTTTTTTTTTTTGTTTTGTTTATTTGGGTAATCTTTGGGTTGGTGCAATTTCAGGGGATGATTTTGCATGAGCTGTTCCATGTTGAGAGAGAAGATTTGAAATTGGATGAGCAATTGGGTTTCTGGGGGAGGATCAATGCAAGGGTCCATCATGAGAAAGATCTTTGACCTTATCTCCCAAAGTGCAATGGTCACTAGTGAATGCAAGTCTGTTGAGATGAAATTCAAAGAAATGGGTTCCATTGAATTGGGTTTCTGGGTGTGGTTTTCCTCTCCTGGGCAATTCGTCGAACAGGTGGTTGGCATTGTTCATGTGATGGCAAGTGGAAATAAGAATCTAAGTTTGCACCAGACATTGGACAAGGCAGCGGGCAAAAATAAGGGCAACATAGTCTTTCACTAACATCCCCAAGGGCTTTTAAGTCTTTTCATGTTTTCCGGCTAATAATGGTCGGAAAGTCACCTGCCAGCCAATTATTTAACAACTTTGTCCCCCTTTGAGTGCATTAAAAAAATGTGGTCCCCAACGGGTAAGTTGTTAGAAATGTGTGACACCTCCCAGCAAATTTTTGTTTTCCTAAACGGGTGTTTTTATGGTTATGTATGTATGAAGTTAAGTGTCTTTGGTGGTTTGTATATCAGTGGATGACTTGTTTTGTTTGTGTTGGGATTTAGCTAAGCCTTGTTCATAATTAATGAACGGCGGTAATACCCTCAGGGAAGTATTTCCGTTGCGCTAATCATTAGGTTAAGTAGGTAATTAGTTTAATTTGATGATTAATATCCTAGGGTGTTACAGAAACTTATTTATAACAATAAATTATGGAGGGCCATAAATGCACATCTTGAAAGATATACACCATCGTCCTCCACTTACATAGGTTTATGATAAATAAGAGCACTCATCATTATTATCATGGAAGTCGGTATCTTCAAGTGGAGTTATATCGAATTTGTACCACAAAGTCCGCAAGGGGAAAGAAAAATGGACAATGACTAATGACTATGGACAATCAAGTTTGAAGACTTTGTATTGTCAATTCGGCATGTTATAACCAATGGGCTTTCCTGAAGATGTAGCAAGTTATTAGAGAGTAAACCCCAATCTAAGCCTAATATAAACTGAAGACCCAAATAAGAAATAGAGATGGTCAGGAGGGCCCAACAATTGTTGGTGCTAATACATGAGTTCACTACATTGCTTTTTAATGCATAGTAAAAATAAAATCCCGATCAATATCAGGACCGGAGTGAGATTTAATCTCATTTCCCGATCCTAATAACCAGTTTTTAATATATATATATATATATATATATATATATATATATATATATATATGCCACTGTGTAAGTGCAAGGCTTCCCTTTTTTTATTTTTGTTATTTCCCACTTATTAACATTTATCACTTGAAGAGGTTATGTTATTTTCTATTTTTTTATTTTATGAAACAATTCTAGTGTTACTGTACAAGGCTTCTAGCAGATTTTTTATTTTAAAAAATTTATGTTATTTTTATGTTGTTTTTTTTTTATAGAAACAAATCAAATAATAGGAGCAAATAGGGTAAAACACCATGACTAAAAATTCTCATTTCGTTTCCCAGTTCGGTGGGACTGGTAGCAAAAGCTTGCTCCCTGTCACAACTGGGACCGAGAGTAAAAGCTTGCACCGGGTTACAATCGGGACCGGGACCGGGACCAGGACCGGGACCAGGACCTCTAAAAACTAGTGGGATTCCAGTGTCTCTACCCCTAATTTATAGTAGTGAGTAAGTTGGATTCAATGGATCATGTGGAACCTGTGAGCTATACTAAAAAAACAATAAGTCTATCTCCCAGTTTATCTGTATAATATCTATGACATAGTAAGTTTGAATTTGGCTCACTTTATGAGGTGTTTAGCATCTACAACAACATCAATCTAAATTTTTGCTCAATTTGTAAGGTGGAACACTAGTTGAGCCAAAATTTAATTCACCAAAAACCTTCATGTTCCATGATGGAGATTGTGAAAGGTAGGAAAACTTAGAATTTAGAAAGGAACTAATTTGGTTTTTACCCCTTGAGTTAATGGGAAACTAGGATTTTAGCCACCAAGTTTTAGAAATTAGATTTGTCTTACCTCAACTTTAAACCTCTAATTGTTTTACATTTTTCCGATGGATGACAGAATTACCCCATGAGAAGAGTGTAAAAAGTCTCTAATGACCCTAATTAAAAGCATAAAAAGACACATTACCCCTCAAAAAATGATCCTAATTGACATCAGCAAACCACCCCACCACTGCCACCTCCGCCGCCTTCATCCTCACTGTCTCGACCCATCTTCTTCAACAAAGACACCCACATCCCCACAAAGCACCTTACAAACGGAACAAATATTTGGACAATAAACTATCTTATAGTCATGTTTCGCACTATTTTGACAATATTTGTTCCACAAAGCAACCAATAGAACAAATATTTGGACAATATTCCTGAGGCTGAGTGGGCTTGAGCCAGGTATAAAGAGTTAATTTTATTGGATGAAAGACGACTTCAGGCCTAGCATAATGTACAAATTTATCAGAGTCAAATCTCTTGTGCGTTCGACAAGATAGTTAAAGATCGGGATTTGAAAGAAGGTAACTTAGTGCTTCAGGAGATGAGGGTTGCACGTTAGGATCGTCGGGGAAAGTTTGCTCCAAACTGGAAGGGTTCATATACTAATATTTCCATTTTTCATGGAGGTGCTGCTCGTTTGGCAACACTTGAAGGGGAAGAGTTAATTTAGCCTGTTAATTTGGACCAACTCAAGAAATTTTACATTTAAGCTACTAGGGTTGATATGTCCTCAGCCTCAGGTCATTTCATCCACTATATGAATTAAAGGGATCGGTGCGGTTTCCGAGCCTTCATGGTAGAAGAAGAATTTGGTGAGCATGCAAAATACAAGGGCTTGGACCCTCATCCCCAAGCAAAAGCGAACTTTGGGCGATTGGAAAAACTCAGCCACAGATTTTAAATGAACGGTGTTCCCCACCACAATGTGGCTTTAGGCACATTGATTAAAGTTGATAAGTTCCTCGAAATGAGTTTGGAATTTATGTCTTAAAGGAGGTGTGGTCGGAGGTGCATAGAGATCCAAGCCCAACATTCATGTCCACTCCTTGGGGAGAGGATAAAGTTCATTCCACGAGAAGGGGAATACATGAAGATCCCGGTTCCAAAAGGTAAGGGGCGCTTGGAGAAAAGCCCAATTGATTCTCACTTGTTTGAGGCTTAAAAGAAGGGTTAAATTATAGCAAACTAGAATTTTCTTCTCAGCTTTGGTAAGGGAGTTCGTCCAAAAGTTAAGCTTCTTTCAAAGGCCATAGCTTCCTTGAGGAATGAGGGTGTTTGCAAGTTTTAGAATGAAGCAGAATTACCCCGAAACAAGGCTTAAATAGAGGTACTTTCGAGGATGTAAAAGTGCACAAGGACAAGCCAAATACATTGTCTCGTGTAATGGTCACGCGAACTTCATACTTATACATTCCCCAAAATTTTCTTAAGGGCATGTACCTACATTACGCGTGAAGGGATGCTGATAAAGCTAGGTATGAATGGCCTGATGGCCGTGCGACCTTTAAGTGTGCATGCCATGCACACGCGTTTGGTTGGTCGGTGGTCCATGCAAGTTTTGTACGTGAATGATATTACCTAAATTGATTTAACTCAAGGTTTAATTTTAAGCGCCACATTTAGTTAGAAGATGTGGATGTAGCTCAAGTAATGTTAACCTTGTGCTGTGGCCTTTTAAGAGTTTTTAGAATGTTAAGTCAAAAGGGAATTTTCATGTGGATTGCATTGTGTCTGTAATACCATGGGTATGTGGTTAAAGTGTAGCTTAAAAAAGGATTGAAATGACTACTTATATCACCAAGGTGCACCTTCTTTTATGGTAGCTCATCCGTTGGAAACTCCACAGTTAAGCGTGCTTGGCTGGGAGTAGTCTCAGGATGGGTGACCTACTGGGAAGTTTTCTCAGGCAGCGTGTGAGCGAGGACGAAGCACGCTGGAAAGACCCGTGGTGATTTGTGGGGCCAGTCAGCGATCTTTAAAGCAGTTATCGGTAATGTCCGCGGCCCGGGAGGGGCTGGGGCGTTACAGATGGTATCAGAGCCGACCCGCGACCGTGAGCTACGCCAGTGGACGGGAGAGCCATGCGTAGTCACCTAGCGGGGCAAAGATTCTGGATTTGATTGTTGCACAACGAGGACGTTGAGTGCTTAAGTGGGGGTAACTGTAATACCCTGGGTATGTGGTTAAAGTGTAGCTTAAAAAAGGATTGAAATGACTACTTATATCACCAAGGTGCACCTTCATTTATGGTAGCTCATCCGTTGGAAACTCCACAGTTAAGCGTGCTTGGCTGGGAGTAGTCTCAGGATGGGTGACCTACTGGGAAGTTTTCTCGAGCGGCGTGAGCGAGGCGAAGCATTTGGAAAGACTCGTGGTGATTTGTGGGGCCAGTCAACGATCCTTGAAGCAGTTTATCGGTAATGTCCGTGGCCCGGGGAGGGGCCGGGGCGTTACAGTGTCATAGTAATAAAGCGTTGTTTGTGCATAAAGTCAATTTTCATTCAATTTTGCATTAGAGTCGTACATGTTGCATAAAAAAGAATAAAAGGAAAAAGTGCATGGAAAAATAAACAAATTCGGGAGCCATGTCGATGATGCCTTAGTAGTTGTTGCTAGAGCTTCCACCATGTCTGTCGAAGATGCTACGAAAGGACAAATCAAAGAATGCATTGCCATTTTAAGGAGCTCTAGACTGAATTCCAGGGACCTCAGATTGAGAGGCAGGAGGCCCGGACAAGTGCTGGCAAGAGGGCCCACCATATGGAGAGCCTTCCCCAAAACTTGCTGATGGATAACCACGACTACAACCACTAGGGGTTCCTGGAGTTTGACCATAAGGAACAATGGCTTGAGGATTATAGTAAGGAACCTAGGGACATCGCTCCCGGTTTCTCTAGAATCCATGGTTGATGCTAGAATTCGGGCAGTCCTCCACCATGACCTCATGAGAATCAGTAGCTCTCCTTCTGTAAGATGTAGGCTTCATATTCAACAGCATTGTTGGTGGCGTCAAAATCCAGCATGACCGCCAAAGGAAAGTGTCAATTTTAGGAGATACCAGCAGAGCCCCGGCTCCGCATCCCATCTGGTTTGCAGCACCATCGAAATACAGCTTCCAAGTTTCCTCCTCCACTTGGAATACTTTCTCATCACTAAACTCCAAGCCCCTAGATTAGAGTCTTCTGTTAAGAGTTCAGCCAGAAAATCAGAAACTGCCTGACCTTTTGTAGACTTCTGATGTTGGAAATGAAGATCAAACTCGAATAACATGACTACCCATTGGGCAATTCTGCTGTTAATAGTAGGTTGCTCCATGATGTACTTGAACGGGTTGCACGCCGCCATCACATAAACAGTGTACGATAGCAGATAATAACGAATCTTCTCTGAAGACCAAACTAGTGCTAACGCCATCTTTTCTATCTCAGAATATCGAGATTCACACCCTGAGGATTTCTTACTGATGTAGTATATGGCCTTTTCCAAATTGCCGACCTTTTGGGCTAACATAGCACCCATTGCATCCTGATTGATGGTAAGATAGAGCAGCAACGACTTTCTCGGCACAAGTGGAACTAGCACTGGCGAACTAGTCAAATTAGCTGTGATCTTGTCGAATGCTGCTTGACACTGGTCGTCACATTCAACTTTTGCACCCTTCTTCAACTTTTTAAATAATGGTTCGCATGTCATGGTGAGCTTGGAGATAAACCTGCTCAAGTATTGAAATCGCCCTAGGAAACCACGAATTTCCTTCTCCGTCCAAGGCGGAGGCATGTCCTGAATAGCTTTGGTCTTAGGTGGATCAACTTCTTTTCCTCGTTGACTGACAATATACCCTAACAACTTCCCTGAAGTTACTCCAAATGCACACTTCTATGGATTCAACCTCATGTTGTACTTGCGAAGCCTAAGGAAAAACTTGCGCAAGTTAGGGATATGGTCTTCACGCCTTTCAGATTTGACAATCATGCCATCTACATATGCTTCTACCTCCTTGTGGATCATGTCATGGAGTAAAGTGGTGACGGTGCGTTGGTAAGTGGCACCAACATTCGTTAGCTCAAATAGCATAACCATATAGCAAAAGTTTCCCCAGGGAGTGATAAAGGATGTTTTCTTTATGTCTTCTTCAGCCATTTTGATATGGTCGTAGCCAGCATACCCATCCATGAATGATAGGAGTTCATGCCCACAGTTATGGTCGACTAGGACGTCGATGAGTGGCAAAGGAAAGCAATCCATCGGGCTAGCTTTGTTCAAGTCCCAAAAGTCAATGCACATTCGTACCTTCCCGTCTTTCTTTGGTACTGGGACAATATTGCCCACCCACTTTGGGAATTCTACAATTCTGATGAACTTAGCTTCCAGGTGTTTTCAGACCTCATCATGAATCTTATCGGACCACTCATTCTTGATTCAGCGTGGATGCTGCTGAAATGGCTTGGCGTCTGGGTAGAGAGGTGTAGCATGCTCGACGATCTCCTTGTCAATCCCAAGCATATCCTCATAAGACCAAGTGAAGACGTCGATAAACTCTTTCAAGAGTGCGGAAAATTCCTGTTGCTCCCTTTGGGTTAATGATTTGCCAATTTTCAATTCCAGGGGAGTTTCAGGCATCCTCAAATTGATAATGATGGTATCTTCAACCGCTGACATGTGATTCTCATGCTCGTTCATAGCTCGTGCTAATTTATTAAAGTCTTTTAAAGGTTCAGCATCAAATTCAGGATTATTAGCACAACAATTAAGAGGAGAGGAACATGAATACTCAGAAAGGTTCACTTCATTGAATGCGAAAATGGATATAGACTCATTAGACATGGGGCTAATCCCAGCTGACTCGGACTCAACTATAGACCCACTAGTGCTCGGCTCAGACAAGACCTTACAAGGTTTTCCTAACACTAGAGTATATTTATTATTGGTAGAATCGACCCAGGACATCTCGCAGTGACCTCCATCAGCAGAGATCATGGTGCTTGGATCAAATTCAGGACTGGACAACACAACAACCATCGGGTCCACTTCTTTTCCTTCTTTTGTAGCGGAGCTTGCTCACCGACGCAAGCTCTAAGATGCTGAAGCTCCTCTTGTGCATTATCCAGAGCTTCTCGTCGTTGTTCAATTTGTTAATCCTGACGCTCGAGGTGTTCCCGAACCTTTTTGTCTTGACGGATAGCTGTGTGCGTGATTAAATCATGCATGCTTTTCTTCAGATCTTCCAGACGCTACTGAGTTATATTTCCGTGATCTTCCACGCTCTCATCGTCACTTGCCCATATACCATTGACAGTAAAGGTTGTCAAATCTTCAAGAGGGAGGGTATAGGTGCTCCCTCGTCCGTAATGAATTCGAATGGGTCAAATGTACCCTCTCCTATGAAAATAGCATGATTCGGGAGATGATTCCTTTTGTTGTTGGGTTTCCTTGTTGACTTAGGCGCATGTAATTCGCTTGAGTGAATCATCTTCTCAATGAGGTTCTTGAGCGTATAGCATCGCTTAGTGTCATGGCCTCTCACGCGATGGTACTTGCAGTACACATTGTTATTCCATCCTGGTCCTTTGTTCTCATGCTCCGGTTTAAGTGTAGGTAACCGGAACTTGTCGGAATTTAAAGACGATCCAAGGCCTTAGCGTAAGTCATATCCAGTGCGGTATAAGAATCATACTGGAAATATGTCAACTTTTGAAACGGACCACGGTTCACGTTATGAATGACATTAGCCTCAATCACCCTTGGAGCATTAATAGTTCTTCGGAATGTTCTGTTACCCTTCCAACTCTGGGATGTTGTATTTCTCTTCTTCCATGCATTTAGCTTAGGGCACAGCTTCTTCAAATATTCAAAGTTCTTTACGAAATGAAAATCTAACTGCTGAATCAGACTTGACTTTAGACTACGGATGAAAGTGTCTAATTGCACTTTTGTTGGAATGAGGCTGGTTACTTGGGACATCTTACAATGCCATCTCTCGTAGTAAGCCGAGAATGGCTCGTCATCTCCTTGGCGAATGGCCATAACATCCGTCAAAGTCACCCTGTCCTTTTGAATCTTGCTGTAATGTTCGATGAATGCTCTACGTAAGGCAGTCGAATCTCCCCGAGTGGGCCCCCGTCAATTCCTTTGAGTTTCACCAAAGGAAGAGTATAGTACCAGTCCAATGCTTTGTCGTTCAGTAACGATGGGAAAACTTGCTTGTAATGTTCAGTGTCGATCCCATAGAGCGGCATCACTCGGTTGAACTCCCACACATGATGAATTGAGTTCTGTGAGGGACTAAACTTCTTTAGGGGTATATCCATCTTGCCAGCTATTTTGTCATTAATCTCAGCAGGTGGTTCGAACTCTACGAACTGATTGACAAAAACAGGCATATGATTCACAACATTCTTAAATACATCCAATTGCGACTTCATCTCTTGGATGACAGGGGTGTTTTGTAGCTCAACTTCGGTCTTAACTGGTACAACTTGAGGGGTAGCCACTAGTGGTGGTGGCCTAAGTGTGGAGTCATCTAGAACACGGATGACACCTCCTGCACTAGGACCTTCCCCTAGTTTTCCTTTGCCTTTTTCTACAATAGTCAAAGGGTTAGGGATAATCTCCATAGCATCTTCATCATCATTGTTCATCCTGTAATACGGTTTTGTAGGACCTCAGTATTGTCGTTCTCTCTCAGGGAGCTAGGGGCCTTGGCTAAAACTAATCGACTCTAGGTAAGGTTTAAGATCACAGGATAACAAGGAGGTTGCAATGACGAACAGAACAAACACAACTATAGTTCAGTCAAATGGGAACTATGGGTGTCGGGAGATTTCGGGACGCAAACGGTGATTAGGAAGAGGGTTTCGCAGCTAGAAAGCAGCAAAATAGTGGAATGAAGTGACAATCCCGTTAAAATAAACCCACCGGATTTCCTTTTCCAAGGATAATCCGGATTAACTTCTTACAAGCCCACCACAGACCCGGAGGGTTAAAAGAACGGGACTCTCTAGTTAGCTCCTATTCACTTTCGTGAATAGAATACTAACTATCCCAATTCCGACCTTCCAACCCAAGTGTTGGATGTATTCGGGATCTTTCGTATCCCAAATACATCCCACTTGAGGGAAGAATAGGAGTAGGAAGTTGATTCCACTACAAGTTACCTCCTAAGTTGCTAACCCAATCTAAATACACCATTCACATCCTTAGTTTCTCCCTAACTCATAAGGGTTCTAGCCTCTAATCATCTTATCTAGCCTACTAAACATAATAATAACTTCATTCATGCTTCAAATAGACAGTATCTAGAAATTCCAAGCAACAATAGCAACAATCAACAAACACCAAGTAATCTAATAACAAAAACAAAGATTAAAGAGTAATTAGATGAACTAAAGAGAGTGAGAGTTAAGAAATGCTCATTAATTTGATGCCAAAAGAAGATGCTCCAGAATAATAAGAATCCAATACTCCAATAATAATATAAGTCTTCAAATCTTCAATAGAAATCCAGTAAAATCCAGTGCAAGAACAATAATCCAAGTATAAATTCTCACTGATCACTCTAATTGAAAGCTAAAATGTGATAAAAGTTTCTCTCTAAACTCTCTAATCTATCTAGTCTCCCCCTAAATTGATCTCCCTGAGCTAAAAGACCTCAAAACAATATATACAAGCTAAGTTAGTTGCTCAAAACTCATCACTTCATTAAGCAGCAAAATGCGAATCTGCAGGGGACCGTAGGTACGGTTTATGAGACCGTGGCTACGGTCCTGTGTAACTCCTGCAGATTTCTCTCTTCTTCGCAGCACCGTAGGCGCGGTGTGATATGACCGTGGGTGCGGTCTGGCGATTTAGGTCAGGTGAGATTTCTCTCCTTCGCACCGTCGTGGGTGCGGTCTCATGAGACCATGGGTACGGTCTCATTCGGGCAGTTCACCTGTTACCAAGGTTGTTAAAATCGGGATCCTAACTCGAAACTATGGAGAAGTTAGGATCGGAATTTAGCCCATGTAGGATCGTGGATCGTGTGTAAATTGTAGAATCGTATCGATGATTTTAGACCATAAAATCGTAGGATCGTAAATCAGGATCGGGCTTTTAATAACTATGCCTGTTACTCATGCCTTGCACCCACCGTAGCTAGGGGTGGCCAGAAAATCCGAAATCCGAGATCCGCTCCGATAATCCGAAAATCCGATTCGAAAAAACGGATAATTCACGGATAACTTTTAAATCCTGTGGATCGGATATTCGATCCGTTATTTTTTCCCGGATCGCGGATCGGATACGGATCGAGAAAAAAAAATCCGCGTATAACGGATCGGATAACCGAAAATCCGAAAAATTAAATTTAACACCCAGTTAGTGTCTAAATCCCACTTAGTCTCGGCCCATTCCCTGCTGGCCCATACACTTAGTCTCTCCCTCTTCTTTTGGATCGGATACGAATCCCCAAATCTATTATCCAAATTGCATATTGAGATGTAATTTTTTTAAAGGTTCATGATCCGTGGCTAATTGGTTATCCGATCCGAAATTCAGGATAACCGTAACTTTTGGATCGGATACGGATCACCAAATCTATTATCCGTAAAGTCGGTTATCCGAAAGTGCGGATATCTGTAATTTTCGGATCAAATACGGATCGCCAAATCTACTATCCGAACATGCGGATATCCGATCCGTTTTTATGTTCGGATCGGATATCCAATCCGTGGCCACCCCTAACCGTAGCTGCGGTCATCAGGACCATGGGTACGGTCAAGCTCGGCCAACTTGATTTAGCAAAGTCTTAACTTTTTATCCTCTCGATGTGTCTGACCTTCCCGCTTCCTTTGCCTTTGCCTTGACCATGACCCGGGAAATCTCGGGATTCCCAAAGTAGCTACAAAATGGCCCTTTTTACCATGTTTTGAGTAAAAACTCTGGAATCTACAAAATAACCAAAAATGTATTAAAAGTTATTAAATTAAACCACGAAACGAGTCAAAAGCCTAAGGATTTAGGCGGTATTTAAACATAAAATTGGGTCTAAACACTCCCCCCCACACTTAAACTTTTGCTCGTCTCGAGCAAAACAAGACAAACACTACCTAAACTAACACAAACTCCTCTGTCGTGGGAGAGAAACGAGTGCATTTAGCGTATGCACCAAGCTCTTTGAACCCCCGGCAGCCCGGGTGGACGAGATGGACTCGTGACGGCTTGTAGCGGCTATACCCACAAAAGCCAAAGAAAAAGGAGAGAGGGAAGGTGAAAACAAAACTAAAGAAAACAAAAGGAAAGAGAAACAAAAACTTCGATTCAAAATATCTTGCAACCTTAACTAAGAAAACGTTATTAAGCCTCCAAAAGGAACCGTTATGAGCATCTCACAATCCCCTATCCCAAACAAAAGTCAGTCTTTGAGATTTTCGATTTCCTACACCTAATGCCAAGCAACACCCCATGTGCATAAGTGCTAGTGGGTTCTAACCGAATCCAAAAGACTCTAAGGACTCATGTCCGAACTAAAAACAACGAACAAACAAGGCTTGAGTTGCCTTTCCCCGCATTTGGTTGCCCTTGGCTTGGTGAGGGCCGTAGGTGATGCAAGGATAGGCCCCACACTTTAAGAAGCACAAACTTTCTTTTTCTTTTTGGTTGGTTTTACTAACGAAATTGCTTTTTTTTTTCTTTTCTCTTTTGTTTTTTCTTTTTAAAAGTCGGTATCAGCCTTACTTTCGGGAATTGGACGACCCAAATATGGGATTTACCCTACCAACACAGTCTTTTCCATACACACCTCCGTCGAGAATTCAGAATAGGAGGAGCTTAAGGGGTAATAGCGCCGTTCCGCTAATACCGGGCCCGTGTAGGTTGGCTAAGTGTATGGTGGTTAATGTCATTTAGCGACACGCCCCACTTAATCCGGTTATTGTAGCTTTTGCTTTCTTTTTCTTTTTGTTTTGACTTTGCTTTTGCTTTTATTAAACGGGAAAAAGAACACTCGGGCAATTCACCTGTTGCTCATGCCTTGCACCCACCGTAGCTAGGGGTGGCCAGAAAATCCGAAATTCGAGATCCGCTCCGATAATCCGAAAATCCGATTCGAAAAAATGGATAATGCACGGATAACTTTTAAATTCTGTGGATCGAATATTCGATCCGTTATTTTTTCCCGGATCGCGGATCGGATACGGATCGAGAAAAAAAATCCGCGGATAACGGATCGGATAACCGAAAATCCGAAAAATTAAGTTTAACACCCAGTTAGTGTCTAAATCCCACTTAGTCTCGGCCCATTCCCTGCTGGCCCATACACTTAGTCTCTCCCTCTTCTTTTGGATCGGATACGAATCACCAAATCTATTATTCATA
The DNA here is from genome assembly GCA_029582165.1 of Portulaca oleracea. Taxonomy (NCBI): domain Eukaryota; kingdom Viridiplantae; phylum Streptophyta; class Magnoliopsida; order Caryophyllales; family Portulacaceae; genus Portulaca; species Portulaca oleracea. Next base: position 16,020,240 of record CM055889.1, on the reverse strand, counting down.
TTGCATATTGAGTTGTAATTTTTTTAAAGGTTCATGATCCGTGGATAATTGGTTATCCGATCCGAAATTCTGGATAACCGTAACTTTTGGATCAGATACAAATCGCCAAATCTATTATCCGTAAAGTCGGTTATCCGAAAGTGAGGATATCTGTAATTCTCGGATCAAATACGGATCGCCAAATCTACTATCCGAACATGCGGATATCCGATCCGTTTTTATGTTCGGATCGGATATCCGATCCGTGGCCACCCCTAACCGTAGCTGCGGTCATCAGGACCATGGGTAAGGTCAAGCTCGGCCAACTTGATTCAGCAAAGTCTTAGCTTTTTATCCTCTCGATGTGTCTGACCTTCCCGCTTCCTTTGCCTTTGCCTTGACCATGACCAAGGAAATCTCGGGATTCCCAAAGTAGCTATAAAATGGCCCTTTTTACCATGTTTTGAGTAAAAACTCTGGAATCTACAAAATAACCAAAAATGTATTAAAAGTTATTAAATTAAACCACGAAACGAGTCAAAAGCCTAATGATTTAGGCGGTATTTAGACACAAAATTGGGTCTAAACACCCCCCCACACTTAAACTTTTGCTCGTCTCGAGCAAAACAAGACAAACACTACCTAAACTAACACAAACTCCTCTGTCGTGGGAGAGAAACGAGTGCATTTAGCGTATGCACAAAGCTCTTTGAACCCCCCGGCAGCCCGGGTGGACGAGTTGGACTCGTGACGGCTTGTAGCGGCTATACCCTCAAAAGCCAAAGAAAAAGGAGAGAGGGAAGGTGAAAACAAAACTAAAGAAAAGAAAAGGAAAGAGAAACAAAAACTTCAATTCAAAATATCTTGCAACCTTAATTAAGAAAACGTTATTAAGCCTCCAAAAGGAACCGTTATGAGCATCTCACAATCCCCTATCCCAAACAAAAGTCAGTCTTTGAGATTTTCGATTTCCTACACCTAATGCCAAGCAACACCCCATGTGCATAAGTGCTAGTGGGTTCTAACCGAATCCAAAAGACTCCAAGGACTCATGTCCGAACTAAAAACAACGAACAAACAAGGCATGAGTTGCCTTTCCCCGCAGTTGGTTGCCCTTGGCTTGGTGAGGGCCGTAGGTGATGCAAGGATAGGCCCCACACTTTAAGAAGCACAAACTTTCTTTTTCTTTTTGGTTGGTTTTACCAACGAAATTGCTTTTTTTTTTCTTTTCTCTTTTGTTTTTTCTTTTTAAAAGTCGGTATTAGCCTTACTTTCGGGAATTGGACGGCCCAAATATGGGGTTTACCCTACCAACACAGTCTTTTCCATACACACCTCCGTCGAGAATTCAGAATAGGAGGAGCTTAAGGGGTAATAGCGCCGTACCGCTAATACCGGGCCCGTGTAGGTTGGCTAAGTGTATGGTGGTTAATGTCATTCAGCGACACACCCCACTTAATCCGGTTATTGTAGCTTTTGCTTTCTTTTTCTTTTTGTTTTGACTTTGCTTTTGCTTTTATTAAACGGGAAAAAGAACACTCGGGCAGTTCACCTGTTGCTCATGCCTTGCACCCACCGTAGCTAGGGGTGGCCAGAAAATCCGAAATCCGAGATCCGCTCCGATAATCCGAAAATCCGATCCGAAAAAACGGATAATGCACGGATAACTTTTAAATCCTGTGGATCGGATATTCGATCCGTTAGTTTTTTCCCGGATCGCGGATCGGATACGGATCTAAAAAAAAATCCGCGGATAACGGATCGGATAACCGAAAATCCGAAAAATTAAATTTAACACCCAGTTAGTGTCTAAATCCCACTTAGTCTCGGCCCATTCCCTGCCGGCCCATACACTTAGTCTCTCCCTCTTCTTTTGGATCAGATACGAATCACCAAATCTATTATCCATATTGCATATTGAGTTGTAACTTTTTTAAAGGTTCATGATCCGTGGCTAATTGGTTATCCGATCCGAAATTCAGGATAACCGTAACTTTTGGATCGGATACGGATCACCAAATCTATTATCCGTAAAGTCGGTTATCCGAAAGTGCGGATATCTGTAATTTTCGGATCAAATACGGATCGCCAAATCTACTATCCGAACATGCGGATATCCGATCCGTTTTTATGTTCGGATCGGATATCCGATCCGTGGCCACCCCTAACCGTAGCTGCGGTCATCAGGACCATGGGTAAGGTCAAGCTCGGCCAACTTGATTCAGCAAAGTCTTAGCTTTTTATCCTCTCGATGTGTCTGACCTTCCCGCTTCCTTTGCCTTTGCCTTGACCATGACCCCGGAAATCTCGGGATTCCTAAAGTAGCTATAAAATGGCCCTTTTTACCATGTTTTGAGTAAAAACTCTGGAATCTACAAAATAACCAAAAATGTATTAAAAGTTATTAAATTAAACCACGAAACGAGTCAAAAGCCTAAGGATTTAGGCGGTATTTAGACACAAAATTGGGTCTAAACACCCCCCCACACTTAAACTTTTGCTCGTCTCGAGCAAAACAAGACAAACACTACCTAAACTAACACAAACTCCTCTGTCGTGGGAGAGAAACGAGTGCATTTAGCGTATGCACCAAGCTCTTTGAACCCCCCGGCAGCCCGGGTGGACAAGATGGACTCGTGACGGCTTGTAGCGGCTATACCCTCAAAAGCCAAAGAAAAAGGAGAGAGGGAAGGTGAAAACAAAACTAAAGAAAAGAAAAGGAAAGAGAAACAAAAACTTCGATTCAAAATATCTTGCAACCTTAACTAAGAAAACGTTATTAAGCCTCCACAAGGAACCGTTATGAGCATCTCACAATCCCCTATCCCAAACAAAAGTCAGTCTTTGAGATTTTCGATTTCCTACACCTAATGCCAAGCAACACCCCATGTGCATAAGTGCTAGTGGGTTCTAACCGAATCCAAAAGACTCCAAGGACTCATGTCCGAACTAAAAACAACGAACAAACAAGGCATGAGTTGCCTTTCCCCGCATTTGGTTGCCCTTGGCTTGGTGAGGGCCGTAGGTGATGCAAGGATAGGCCCCACACTTTAAGAAGCACAAACTTTCTTTTTCTTTTTGGTTGGTTTTACCAACGAAATTGCTTTTTTTTTCTTTTCTCTTTTGTTTTTTCTTTTTAAAAGTCGGTATTAGCCTTACTTTCGGGAATTGGACGGCCCAAATATGGGGTTTACCCTACCAACACAGTCTTTTCCATACACAACTCCGTCGAGAATTCAGAATAGGAGGAGCTTAAGGGGTAATAGCGCCGTACCGCTAATACCGGGCCCGTGTAGGTTGGCTAAGTGTATGGTGGTTAATGTCATTTAGCGACACACCCCACTTAATCCGGTTATTGTAGCTTTTGCTTTCTTTTTCTTTTTGTTTTGATTTTGCTTTTGCTTTTATTAAACGGGAAAAAGAACAATCTCGGACATGAACCCCTAGAATTTCCCGACTTCAACCAGAACGTGAAAGGAATCGGGGGTTTCACTAGATACTTGATGAAGGACATCTAAAGAGATAAGTCATGACTTGTACCCAAGACAAGGTCGAAAAATGCTCAAACCGATTTTTTTTATAGAAGATTAAGAACGACTTCTCAATTTTGACAACAAGATCCTAGAAACAAAGCGAAAACGAAAACTGAAAGAAAACTTTTAAAGCTTTCACTCCCTTTTTTCTCTTTTTTCACACAAAAGTTTTTCAAATTTTAAGCAAAAACTGGGAAAACAAAAACTAAAAATGCTAGGTGATCTACCCTTGAAACAGAATATCCCCCCCCCCCCCCACACTTAAAACACCACAATGTCCTCATTGTGGGAAGGTGTCACAAGAAAAGGGTAGAGAACCTACAAAAACAAACAACCAAGAACAACTAGCAGATAAAAGTGGTGGCGACCCGAGCCCGCACGGCTCCAACAACAATAAAATCCCAACACGAACACTCAAGGGGGTTCGCCACCCAAAAGAAAAACAAGCATGCGACGGATCATGAAGATAATTCACATAGAAAGCGTAAGGTGGAAAGATATTACCTTGAGCTCTTCAAAAATGTTCAGCGATGATCCGAAGTCGTCGTTCAAGTGCATCACAACGATATTAGAGCAAAAGACGACTTTACACATGACAAAATCCACATGCGAGATCGAAAACAAAATCAAAGAAAACTAACTAACTAAACCTCTAACAAAAAGGAACTAAAAAGAAGAAAGGGAAAACTATAAACAAAATGTACATTGCCAATGACATACCTTATCCCCGAATCTCACTCATTGAGGCGGGAAATAAGGGTGAAACTCAACTCAAACTGACCAAACAAACTTGATTCATTTCATTTCATTAGAACAATCATTCGTTACATTGCCATCATAACCATTCTTGCCCAAAATACAACCGACATCAGGCAAAATAAGCTACTACCGGCCAAAACAACAACCAACAACCAACCAAGACATCCCAACTACAACCAAAAGACAACCAAAAGACAACCAAAATACAATCAAAATACAGTCAAAAGACCACCACAAGCCAAATCCAGCCGACTTTGAGAGCAACACCAAAACAAGCCAAAAGGACCCAAGACACCTACATGCCAAAACCACAAAGCCATCGCATCCAAACCCCGATGAAGCATCCCCCCACACTTATATTTCACACAATAAAGTATGTAAAAACTAATGACAAAGATCGGGTGGGGGCGGGAATGCTTACAAACGGTTCTCAAGCGGATCCTCCCGGAGGAGGACGGGGTTGGAGCGGAAAGAAGGATGGGTAGTAGGGAGTTACATAGTCCGGAGGTGCTGGGATATGGCCCTCAACAGTGTAGTGGTGAAAATTCCAATCTCGCATGAAGTGGTTTTGCTGGCGGAGGTACTCTTCATGATGCTGTAGATGTCGTTGGATGTTCACGATCTCCTTTTGTTGATCCTCGATCAACTTTAATTGGGAACGGAGGAGTTTTTTCTGCTCACAAATCTCAACACTCAAGCTTTTGATTGAAGAAATAACGCGGTTCAGATTACCATGCTGTGCTGAGCTCCCTGGCATCTCTTCATGATCACTCTCCTCAAACTCTTCCAACAAACTAGAAATAGGGATAGGTGCACCGCAAATTTTCCTCGGCCAACCATAAAATTGTCCGCACGACCAATTTTCAGTATTTGCAATATCGAGCCACTCCTCAGCATGAGTGGGGTCGAGAGGAATTCGGGTTCTCTGATCGTCATAACCATGATGGTAAACGGTGCGTGATTGACACTCAGAAATTATCTCCATTTGGATCAACAATCCCCTATCAATGGGGATAGGGACATAGCGTGGCTTCCACTTCCGAAGGTAGGCACTAAACCCTTGTTTCCAGAGGAAATGACATATAACATGACCCATTCCCAAGTTGGTGAAGTTATCCGTCCTACTCATCTCCCATAACCAATGCAGAATGCACGAGCCTAAGTTCACTCGACGCCCCTTCAAAGTATTGTAAATTATGAAAAGATATTCCTTACGGACACTCGAGCGTTCCTCATCTCACCCAAACACTGAATTAGCAATTACCAAATGGAATAACCGAACAGTAGGATTACAAAAATCTCGTGCTCGAGATTCTTCAGGGCAATAGAATTTCGCCTGGCCTTCTCCTGAGTCAACAGGTACTCTTCTCCATGATACGGAGTGTTCTCAAATATCTCCAACAAATGTGGTTTGAACTCGAATGATGCGTTTGGTGGTAATGCAGGTAATATGAAGGGATCGCCTCCCGTACCCGATGATGGTAAGGAATATGATGCTAAAGTACGGGGTGGATCTTGCTCTTCGTCAGCCATTGGAATTTTGATCGTCTCTCGCTACCTTCTTGTCTTCTTCGTCTCGAGCCGGCGTTAGCTTAGCGAATAATACTTTCCGGATTCGGATTCGGTGGAGTTATAGCAGTTTGGCCTCGTCGAGATCGAGTCCGCATGCATAAAAGGAACAAACAGAAGAGTCAAATTCCCAATAACCAAGGATAACAAAATCTCTAGCAAATGAAATGATCTTAAACAACCTACAGACAAAAAGCTAAGCTAGGTACGCTTGCTCCCCGGCAACGGCGCCATTTTGTGTAATGCGGTTTTGTAGGACCTCGGTATTGTCATTCTCTCTCAGGGAGTTAGGGGCCTTGGCTAAAACTAATCGACTCTAGGTAAGGTTTAAGATCACAGGATAACAAGGAGGTTGCAATGACGAACAGAACAAACACAACTATAGTTCAGTCAAATGAGAACTATGGGTTTCGGGAGATTTCGGGACGCAAACGGTGATTAGGAAGAGGGTTTCGCAACTAGAAAGCAACAAAATAGTGGAATGAAGTGACAATCCCGTTAAAATAAACCCACCGGATTTTCTTTTCCAAGGATAATCCGGATTAACTTCCTACAAGCCCACCACGGACCCGGAGGGTTAAAAGAACGGGACTCTCTAGTTAGCTCCTATTCACTTTCGTGAATAGAATACTAACTATCCCAATTCCGACCTTCCAACCCAAGTGTTGGATGTATTCGGGATCTTTCGTATCCCAAATACATCCCACTTGAGGGAAGAATAGGAGTAGGAAGTTGATTCCACTACAAGTTACCTCCTAAGTTGCTAACCCAATGTAAATACACCATTCACATCCTTAGTTTCTCCCTAACCCATAAGGGTTCTAGCCTCTAATCATCTTATCTAGTCTACTAAACATAATAATAACTTCATTCATGCTTCAAATAGAAAGTATCTAGAAATTCCAAGCAACAATAGCAACAATCAACAAACACCAAGTAATCTAATAACAAAAACAAAGATTAAAGAGTAATTAGATGAACTAAAGAGAGTGAGGGTTAAGAAATGCTCATTAATTTGATGCCAAAAGAAGATGCTCCAGAATAATAAGAATCCAATACTCCAATAATAATATAAGTCTTCAAATCTTCAATAGAAATCCAGTAAAATCCAGTGCAAGAACAATAATCCAAGTATAAATTCTCACTGATCACTCTAATTGAAAGCTAAAATGTGATAAAAGTTTCTCTCTAAACTCTCTAATCTATCTAGTCTCCCCCTAAATTGATCTCCCTGAGCTAAAAGACCTCAAAACAATATATACAAGCTAAGTTAGTTACTCAAAACTCATCACTTCATTAAGCAGCAAAATGCGAATCTGCAGGGGACCGTAGGTACGGTCTATGAGACCGTGGCTACGGTCCTGCATAATTCCTGCAAATTTCTCTGTTCTTCGCAGCACCATAGGCGCGGTGTGATATGACCGTGGGTGCGGTCTGGCGATTTAGGTCAGGTGAGATTTCTCTCCTTCGCACCGTCATGGGTGCGGTCTCCTGAGACCGTGGGTACGGTCTCACTCGGGCAGTTCACCTGTTGCTCATGCCTTGCACCCACCGTAGCTGTGGTCATCAGGACCGTGGGTACGGTCAAGCTCGGCCAACTTGATTCAGCAAACTCTAACTTTTTATCCTCTCGATGTGTCCGGCCTTCCCGCTTCCTTTGCCTTTGCCTTGACCATGACCCGGGAAATCTCGGGATTCCCAAAGTAGCTACAAAATGCCTCTTTTTACCATGTTTTGAGTAAAAACTCTGGAATCTACAAAATAACCAAAAACGTATTAAAAGTTATTAAATTAAACCACGAAACGAGTCAAAAGCCTAAGGATTTAGGCGGTATTTAGCCACAAAATTGGGTCTAAACACATCCCTACATGCACATTGATACGGTGCAGAGCTTCCAACACACCATTCAAAGTCTCTTCTTATTCCTCGATGCGACTATTTTGTTTCTCGATGAGTTCCCATTGTCGGGTTGTATGCTCCTCGGCTTTCTTTTCTTGTTGTAAAGTGGCGAAGGTAATCGAACCTTCCATATAGTTGAATTTCTCCTCGAGAAATTTGGTCAGAGCAGCGTTGACCGAATTGTCAGCTTGGTTTTCATTAGCAGACATGTTGAATTGTAGACGGCGAGAGACCTTAGGCTTAGGGTTCTGCGGGACATAATCCGGGTTACGGATCAGACGGACAGACAGTCCTGGGATCCAAGCTAGAGTTTGATCTCCTATAAGGAACAACACATAGTTTAGAGATTGACCTTTAAAAGGAACACCACCCATCCCGATGAATGCATGACTTAACTGACCTACATAGGACCACCTAAGGTGCACGACCTATATGCTGACTCAAGGAAGACTCACCCGGGACACGGGTTTGCATGACCTAACTTTACATGAACCTAAAGACAACTTATCATTATAAAGGGCCGAATAAAGACAAGTATGACGAATCAGGACTAGATAGGGATCACAAGTCAGTGTTTCTCAATTCGGATGGGCCCCGTCCACAGGCCGACCGTTTTAAGTAGAATCCGTAACTTGGACAATTTATGAGACCAACTCAAGTCATACTGACTATTACACGGACTAGAATAATGATCGACAGGAGTGACAATCTACACTTTCTACATTTTTTTATTATTTTCTTTTTACTAGGAAAGTGGATATAGTAAAGGACTGGATAAAACCAACAACAGGTGAGTCATAATTAATTTATGGACTTAATTACTGAATCCAATATGCTTGGGTCTAACCATAGGTCGACCATAAAATTGGGATGGATTTAATAATTAATTGAATAAATTAACTTACTCAAACCCGGTGATTATTACGCAATCTAAACCTTTGCCCACTAACTTTGTTTTGACTTTTAATCAGATTTTCGGACTATTGTTAAGAGAATGTTGTGAAGGGCCATGTAGAACCATCAGGGCGAGTTGAGTTTACTTTGTGAACCAAGATAATTAACCTTTATAGATAAATGGGTCCAACCACTGGATTAACCATAATTTTTGAGGTTAAATTACCTAGTTGTAAACATGACTCTTCTCAGCCCAATGATTACTATATGGACTAAGACAACATCTCTAAACTTGGATCGACTCTTTACAACAAAAAGAAACATATAGCACATAGCATACATATGAACAAGGGTACCATAAACCAAGGCTCTATGTACAAAAGGGTTTATTGGCTGGATAAGGCTTATCGGCTCATGTACTCGCCCCGGTGCATTCTCGTAGTAAAGACAACTTGAATGTGTGGGGTGTTGCTCTTGGAGGCTCGTGTGGAGAACTCATAGAGTGGTGCATGAGTGTATGTGGTGACTAAGGCTCTGTCAGTGTAAGGGCACCAACAGAGTATAGCCGGTCCGACATCCCATGGGTTATTTTTTGTAGTTATAAAGAAAACCTAAACCGCCGCTTTAAGTGCAACCTAGCCTACATTCGTGGCCAAGAGGTACCCCGGTATATGCAATACATTTATGCCTAAAAAAGGAATGACTTAATAATATAAAGTAAAGATTTATCTTCCTTCCAAAAATTTTAAAACACACTAAACTTTTTTCAAGTTTTACCACTTTAAGAAAAACTCCCTAGTGGAGTCGCCAAAAATCCCGTGGACATATTTCCTCATCGTTCGGGCTTCTGAACGTCCACGCGGATTGGGGTGTGTGATTCAATGATTTGTGCTGGGGTTTGAACATTTAAAAACACTTTAAGGGATTAATTATACATTTCAGGAATAATAATTTGTAAAATCACTTTCCCTTTACTTTGTGTATTTCATGAGTCATTGAATTAAACCTTTAACAGTGAAAATCCACTTGTTCCGAACTCTTCTAAATTTAACCCAACTTGCTCGAAAAATATTAGTCTCGGAAGAAAGCGGTTTATGCAAATACTATTTAGAAATAGATAAAGAACACCCTAAAGTTGTATCAACACATTGTAAAACCATGTTTAACCATAGTTTATGCCACCCGATGTGTTTTGGTTCGAAATGGGAGTCGCCACCCGACTTTTAAGGGAAAAAGTCAACACAAAACCAAAAAGAAACCAGAAAGACTTCGCTTGCGAAACCTAAGAATGGATTCGGGGGTAAGGCTATGAACTCGAAAGGTAGGAATCTAAAGAGTTCGCCTCTCACAAAAAGAAAGACTCTACTAAAAGTTTTAAGTATGCTTTTGATAAAGTTTGGAAGAGAGATAAAGAAGAACTTTATAGAATTATTTCATTGAACATGCAACATGGATTATAAGAAAAAAAAATGTACATACAACACTTATTTACAAGAAAAGAATACTTTAAAGCTTACATTGTGCTAAGTGAAGAAGAGGCCTTACCTAGCCTTTGTAGTTGCTTGAAGATGCTCCTCTTGATGCTCTTAGATGACTCATCTCAAAATGCCAAAGATGAATAGGAAATAGGAAGAAAAGAAGTGAATGAAAGGGGTAAGAAGAAGGCTCTTTTTATGGGTTTTAGATGTGTTTAGGATGAGCTTTTTATGGTGTTTTTGGGATGGATGAGATGATATATGTGTTTAGAACTTTTGGAGATGGGAAGATGAAGATTAAAGTGATAAGAAAGATGGTAGGATGATAGAGATGATAGTAGAATGACGGTATAAGAATAGAGATTAGAATGGTAATGGAAATTGAAATTAGAATGAAGTATGTAGAGAGAATGGATGATTTCAGAGCTAAGAAGGGAGGAATAGAATGAATTGTTGTGTGTGTGATTGAGTGAGTTTGGCTTTGAGGGAGGTAGTATTTATAGGCTTTAGGAGGGAGTAGATACACATGCACATACATGCATTCGTCCTTAGCAGTCAACTTTGGCACATAACACTAGGCAGTAGGGGGAATGCTCTTGGGTGGACGGTGGCTCTTGGTTGAATGAACCACATGTGGTCAATGCTCAAGGCCGACTGACCATAAAGGGGGGGGGGGTGTATTTGATCTCGTCCCTGCATCCCTTGGACGGTGAAGTATGAACATATTTTCCTTGGGAAGTGTTGATTCACACTGGACGGTAATAGCATTCCTTATGAGCTTTGTGAGGTATTTTTAAAGTGCTTTTGTGAGGTTTCGATCCTGCGACCTCTTGGCATATGTTCATGTGGCTTTTTCATGGCTTTTAATGGCTTGCATGGCTTGCCCTTTTTACGTAAAAATGCGTATTGATCACGCATGCAAGATGCAACTTGAGGCGAGCTCGCACGTGTAAGGTACACGCACTTAGGCTTTATTTCGCATTCTTCTTTATTTCAGTTTCTTTTTATATAGATATGTTATATATTTTGGGTGTCAAAACCCGGTGTCTACACACCTTTTCCCGACAGCAAAACAACGGCGAAGGTGGCGCTTGGTGACCGTGGCGGCCGAGGTTGGCTGATGGCGGCACAACTGGGGCTCTTTGGCGTCACCTAGCGATGCGGGTAGAGGTGGCTACAACTGGTGGTGGATTGGTTGGAGAAATGATAGAGAGAGGGGTGTGCGTCGAGGAGATGCATGCGAGGTCGAGAGAGAGAAAAGAGGTGGTGAAAATAATATTAGGGTTAATTAATCTAGGGTTTGGATTAATAAGAGTACTTATACCCATAATAATATTTTCAAAGAGGGCTAAAAATAATTAAAAGTTAGCAAAATGGGATAAATTAATTTTAGTAATATATATAAGTTTTCACGCTCTCAAAATAGTTACTAAAGGTAGATACTAGTTTCTCACAATATACCCACTTCCAAAAAAAATATACTAAAGGTAGATACTAGTTACTCACAGAAAATTACTAACCTGACATTAGTAGACCAACAACGATCCTATGAGCTCAAGAATTAACAGATAAAAACCACAAAAATTTCCGGAATCAAAATAAAAAGTTAACAATGTAACGGTAAACATAATTAGAATTTTCGGGATTTTACATCATTACCCCCTAAAAGAAGTTTCATCTTCGAAAATCAAACCCAAACCTAACAGGTTGCCTAACCAACTACCGGTGCCGTTATCCAAAAACTCAGGGTTTTACAGCCTGCCATCAAGCTTTAGTCCATCCTTTGAATCGACTCTTCTTCCACCACTAGGGTTTTTCCCAGGCTTGATCGATGAGACCTTCTACACGACTCTCACGTAAATGAATTGAGAGGAAGTTGCTCTGGCACACTACCAGAGCACCTTGTGCCTACATCTGATGCTCGAGAACACATTTGTGATCTTGCATCATTAACTTCATCTGCAAGGGTTACAACAGGTCATTCGTATTTTCCATGTTTAAGGAAGTGTCGGTCGATAAACTCATGAGCAATAATTCATTCCCTAAGTAAAGCCAGAATTTATAGCTAGACATGCTACAAGGAAAAGGGAAAATTATGTCAGAATAATAGAAGTTACAAGAAAATAAGGTATGCAATGCTATAACTTACAACATATCATATTTTCGTCAACGAATCGTAGTAACTCATGATCATTAAAGACAAATGAGATGAACCTGCAAAACATCTCTTCACTCTCCTCGGTCTCGTCTTCATTTTGGTCCAAGAGAGGATCATAATATCCTCTCAATTGCAATAAAACAAGCAAATCCTCAATCTATGCATAAATATGGATATAAATAACTAGGAGGTTAAAGATATACACTAATCTAGGCTAAGCACCGTCGGTGTGTGGCAATGGCCTCTGCCAGCTGGTCTTCGGGGATTTACACCAGAAAGTGGTCCACTAGCTCGCCCTCCACAATCCTATCTATCACCTTCTAAGGCAAGGCTTTCCTGTCAAACATAAGCTCGGAAGGATCTTAAGGGATCGGCGATGGCCACACCCCAAATGCTGGAAGAAGAAGCACACTCCTAGGTAAAAAATGTAACTAGAGGGACCCTCGAAGAGTAACAAGGATCAGCTAGCTTCAACCGCCAACTCAACAGAAAAGTATAGGCCCTCGAGGTGGAAGCCATCCTAGGGGAACCAGACAATGTCATCTTGTTATGGAGTATTATATCAAGGGAAAAGAAAAATGTGAATAAATGTCCAAAAGAAAGTGAAGATTTTTACCGGCGTTAGTGAATCGATGATCTTGCACAGACCATTCAGGTCTCTGAAGTGGTACTTCTTCTTGTTGTATAATTTTGGGTCGGCCCATTTCTGAACAACAGAAACGGACCGATCTTGGCAATGAGGCCCGAAATCACAGGAAGCAAGTGTTCAAAGGCACACACATGTACAACAGGAAAAGACCATAATAAGGAAAGAAATTTTTCGCAAATCACAATAAATTACCAAAAGTTCAAGGACCATACCTCCAAGACCCGCCATAAGCTACTATTGAAGTAAAGCATCTTCGAGGCAATGGTCCGGGGCCAAGATAAGGAGTCGCATCACCGTAATCCAATAGGTGATGCATCCAAGAAAGAGTGATTTTGTCTCCACTGTTAGCAAAGATGATATTGTTGATGAAGTGTGCCAAACAAAGAAATTAATGATGGGGTAAAGGTAGATTGTTCAAGTTGGGACTTTTGATGGTTGCCACCAAGTGATCAAATTGTATGTCACTCAGGTTCTCACCGTGAGAGGGGACATGGCGGGACAAAGGTAGGCAACTACTCGAGGGTCGACGTCCCCCTAAAATTCTATAAAACGACCAACCCAGCTAAGAAGGGTGATCATGACAAAGTCAAAAAGAGTAACCATCATTTCATCCACTAGAAGGTGAAATAAGCGGTGGTGTTCCAAAAACGTTCCACCAAAGCACGACCGGAAATTCTCCTACTCCGGGGTCCAGACCCTATATACCTCCTAGTAGTAAAAGAATGTGCCCAAGCTGGTGCCCTCAATTGTTGCCTTGTAAAAGGCAGCCACAGTGGAATCTTTTGCGATGTATCTATCCACCATTCCTTGTAAACTACAACACGTTTTCAGGAAATCATCCTATGGCTAAATTAAAGATAGGGACTAAGCATATATGCAACAAATTCAAGGTTCCCTTTTTCCCTGATGGAGTAATCTGATATGTAAAGAAGAACACAAGTAGCATTTTGGCATGAAAAATATAAACACTTAAAGCAAAATTTAAAGTACCACATACTTTGGATTACACTTAAAGTATTGAAACATGCAAAATTTATTATCAACCAAGTTTATTCAGCAAAATTACAACCGACATACGGAAATGTAAGTACGTTAAAAAAAGAGGTCATACCGAGGCAGGAGATCGGAAAAACCCAGCATGTTCATCAGGACTAAAGACAAGTTGGTCAAGTGTGAGTTCTCCACTTAGATATTCCCGCTGCATGGCCCTCACATAAGGATGCTCCCAGACCGGTGGTTGTGTAGCTTTCTAACTGCTTTTCCACAAGAAGGCTATCTTTCTTCAACATTATACTCAAAAAGTCAAAGGAAGCTTTAAGAAAAAGAGAAGAAGTGCCGGGGAATTGTGAGCTCGGCATACCCCAAAGGCTCGGTTTATATAATCTAAAAAGTGGGACCAATAGTGTCCACGTGTCAGTTTCTCATTTGACAACCCCGAAGGCCGCGCAACCATTAGCAAATTCTCAATTATTGCGTCAACAGTCATCCAACAAAGGCCTGTAAAAGGTTGCCTAGAAAGGACAAAATAGTCCTTTTAAAGGTGATGGTCGTATGGCCATAAAGGCTGCCTTGTCAGTTGGCCCTTAGCGTGGTCCTCGTGTGAGGTCCCAATGGTAGGACTTGTCTTTTCTCTTTTGTCTATGATCAAGTCCCAACGTGTGACTTCTCGATACGGGGCGCGTGACTTCAAGATGAAAATCGATCAAAAAAATAATGACTTATTTCAACTAAATTTGTTCCAAATTAAACTGATAGTTGCTTTTTATTTGCAAGAAACATCAAGCCCGAACGACATTGATGACAAATCACTACTCAATTGGAGTCATATTGGCATTGTACTCGGTGCATTCTCCTAGCAATAAATTGTCACCTCTCAAAATCATGTCAGAACGACATCGGTGAAAAATCGCCACTGATTCGGAGCCATCGCTTGGTGCAGTCTCCTGGCAACGAATTTTCTCTTTTCAAAACCAAGCCTGAATGGCATCGGTGACAAATCACCACTCATTTGGAGCCATTGACATCACGATCGATGTAGTTTCTTGGCAACAAATTTCTATCCTTCAACATCACGCCTGAGTGGCATCGGTGACAAATCACCACCTTATCCTTTTCCATTAACAGTCAATTAGAGCATCAATCTTACTCAAGATTAGCGAAAGTCGCACATTTTTCCATTAACATCAAGTATAGGGTCATTCTCGCTTGAGATTAGCAATAAATCACAACTTTCCATCGATAGTTAAGTAGAGCGTCATTCTTAGTCGAGATCCTCCATCAACATTCAAGTAGAGCGTCATTCTCGCTCGAGATCGGCGACAAATCGTACCTTTTTCCACCAACAATCAAGTAGTGCGTCATTCTCACTCGAGACTCTCCATCTACAATCAAGTAAAGCATTATTCTTGCTCAAGATCAACATCAGTTATCAATAGTCAGGCACGGGATTTCCAGCTTCCAAGCGTCGCACCAGGCTTTGAAATTTAGTGTCATATCCAAGACTGGCATCCAGAAATTTAAACTACTTTGATTATCGTCCTACTTAGACTTAATTAAAGCAGGGGTTATCTGTAGACACCGAGATTTTTTTTTCTAGTTTTGTATGTATTTTTAATGAGTTTTTGTAACATCTTATATTTTTTTTCTCTTTTATTCTTTATTTTTAGGAATAGGAAGAAAATAAGGGACGACGAAAACCAATCATGCATGCAAGCTGCTGATAAGTGCTTCTTGTATATATGAAAACTTGGTTGTTTTGATGAGAATTTGGGGAATATTTGATACGATTATATTATTTTATGCCCGAATTTCCCATATTACGCTTGGTTTGGAGTTTGGTGAGTTTTGTAGGTAATTTGTGAAGAATCGATGTAAACCGAGCCAAAAATCAAGTGTAGATCCAAGTTATGTGCATAAAGGACCAAGAAGTTAGAAGTTGGATCACCCACGGCCCAAACAGTAGCCCAAAGAGCTCCTAGACCCGAGATAGCAATGACAAGGGTGCCCAAAGCAGGGGCACGGGTTGTGTACGTATATGACCAGAACTTGTAGAATTTGATGTAGTGAGCTGACACGGGTAGTGCCTGGGGAGGCACGGTCCGTGTCAGTAGGGGCACGGTCCGTGTCACCCCTGGCACGGTCCATGTCACCCCTGGCATGGTCGTGTCGCCTGCGTCTCTTCATTTCCGGCGGTTTTGAGTTGCAATTTGCCTATATTATGCCGTTTTCGGCTGTTTTTGGGGGCAATCATCATTCCATAACCTAACCCTAATCCATATCCTTCATCATTCATAATTCATCTACCATTGAAGATTGAGAGAAGATTGAAGATCGAAGAGCAATTTGAACACACTTTGAAGTGGAGGAGCAAAAGTCCTCCATTGTTGATTTCTAGCAAGATTGTTCTTCCCTTTGGTTTATTTCTCATTCTCTCATAGATTTAAATATGCTTTCTAAAGTAGATTTCAATTGCTTTGTAGTTTCAAACATGAATAGTGAGTAGTTCTTTTTAGTTCGGGGGATGAACCTTTGAAGTTGTTTGATGAATTGACTTTGTTGGATTGAATAGACATGAATTTAGTTTGTTTCAATCTATTTGGCCTTTGAATTGAATTGTTATTGCTTTTGCTTGATCACCAATTGCATGTAAATAGGTCATTGAATGAAGTACCGAAAGGAGAAATTTGATTACCCGAAAACCTTGGCTTAACTAATTAAAATTGTCTAGACATAGAAGTTTTAATTAGAGTTCTTGTGATAATTAGATCTTTAACCTTGATTAAATCAAAATAACCACGAAAGTAGGTGCTTGTTTAGTCTTGGCAATTCGCTCTAGTGACAAAACCTCATTGCGAAGCATTCTAGCTATTATCGAACCTTGATTGTGCAAACTAATGAAATGATTCTTCAATCCACATCGTTGATTCGTTACTTGACTTAGGTTTCGTCCCCTGAACGTCTGTTTATCTTGATTAATTCAAAAAAGTTTGTGTGAATAATAGTTTGTTTAGTCCTTGATTGTGATTAGAATTAGAATTAGTTGTTTCAAACAAAAACCTGATCGACTTAGCAATCAACTAGGAGGCTAGTTCAGTGCATTGAAAGGAAAAGTCCCTGTGGGAGCGACCTTGATTCATGCTACAATTTCACCCGTGCACTTGCGGCTTATCAAGTTTTTGGCGTCGTTGCCGGGGACTTTGTCCCTAGCCAGCCATTGAACAAATACCCTAAGGTTGCCTAAGTCATTTATTTTCTGTTTTGATTTTCCTTGGTGTTTTGGTTTTGTCTTGCCAGGTTTACTCTACGTGCATGCAAAAAGCTCAACTCTTTGAGCTTTATCCTGAAAATCGAAAGAACCTTTCACTCCCGGCGGAAGAAGCAAAAGTTAGAGCACGCCCGGAGAAGACAAGAAGAGAACTCCAAGCGAAAGAACGCCATGTCCAGTGGCGGTGGCGGCGGCGGCGAGCCTAGAGTCATGCTTGGCTCTTATGTGATGCCCAATGTCACAAATCAACCTTCCGCCATAAATCCTCCAAATGTGGCCTCGAATGATTTCGAGCTAAGGAGTTCACTCATCAATTTGGTGAAGGCCAACCCATTCCATGGCCTTCCCAATGAAGATCCCAACCGGCACCTTCGCCTATTCGACCAAGCATGTGAGACCTTTAAGGCAAATGGTGCAACGCCCGATGCAATCAAGTTGCGATTGTTTCCCTTCTCACTTGAAGGGAAGGCTTGGGAGTGGTTGGACTCTCTTCCATCAAGCTCTGCCATCAGCACTTTTGACCAACTTGCTAGCGAATTCTTGGCGAAGTACTTTCCTCCTAGCAAGTTGACGAGCCTCAGGAATCAAATTTCAACATTTTTCCAAGAGTCGGATGAGTCCCTCTATGAAGCATGGGAGAGGTTGAAGGACCTCTTACGTCAATGCCCCCACCATGGATTCGAACCATGGGTACCGATACAAGCTTTCTACAACGGGGTGGATGACAACTTGAGGGCCAACATCTTGGCGGCGGCGAGAGGCAACATCATGTCCAAAACAGTAGCGGAACTTCAAACTTTGATTGAGGAGATGGCGATCAATAGCTACAAATGGTCAAAGCCCCGTTCCAAGAGGAGGGAGGTAAGTATGATGTTGATACTATTTCTTTGTTGAATGCTAATTTGGATGCCATGACTAAGAAGATGGATTTTTTGAATGTGAATGCACCCCTTCCCCAACCATGTGCGTCGTGTCAATCATATGAGCAGGAGACCTTGAATTGTCCTAGTGGGTTGGTTAGCGATGAATCGACCGAAGTGGTTAACTATGTTGGTAACCACCCTTCTAATAGGAAAAACTTTGACCCTTTCTCCAATACCTACAATCCCGGTTTTAGGTTCCACCCGAACTTTTCTTACCGGAACAATAACCAAATGGGTCAACCCCAAGGGCAAAGACAAACCCAGGCACCTCTACCACAAGTTCCCTAAAAGCCTAACCTAGAGGCCATGATACAAGCTTTAATGTAGTCTCAATAACAACACCAACAACGGCAACTTGAGCATCAATAAAGACAAGGTGAGGTGATTAAGGCCTTAGCTACGAAAGTTGACCTTATGAGCACCCACACTCAAATGCTTGAGAATCAAATTGCTATACAAGCTAGTACCTCCACTACCCCTCCGGGAATGCTTCCCGGAAAGCCCATACCTAACCCTAAGGAACAATGTCAAGCCATAACCTTAAGGAGTGGGACACAATTGGAGGGGCCTAAAGATCCTAGGATTGAGCTATGGTGATTGATGTGCCTAAAGATGTTGAAAATGTTGTGATTGATGCTGAGAATGATGTGGTTGACGAGGAGGTGTCTCCGCCCTCCAAAGATTCTGTGATTGATGTTGATGTGCAAAAGGAGAAAGAGGTTCTTAATGACCCACCGAAAACTCCCCAAAGGATTTATACTCCGCCCGTGCCTTTCCCTCAAAGATTGGCTAGGGCAAAACTTGACAAACAATTTGGGAAGTTCTTGGAGGTCATCAAGAAGCTCGAGATTAGCATACCATTCACCGAGGCCTTGTCTCAAATGCCCGCCTATGCCAAATTTTTGAAAGAGATTTTAAGCAACAAGAGAAGGCTAGAAGAGCTTGAGACAATGGTTTTGTGTGATTTGGGGTCAAGTGTGAACTTGATGCCCCTTTCTTTGTCTCAAAAACTTGGTATGGGTGAGCTGAAATCCACTACCATGTCCCTAAAACTTGCTGACCGTTCTGTGAAATACTCCTTGGGTATACTTGAGGATGTCCCTATCAAGGTGGGTGACATCTTTGTGCCTGTTGACTTTGTGATACTTGATATGAATGAGGACTTGCGCACCCTAATCATTCTTGGAAGGCCTTTCTTGGCAACTTCGGGGTGTTGTGTTGATGTGAAAAATGGCAAGATGACTTTTGATGTGGGAAGTGATAAGATTGAGTTCAATGTGAATAAGGCTTCCAAATTTCCTTCTATTTCCGGTGATTGTAACTTTGTTCATTCAATTGAGGAAATAGTTAGGGAGCATGAATCTAACCTGTGGCCAAGTGATGATCCACTTGAGTTATGTTTGCTGTTTTGTGACTATTTGCAGGATGACAACCCCGAGGTTGCAATTTGTGTTGAGTTGTTGGAAGCATCCCCACCATTCCCACTGGGGTTTGCCAAGATTGAGAAGCTGTAGGTGGAGGAAGAGCCTACACATGCTGCGAAAAAGGCTCCGGAGGTAGAATTGAAGCCTCTTCCATCTTCTTTGAGGTATGAGTTTCTAGGTCCCAATTCCACATATCCGGTCATTGTAAATGCAAACTTAAACAAATCTGAAAATTCTGCTTTGTTGGAAGTTTTAAGATTGCATCGCAATGCCATAGGATACACTCTTAATGACCTAAAGGGAATTCACCCTTCGTTTTGCATGCATCGCATCCTCATGGAGGAAAACCATAAGCCATCCATTGAGCATCAAAGGAGGCTTAATCCTACCATGAAAGATGTTGTGAAAAAAGAGGTTTTGAAACTGTTGAAGGTCAATATTATCTACCCTATCTCTAATAGTGAGTGGGTAAGCTCGGTCCATGTTGTGCCTAAAAAGGGGGGAATGATTGTTGTGAAAAATGATAAAAATGAATTGATCCCCACTAGAACGGTAACGGGTTGGCGAATGTGTATTGACTATAGAAAATTGAACAAAGCCACCCGGAAAGACCACTTTCCCCTCCCTTTTGTAGACCAAATGCTAGAAAGACTTGCAAAGAATTCCCATTTTTGCTACCTAGATGGCTACTCCGGATTTTTCCAAATCCCGATTCACCCAAAAGACCAAGAGAAAACCACTTTTACTTGTCCTTATGGAACCTTTGCATATCGGAGAATTCCTTTCGGGTTGTGTAATGCACCCGTTACTTTTCAAATATGTAAGATGGCTATATTCTCCCAATTTATTGAGGACATAATGGAGGTTTTTATGGATGATTTTTCTATTTATGGCACCTCATTTGAACATTGTTTAAATAATTTGAAAAAGGTGCTAAATCGATGTGAAGAAGTTACTTGGTCTTGAATTGGGAAAAGTGTCATTTTATGGTGCAAGAGGGGGTAGTTCTTGGTCATGTTGTTTCATCTAAGGGATTGAAGTTGATAGAGCAAAGGTGGAGGTGATTGAAAAATTGCCGCCACCAAATTCTGTAAAAGGAGTGAGGAGTTTTCTTGGACATGTTGTTTTTTACCAGAGGTTCATAAAAGATTTTTCAAAAATTGCAAAACCACTCACCAATTGCTCATCAAAGATGTTCCCTTTGACTTTAATGAAGAGTGCTTGAGTGCTTTTCTCAGGTTGAAGGAAGCTTTGGTCACAGCTCCCATCGTACAAGCACCGGATTGGGATTTGCCCTTTGAAGTGATGTGCGACGCAACCGATCATGCGGCGGGGGCTATTTTGGGGCAAAGGAAGGACAACAAGCCCTATGTGATTTGCTATGCAAGCAAAATGTTGGATGGAGCTCAAGTTAATTATGCTACCACCGAGAAGGAGTTCTTAGCGGTTGTCTTCGCTTTGGACAAAATCCGCTCTTATTTGATCAATTCCAAGGTGATTGTTTTCACGGATCACGCTGCTCTATGGCACCTCTTGACTAAGGTGGATTCTAAGCCTCGCCTCATTCGATGGGTCCTCTTACTGATGTATGCAAGCTCACAAAGATCAGAGTATAGAACTTATAATACACCACACAGGTTCACACACACTAGCTGTTGAATTTAAACAAAGCTAATTGGATGCAATTAGCTGGACTAGATGAAAAACCGATGAAAATTTAAAAGGATAGACTTGTATCTATTCTGATACAGACACACCACAGAATGAATACAAGGGCAAAGGACTTAGTTACCTCAGTAGATACAGACACACCACCACTGAAACAATCAAGCTCTACACACACCACTAGGAATGCCAGCTCCTAGATACTGAAATAGATTCAACCCAAATAAGAGTTTACTGACACTAACAAACGAGAGGCTCAACTATGGCACTCAAAATGCTATTGAAAATATCACTGATTGTGTTTTCAAGCTGTTGAATACATCACTATATATAGCTACTCCTAAGTAGTTTGATTAGAGGCACTTAATTAAAGTAACCTGCTAATCTCCCTTCTAATCTAGCTACTTAAATAAACCAAATACATCACATTGCATCATATCCTAGCTAATATCATCCAGATACATTTGAAAATAAAAGGAAAAACAATGCTAGCTTCTGATTGGACCAAAATGCCAAAGGTTGGCAATTTCAGCCAATCAGGACCTTTCCTAGCTGGGAGGGTGATTCTAAGTTACCTCAGTAATTTTCCCGGGATTTTCTTAAGTTAGATATAATCTCAATAACTTAAGGAAGGCTGGAAAAGACTAGAATAACCCTCATTGTAGCTGAGAAAAATAGCCTGGCCCTAGAACTGGGGTTCTGGAAAAACCGATAACAAACAACCATAGCATGGTTGCTTGCTCTGGTGCCTTTAACTTAGAGCCTCCTTGCTTGATCATGTTGGGACTTGCTTGGAACTTGAAAATTGCTTGTCAAGGAAGGATGGGTCTCACTCAATTCAAAGATATGGAACTGAGAAAGATGTTGGCTTGGACTGTCTGTGCTGGGAACTGAAATTGACCTGGATGGCCAATGCTGTTGGAATGAGGGCATGTGCTGGCCAGAACTTGCCTTACCAAGGTATATCAAGTCTAGATGGATGTTGTTGATGGGCTGGTGATATTTGAAGAACTCTGGTGCGATCTTTGAGAATGGAAGCTCATTGCTTCGATGGAATTTCTCCAATATTTCTTTGAAGGCACAACAAGGCTTCTACCGACAATGCCAGTCTTGAAGGCCGGTGATGCCTCCTTGGGTGATGAAGATGATGAAGAAGCTGCTCGAGCAGCTGCTGCTGCTGAATCATCACCCATTCCCTGGTTTGGTTCTGCTGATAATGCTTAATCTGCTTCTGGGCTGGTTGGATGGTCTCCATCATCCTCCCCAGGTTGAGGAAAGTTTGTCCTCAAACTTGGAAGGTCTTCATGCTCTAGAAAATAGGGCCTTAAATCTGCAACATTGAAGGTAGCACTGCCTCCATAGTCTTCTGAAAGATCCAACTTGCAGGCATTGTCTCCTATTTTCTCCAAGACTTCAAATGGGCCATCTGATGTTGGGACTAACTTACCTTTTCTTTTTGCTGGGAACCTGTCCTTCCTTAAATGTATCCACACAAGATCTCCTGGTTGGAAAACCATCCTTCTCCTGTGCTTGTTTGCTGAAGTAGATGCTTGCTCAGAGTACTTGATGATTTTCTCTAACTCTTTGGTGAAGGCGCTGATCTTCTCTGCATGTGTACCGCTCATAATCGAACTTCTGAATTGGTTAGTGGAGATAAATCCAAAGGAGTGATAGGATTTCTCCCATATACCACCTGAAATGGGGAAAGGCCAGTTGCCTTTGAAGGGGCCCTATTGAAAGAAAACTCAGCATGACTTCAGGAAGGTAATGTGCATTTTTAAATAGTTGAAATTGCCTTTTTTCCAGCCCCTGCATTTTTAAAATACAATAATCAAATTCAAGGAAGAAATAGTAAGTGGTAGCTCTCTTTGTGAGTTCGGTTTGAATATTAGCAAAATGTTCACCATGAAGAAAAGGTGATTTCACAATTAAACTATTCATAAAATGTGCAAAACAATTCTTAAAGATATTTTAAAAAGTGAAGCACCAGCAGATTAAAGTCTTAAAAATTCCAACAAAAGCGGCTAGCCGTCGCCACTCGTTCTAGGGGGAAGCCCTAGGAGACCGGGCTGAACCAGCAGAGAAATCATTGTACATATACATATATGAGTCACTTTCAGGCGAGAATTATAATATCTTACATGTCATGAAATAACATATATATAATAAATTGTTGAAACAAACTATTCATCTTTTTGAGAATATAAATTTATTTAATAACTAATGTAATTTTTAAAAATGATTAAACATGTAAAAAAAATTGTTTATTGTATCCTTAAATTAAATGAAATATTAATTTATTGACCATCTTAAAATAGTCTAATTATTGAGATAATATATATTTTTTATTATTTATCTTTGTAATTTTTGGTAATTATGTGGAGAATTCAAACTGAAGTGGAACGTGTGTGGTTGCTTTACTATGTTGTGATTTAACTTTTGATAATAAAGAGAAAAAGTAAATAAAAATAAGAAAAAAGTACTAACCATAATATATTATATATGAATGGAGAATACTCCTTGAATCACTTATCTAGCTCTATTTAGGGTTTTAATTATCAATTAGTTGGTGACTAAAAACTGATTACTCATTGATCTAGTGGACCTCTCCATCATGCCCTTACAAATAATATCAATTAGTTGGTGATTAAAAAAAAGGGTGATTATATGTGTCTTGCCCCAAGACACTACTTAAGTGTCTTCCTTTTTATAAAATTAATACGTATTATCATTTTTAACCTCAAAGTTTTTGTCAGATACTATTAATTATCAATTATAAGAATCTTGGAACATGTTGGCTATGCCAACAATTAAAATTGACACCCTAATGAATGAATCTCGTCCGTTGGGCATATTTTAGATGCATTCTTGTAAATTTTAAAAAATATATATAAAAGTGTGATTTTATACCATTTATGTAAAAAATTACGTAGGGGTACCCTAACTTTTGGTGAAATGTTTTTCCGGTACCCCAACTTTTAAAAACTAATTTTGGGGTACCCTAACTTTTAGAATTAGAAATAATTAGGTGAATTTCCGGCCAATGATTTGAATTCAACAGTGAGTTTTAGGTGGGAAATTGATTAAGTGTTTTTGTGGACGAAAATGTCGTTTGTTTTTGTGGACGAAAATGATTTGAATCAATCGGAGTTTCACCAGAAATTCACCTAGTAATTTCTAATCCTAAAAGTAAGGGTACCCCAAAATTAGTTTTGAAAAGTTAGGGTACCAAAAAATTGTTTTTTCAAAAGTTAGGGTACCTCTAAATAATTTTTTGATTATGTATGTGTATGATTATAGTTATAGAAACCAATTATGTAATTTTTTTCAATTTAATTTAAAAATATATAAGTTTTATACCATAGCAAGACACTTAATACGTGTCTTATACAAGACATTTATATTTTCGAAAAAAAAGGTATTCAGTCAAGTTGGTAGAGAGTAGTCACTAAAAGGAAAATAATTAGAACAAGTTACTGATATATATGTGAAACTAAAGGGAATATTCAGGGTGGACATTGGAATGGGTTTGAATTCCTGGCATTTGCATGGACAATTGCGTAGCTTTTTAAATAATTCGAACAAGTTACTAATATTTTATACTCCCTCCTTCCCATATTATCTGTCACTTTAACTAATTTTCTTTTTTCACATAATATCTGTTACTTTATATTTCCAATAGCACATTAATTACTAATTTATCAAATCAACCTTATTAATTACATCTTTTTCATTCATTTTTCTTTTTATTCACATTTTTCCTTTTTTATTTACCATTTTATTCAACATTTCCACATTTTCAATGCACTAACTAAATGTAAATGGGAAGTTTTTTTGGTCTTTTAAATTATGTCCCAAGTGACACTTAAATTGGGAAGGAGGGAGTATATGTGAAACTAAAAGGAATATTCAGAGTGGACATTGGAATGGGTTTGCATTCCTAGCATTTATATAGACAATTTCGTAGTTTTTTTTTTCTGATCGTTTTCCCACATCACTCATCTTAAGCCTTGTTTGGTATCCAACAAGTAGCGGTTAGCTGTTAGCTATTTGTTGATAGTTGTTGAGATTATATGTTTGACTTTAGTTGTTCGTTGCGTTAATTAATGGTAGGAAAATTGTTTGGTGAAATAATTATTTTTGTAAAGCTACCTCAAAAAGCTTGTTCAAATAACTTTTTGAAAACTAATTTATTGGACTCAAAAAGTTAATATGAAAAAGTACTTATCAAGCACTTCATATAACTTTTTGACATTAATTAAAAGACTAACAGTGTCCGAAAACCTAACAACTACCTCAAAAAACTTGAAACCAAACACCCCCATATTTTTTTCTTCTTCATCATCATACTCTCACCCAACCCCACTTGGGGGCCTATATAAGGTGTAATAAGGCATGTTCTTGAATACAAATCCAAAAACACACTCACATAAGCAACAAACACATAAAATGGCAGAGTACTCCAGAGGCAGCCAATCCTCATTGGTGTTCAAGGTGACAAGGGGGTCCATGAGCTGATCCATCTGGCAGGTCCCACCCCGTAGGAGTTGAAGGAATTGTCGGATATTGACAACCAGGAGGCACTCTGGTGCCTGATCCCTGTGATCCAGTTCTATAGGAACAATGAGTACTATGGGGGCTCTGCTTTGAGAGGGCGGGGCCCGACTAAGGTGATTAAGGAGAGGCAGTGCGGAATGCCCTGGTGCCCTACTACCCTTCCGCCGGCCGGTTGAGGGAGATAGTTGGGAGGAAGCTGGTGGTCGACTGTAATGGGGAAGGGGTGTTGTTCATGGAGGCTGATGCTGATGTCACTCTTGACGACTTTGGAGAGGACCTTCATCCTCCTTTCCCTTGCTTGGAGGAACTCCTCTTTGATGTCCCTGGCTTTGGTTCTATCCTTGATTCTCCTTTGCTCCTCATTCAGGTAACCAATGTACAACCTAACAACCTAATTAAGTCAATATGTAACTGATGCAAAAGTTGACTGTGCATATAGTTTGAGGAATATGTCACCTTGATGATTTAGCACAAATGCAGAGAGAGAAACAGAGAGTGATAGAAAGAAATAGAGAGTGATAGAGAGAGAAACAAATTCTATTATTCAGCACCAAGCAACAGCACAGAAGATATATATACAAGTACTGAAGGCTAACCGACTTAGTTAGCACATCAGGCGAAAATAAAGGAAAATTGTAAAGGTTACAACTGAATTCCCACTTTGTTATTCTCTTCACTCCCCCTCAAGTTGGTAGTACATGTACTCCCAACTTGGACAACAAGCGATGATGCTGAATGACAGATATTGGCTTGGTAAAAACATCAGCCAATTGTTGCTTGGTATGAACATATACAGGTTCAATTTTACCAGTCTTCAACTGATCTCGAACGTAGTGACAATCCACTTCGAGGTGCTTCATACGTTCATGAAATACCGGGTTATTGGCAATATGCAAGGCTGCCATATTATCACAGTGCAGAGAAACAAGAGTCAAATGGTTCACACCCAAGTCTCTCAGCAAGGACAACAACCAAATAATCTCGCAACATATGAGTGCCATCGCGCGGTACTCCGCCTCTGCAGAAGATTTAGCAACCACAGATTGTTTCTTGGATTTCCAAGAGATGGGAGAATCCCCCAACAAGACACAGTAACCTGTAGTAGATTTGCGGCTAATGGCACAACTTGCCCAATCAGAGTCGCAAAAAGCGGACAAATTCAGGCTAGACTTGCTTGACATCAGGATCCCTTGATTCGAAGATCCTTTGAGATATCTTACTACACCCAACGTAGAACGTAGGTATTCATCAGTTGGTTTATGCATAAATTGACTGAGAACTTGCATAACATAGCAGATATCAAGCCTGGTCATAGTTAGGGTTGTTCATAGTCCAGTCCGGACCGAAAAAGGGACCGACCGATCGACTGAGGATGGATCGATCGACCGAGGGAAGTTCGGTCCAGTCCTCGGTCCAAAAAAATTTGATGTTCGGTCCTCGGTCCAGTCATGGACCGAACTGAAGGACTGAAGTTACTAAAATTATAGGGTTTCCTTATGTATAGTCCAGTCCCGGACCGAAAAAAGTGCGGCCCAATCCTCGATCCAGCTTAATCCTCTAGTTCGGTCTTCGGTCCAATTCGGTCCAGTCCAGTCCGGACCGATGAACAGCCCTAAACTCACAGTGAGGTAGATAAGCTTCCCAACTATCCTTCAATATTTCTCAGGTTCAAACAAGGGAACACCTGACTCATGACTCAGTTTCAAGTGTGAGTCAAACGGAATCTTCAGAGGCTTGGCATCAGCCATTGCCAACTCATTTATCAAGTCGTCGGTATACTTCCTTTGACACACAAACACTCCTTGGGCCAATCTGGCCACTTCAAGACCCAAGAAATATCTAAGATCTCCCAGGTCCTTCATATGAAACTTTGCGGCAAGAAACTTCTTAATTTTGATCAACTCCTCAACATCATTCCTAGTAAGTATCATATCATCCACATAGATAAGCATGGCAGAGAATTGTGCACCATTGGCTTTGACAAATAAGGAATAATCAGCCTTTGATTGTTTGAAACCATACTCAATTAGGGCAGTAGATAGTTTAGCAAACCACTGCCGTGGGGCCTGTTTAAGCCCATATAAAGATTTCAGCAACTTGTACACAGGAGGATCACTCCCCCTGTTTGGCAAAGGCATATCAGGTGCGATGACAGTGCCATACTCGTGATAGCCCTGGGGCATGGTCATGTATACATCCTCCTCCAAATCACCATGGAGGAAGGCATTGGTAACATCCATTTAATAAGCCGACCATTGCCGAATAGCAATGACAGAAAGAAGGGACTGGACAGTAGTCATCTTTGCCACAGGAGCAAAGGTTTCATCGTAGTCCACTTCAAACTTTTATCGACACCCTAAAGCAATCAAGCGGGCTTTGTGTCATTCTATGGATCCATCTGAGTTATACTTGGTTTTAAACAGCCATTTGCAACCAATGGCTTTTTCCCCGGCGGCAAATTTGTCACCATCCATGTCCCGTTATCCTCCAAAGCTCGAAGCTCTTTGTTCATGGTCGCGCACCACTTAGGGTCAGGGAGAGCTTGAGTAAATGTGACCGGATCAACAGTTACTGCAAAGGCTGCGGCGAACGCCGGGTATTGATCCTCAGGGATAGGAGTTGGAGCAGCCACAGAGTTGCTCACATAATCATGGAGCCAAGAAGGGGTCCGAACAGCCCTGGTAGACCTCCTTACTACACTAGGCTCAACATGGTCAATAGTTGGTGAGGGAGAACAGTCTGATACACCCTCAGGTGAAATAACATCAGTGGAGGAAGATGGTGAAGTTGGAGATGCAGGTTGAGGGGGTGGTGAAGTGGTGTCAGGAGAGTTAAAAGAAATATATTCCTCTGCCCATGTAGAAACATTAGGAAAGGGACAAGGAGTAGGGTGCATATATTGTGACTGAGATGATGATTTATGAGGGAAAATGTGTTCAACAAAGGTAACATCCCTGGATACAAAGGTCTAATTCGTGAGAAGATTCAACAATTTGTATCCTTTTTGGGTTTGAGGATAACCCAAGAAAACACATGGAACCCCACGAGGTTGAAATTTGTTGGTGGTACGAGATGGATTCGAAGCAAAAGCAAGATAGCCTAGGGTCCTTAGATGATCATAGGAGGGTTGTTTGCGAAGAAGAATTACATAAGGCGTTTTATTGTGTAACACAGACAAGGGTAGCCGATTGATTAAGTGAGTGGTTGTCAAGACACAATCACCCCAGAATTTCAGAGGCAGGGATGCATGAAATCGGAGAGCCCTGGCTACCTCCAACAAATGTCTATGCTTGCGTTCCACCACTCCATTCTGTTGAGGTCTATCAACACATGATGTCTGATGTACAATGCCATGTAATGAAAAATATGCTCTGCACGCATGAGAGTCAAACTCCAAGGCATTGTCCGATCTTACTGTTTTCACAGAATATCCAAATTAAGTTTGCACATATGAGAAAAATGATTGTAAAGTATACAAGGACAGATCTTTACTCTTGAGCAAGTAAGTCCATGTAGTACGACTAAAATCATCCACAATTGTCATGAAGTACTTATTATTTCCATGAGTAGGTACACGATACGGAACCCAAAGGTCTATGTGTATCAATTGAAAAGGATATTCTGAAGAAGATATACTAGGCTTATAGGGCAAACGAACAAATCTGGCCATAGGACATGTGAGGCACACAAACTCATTTTCTTTAGAGACTTTCACATTTATTCGATTCACATATTTCAACCTATACAAAGGCAAATGACCAAGTCTGTGATGCCAAAGCGCTACCTCATCATGTTGCACAGTGTGACAGGCTGGTGAAACCAGTGGTGAGTGCCTCCTTGGAGTATCCAACAGATAATACAAGCCTCTTGCTTGTTTACCAACTCCCTTGACTTCTTAACTGACAAAGTCCTGTATGATGCACAAATTGGCATGAAAAATCACACAACAACTATTGTCCTTAGCAAGTTTTGAGACAGACAACAGGTTGAACATGAAGCTCGGTACACACAGTACATTCAACAAATTCAGGCCATTATTTAACCGAATTTGCCCAACTCCACACACAACAACTTTTTCTCCATTTGGCATATTTATGGGAGATGTGGATGGACACATACGAGTGCATTGCAACATATCAGGATTACTACACATGTGATTCGTGGCGCCAGTGTCCAAAATCCAAGCAGATGAATCATTAAAAGGAGGGGAACAAGAGGCATTACTAGCAAAGTTCTTCTCTAGTTCCTCATCCGTGTCACCTTGAGGCTGTTGTGGCACCAATTTCAGCAACTGCTCAATCTGCCAAGGAGTAAGATGAGTAGTCTGGCCATCAGGATTGAATTGGACAGCTTCCACTTGAGATGCAGTTTTCCAGGTTTGCAAACCACTATTACTCGAGGCTCCTGGACCTTTATTCCTCTGCTGCGGTTGCGAACCACTCCTCTGTGATCTCTTTTGTGATTGTTGTTGCGGATTCCTTTTGGATCGAGGATGCCACGGAGGATATCCAATTACTTTCCAACATCTCTCCTTTGGATGTCCCTTGTTTCCACACACTGTGCACTGAATTTCGCTTCCTCTACTCAGTAATGCAGCAGACTCAGGCAATGCCACAGTTCTGGTTGCCAAAAGATCTCGTTGCAGTTCTTCTTGTAAAATCATTCCACGCACCGAGTCTATAGATGGAAGTGGCTGCATAAGCAGTACTTGACTTCGTTGGTGGCTAAACTTCTCATCCAAACCATTGAGAAACTGAAATAGTTTCTGATCTTCCTGCTGCTTGCTCAAAGCTTACAAGAACTTTGTCACATCTTCAGCTAAGGTCTTGATTTGCGGTAAATCGCTCATGGAATCTAATTCCTCCCAAATACACTTGATGCTTGTGTAATATTCACTCACAGTTCCTGTCTACTTCAATTCATTCAATTCTCTATTCAATTGATATTTTCTTGAATCATTCACCACAGAAAACCTCTGGGCAAGTTGTGTCCAAATTTCAGATGCACTCGCAACAAATAAGATCGATTTCGAGATCGCATCGCTCACATTATACGTAATCCGAGAAATCACAAGATTATTGCACGTATCCCATTGTTCAACCTTCGTCGGATCATCTGTTCATTTTGCAAGAGTTCCTTCTGCGAAAACCAGCTTATGCTTGGTAATCAAGGCGATCTCCATAGCTCGTCGCGATGTTCTGTAGTTGGAGGCTCCGATCAATTTCTCATTGAGAGAGATTGAGTTCGGTCCATCAGAAGGATGAATGAACAACGGATTATGCAAATCATACACGTTTGTATTCCTCCCATTCATCTTCAATTGATAGATTCAAGATCTCAAGAATCGACTGATCGATTTCAATCAACGATTCGATCAGCTTTGAATCAATCTTGATATTCAACCAAGATCTCAGATATCTATCTGCAAGTGCTGCTCTGATACCATGATGATTTAGCACAAATGCAGAGAGAGAAACAGAGAGTGATAGAAAGAAACAGAGAGTGATAGAGAGAGAAACAAATTCTATTATTCAGCACCAAGCAACAGCACAGAAGATATATATACAGGTACTGAAGGCTAACCGACTTAGTCAGCACATCAGGTGAAAATAAAGGAAAATTGTAAAAGTTACAACTGAATTCCCACTTTGCTATTCTCTTCACACCTAAAACAAAATCCATGTGACAAAAATATTATTGGATGAAACAAAGTCGGCGTTTATATTAAAGGGGACTAAGTTGTCTTAGAGCCTTTCAACGCACAAGAAAATCTTTATAAAAAAATATATTTTTAAGATGTCATATTTTATTAATTTACTATTGGCAAAATCTGGCGATCCGAACTCGCTCGAAAGTTTAAGGTTAGGTCCAGAATTTCCAAACTTAAAAATAAATAAACCCGAAACCGACCCGCTCATCCGAATTAATAGGGCATGAGTTCTAAGATATGCTTAATATCTCACTCTCGAGTTATTATATACAGTATCATTTTCTTCGATGGGTATATTCATAAATATATAACATATGAAGCAATGGTTTAAATTTCTAAAATTGTAAATAAATACTTTCCAAAAACAGTTTTAGCAAAAAACAGCTCCAAAAGTAGAAGCAGTAAATTGTTGTTTCTGCTTCCTATAAACTAATCTCTACTCAATCTATAGGATTGTTTAGTGATTAGTTTTCATAATTTCAAATAAATATTCTAATTCTTATAAAGATAACATTTAAATATTTTAATATTATGTTAGAACCTTTAATATTATGTTAGACATTTTTATTATTTAATTTCTTTACAAATATGGTAGTAAATTTTTGATATATAAATATTTAATTTAAAGAATTTTATAGTTAAATAAAACCATATATAGTTATAATAATAATAATTATAACTATAACTATAACTATACGATTATAATTATTGCTAAAACTAAAACATGATAATTTGTTTAAAAATTAATAAAAAAGAGAAAAATGTAAAAATGTAAATAATCATACGATAATTTTACTCCCAAAAACACATGATAATTTTAAAAGTTAGGTTAAATAATTAAATTTAGTAAAAGCATTATAATACTATATTATAAGTTAGGCCAAACACTTTAATTTAGTAAAATCACTTATCTCATAAGCTAAGCCAAACACTTCAATACCTCTCCAAAAATAGTTTTTATAAAAACTATTTTTAAAAGATAAAAACACCTTTTTAAAAACTATTTGTAATAAGGAGAGTTGAGCTTAAAATGCGTAAATATAATTTTGCCAATTGTTATTACATTGACTTTAAAATGATTAGATCTATGGCATAAATATATAAAAGATTCACAATTTTTAAAGTCAAGTGAACCTGGACTTGAACCTTAATATTTACTTCCTTCGTATTGTGTCAAAAATTTTGATCGTTAATATTTTAATTTGTATTGTGATTCATCAAACTAAATTGATATTATTAGATTCGAAAAATACTATTTAAAAAGTATAATATTATATTTTTTTAAAATATATTATGTGAGAAATCGTTGATTAAAGACGAACCTAAAAAATTAAAGCGTGAATGACAAATAAAAAAAATCAGAGGGAGTACTAGACTCGTGCATTGCAAGAAATGCAATTAAATTATATATTTTATGAATTTTTTTAAATTTATTGCATTCTCGAAAGTCAATTGCAACATTATACTGGCCATTAACTTCTCTGGCTATTGTGCAATGTCCTGTACAAAATTGCGTCTAAGACCCTTGCAAACCGTCTTAAGGTACTGTTGCCATCAATTGTCTCACCCGAGCAGAGCGGTTTCGTCTCGGGTCGTCTTATAACCGACAACGTGCTAATAGCCAATGAGATCTTTCATACCATGAAAGTGAGGTCGATGGGAAGGAGGGGTGTTATGGCAGTCAAGTTGGACATGAGTAAGGCGTATGACAGAGTGGAGTTGTCTTTTCTTGCAGAGTTACTCTCAAAGATGGGCTTCAATCCTCAATGGATTCAGGTGGTATTGAACTGTATTACCTCAGTCACTTATACTGTCATGGTGAATGGGTCCCCCTCCAAACAGATAATTCCCACTTGAGGTCTCAGACAAGGGGACCCAATATCACCATACTTATTCATATTGATGGTTGAAGCATTCTCAGGACTATTAAACCAAGCTGCTAAGGCCGGTAACATCCATGGGGAAAAAGCGAGCAGGAGAGGGCCGGAGATTTCACATCTTTTCTTTGCCGATGATAGCCTTCTCTTCTCGAGAGCCACGAGACAAGAATGCTCTCAGATGGTTGATATCATCAACAAGTACGAAAGAGCATCGGGCCAAAAGGTAAATTTTGACAAATCAGAAGCCTCTTTTAGCAAAGGAGTTACGGCGGATAGAAGGACGGAGTTAGCAGAAATTCTTGGCATGAGAATGGTAGACAAACACGATAAATATCTCGGGGCACCCACATTTGTGGGAAGGAGTAAAAAACAAATTTTTGCCGCTGTGAGGGACCGAATGTGGAAGAAGCTGAATGGGTGGAAGGAGAAGCTGTTGTCTCAAGCCGGTAAAGAGGTATTGATCAAATCTGTCATTTAGGCGATCCCGACATACCTAATGAGCATCTTCAAGTTCCCTAGCACCTTAGTAAATGATCTACACATGATTTGTGCAAAATTTTGGTGGGGAGCAAAGGGAGGGAATAGAAGAATTCACTGGAAATCATGGGAACACCTAAGTAAACCCAAGTGCTTGGGAGGTCTCGGGTTTAGGAAATTGGACGTCTTCAACGACGTGTTACTAGCAAAGCAGGGTTGGCGGCTTTTACAGCATCCAGAGTCTCTCTTGGCTAAGGTGATTAGTGCCAAATATTAATCAAATTTTCTGAACTCTTATCTAGGACCCTCCCCGAGCTTCGCATGGAGGGGGATCTGGGCAGCAAAGGCTTTATTGAAGGAGGGGCTTTATTGGAGGGTGGGAGATGGCAAGAACATTGATATATGGGAGGATGATTGGGTCTATGATGAACAAGGCAAGAAGATACAATCAGTTAGACCCGAAAGTACAGGGCCCAAATGGGTTAGTGACCTTATCTTCCCGGACAGGGCTGAGTGGAACACGATCCTCATAGAGCAGACTTTCAACGAGAGAGACGTTAACCTAATCCTGTCTATTCCTCTGAGCATCAAGAGGCCCCCAGATAAGCTCGTTTGGTGCTTTAACGATAATGGGGTTTTTAGCGTTAAATCGGCGTATCTTATCGGAGCCGGCATCAACCTGAGTGACTTTGAGTCTTACTGGCCCAAAATATGGGATGTGAAGATTATCCCCAAAGCCAAAATTTTTTGGTGGAGGTGGTGCTCCGATATCCTTCCTACAAAAACTGAGCTCCACCGAAGACATGTGTTGGCGAAGGATGTGTGTTGTAGGTGTGAGGGAAGTAGAGAAGATGGCAAGCATGCAATTTTCCAATGCCCTGGCAGCCAACAAGCATGGCAGCTGGCCGGGCTGGACATTACGGATCTGCTGGATGAATCTCTAGCCCCTGAAAATGTGATACAAAAGTGGGCAGAGACCCTTGATACCGAGAAGTTGAGTACATACATGATAATGGCGTGGATGATATGGTATGCTCGAAATGAGAAATTGCACAATCACATTACGATCCCAACCCAGCTCCTGGTTCGGAGAGCGCAAGAGACAGCCAGAGACATCCTGAAACTCTTGAGTACTAGCGGTGGAAAGTCGACATCTGCTCAACATACACTGTCAGCCACATGGAAACCCCTACATCAACACCAGATCAAAATCAACTTTGATGCTTCACTGAGTGAAGTGGGTTGGGTTCAATTGGGAGCAGCGGCAAGAGATCATCGAGGAGAATTATTGTGGGCTGGAGTTCGAAGAGTTAGAGCAGCATGGACCCCAGGAGTAGCCGAAGCAAAAGCTGGAGTCTTTGCTGTGCAGCTGGCTAGACGTTTCAATCATGATGCAATAATTTTTGAGTCTGATAGCTTATCTCTAGTGAAACGTATAAATAAGCAGGTGTTATTCTGTAGTGAAATAGATTTAATCATAGGAGATTTATTTTTGTTAGTTGAGCAGATTAGTAGCTGCAGTTGGGTTAATACAAAAAGGGATGGGAACTCTATGGCCCATCACCTTGCGAAAATTAGGCCTATAGGGGATGAACAGGTGTGGATGGGGGTTTATCCGAGTCAGCTCGGAGCCTTTGTACTCATGGACAAATTATCAATATAATGTGTGACCTATTTCCCTCAAAAAAAAAGAAAAAAAAACTTCTCTGGCTATTAATTAAATAATAAATTAATATTATTCAATTAGATTGCTTAATTAAATTACTTATATTTGATGATTGTTCTTTTATGTAATTTGTGATGCTTTGAACATTCATAAAATACTAAAAACTTATGAAATAATTTAATAACTAGAGATTTGTGGGCTAGCTAAGTAATATTTAATTTAATAATTGTACTTTAATAATTTTACTTTAATCTAGTAACCGGCTACTAGATTTTATTTATAAAAAGGTTGAATATATATAAGCATAGTGAAGTTTTCATTGTTATTTTATTAATTTTTTTATATTACATTTTGTTATTTAAATCAAATACATTGCATTTTTTTATATTTATCATTTTTTTGTACTTGATTATTTTTTATTTATTATTGGTAGTCACTCATACTACCTTCCTATCAAAAAAGAAAGTAATTAGTACTGCCAATAAATATGCAAGATCAACTATTTCCAAATCACCCTCTTTAAAAATACACATATTCCAATTCTCACACTATATACCAAAATATATATATATATATATATATAATAATGACTAATTATACATTTTCAAAAGTGTCTTCTTTAAAACATATATATAGATCAACCAATGATAATTTGTCAACTCATAGTTAAGGACACCTAGGATCACACATCTTATGATCAAATAATATGCATTAATTAATTTTTATAAAAAAGTAAAGATGATTAATTAGTGATTTCCAAAAATAACCCCATAAAATCACACAAATTTCTACCCTCACCTTTTGTATCCAGAAATATATGAAAATTAGATTCTAATAATCTCTACTTTCACCAATTATATATCAATAATCTCTACTTTCATTTCGCATTCTGGTGATCAAAAAAAAAAAAATTAGATTCTTGTGTGACACCACCGAGAGTATACCATAAATATTATAGATTTTGAGTTACATTTGATTCAAAACTTAGTATAAAACTTTACCATGATTTTAATGAATTTATGGCGTTGCTCAAAAATGATTTCGTTTTTTTTACGATTTTTTCACTTTTGTTCCTTTTTTAAAAAAAAATCATAATAATTGCTCAAATTCTCAAAAATATAATTGAAAAATTCTTTTAGTAACTACACTCCATTACCGTTTTAGAGGCAGGAATGAAAAAAACAAAAACAATATTGGGCAAGAATGAAAAAAAATAAAAAGAATGTGTAGGCGGATTTGATACCACTACAATCCAATTTTTTTTAGGATCATCAGAATCCAAAATAAAAGAAAGGATTATTGCTATACAATTGGTGAAAGTAGGGATTATTAAAATCCAATTTACTTATATATATATATATATATATATATATATATATATATACATATACTTAAAAAAAATTGGATTCTTGTGTGACACCACCGAGAGTATACCATAAATATTACTAATTTTGAGTTGCATTTGATTCAAAACTTAGAATAAAACTTTACCATGATTTTTAATGAATTTACGGCGTTTCTCAAAAATGATTTCATTTTTTTACGATTTTTTCACTTTTGTTCCTTGTTTTAAAAAAAATCATAATAATTGCTCAAATTCTCAAAAAAAAATTGAAAAATTCTTTTAGTAACTACACTCCATTACTGTTTTGGAGGCAGGAATGAAAAAACAAAAACAATATGGGGCAAGAATGAAAACAATAAAAAGAATGTGCAGGCGGATTTGGTACCACTGCAATCCAATTTTTTTTAGGATCACCAGAATCCAAAATAAAAGAAAGGATTATTGCTATATAATTGGTGAAAGTAGGGATTATTAAAATCTAATTTACTTTTATATATATATATATATATATATATATATATATATATATAACACCCTGCTTTTTTTTTTAACTGACTAACTTTGATGTTGTGGTTTATTTTAAGTGTTTAAATTATATATGTGTGATATTTTAATGTGTTATTTTATTTTTAATTTGTGTTAGTTCTTGTAGTATTAATTAGTTTACTTGTTACTAATTAGATGTTGAGAAAAGAAAAAAAGAGTGAATAAGAAAAAGGAATAAGAAAATGAAGGGAAAAGGAGAAAAGAAAAGAAATAAAAACATTAGGGGAGGGAGGTTATCACGTTAAACACACACATTCAGATAGAAAAAGAGAGGGGTTGAGAGAGAATAAGAACAAGAAGAAGAGGAAGAAGAAGAAGATCTGGCAGTCCGGTTTTTGGTTCCGATCGACACCCAAACGACCTCCGATCGACTTCAAATTTTTGTATGTTATTCTTGACACATTCCTCTTCATATCCAACGGTGTGATTGTCGGTTTGGTCTCTCTAGCTCGAGTTATATCCCAGAATCAGAGACTTACGGATTGTGTTGTTTCACTAATTTTAGTGAGTAATTTCTTATCTTTCTTTGATAAAATTGATAGGGAAATATTTTGATTATGGTTTATACTCGAATTTGGAATTGAATTGCATGAATTTGAATTGTTTTTAGGGTTTAAAATATTAGAAAACCCTAATTAGAGTTGCTAGAAACAAACCTTTGGTTTGCATGTGTTGGATTGTTAAAGTATATGATTTTGATGAGACTTGATGTTTTGGTTGTGAATCTGAGTTTGCATGTATTAGATTGTGGTTGTTGCTTGAATTTTAGGGTTTGAAGAACAAGAATTATGGATGAAAACCATTAGAAAATTCGTATGCACAGGGACTGGGTTACTGTTTGATTTTTTGTGAATTATTTCCTTATCCAAATTGAACGAAATTTTTACTGTAGGTTAGAGATGCTATTAGACATCTTATGGTAAATTTTCATGAATTTTGGAGTTGTATTCTGTGAGATATAATTTTAGAGTGAAACTGCCCTGTTTTTCAGTTCAAATTTGATGAAATTGTGTGAATTTTCGTGAATTATGTATTTAGCTTTCATGTCTATAAATTTTACTGTATATTCTTTATGGTATATAGCATGTGTGTTTAAGATTTCAAGAATTTAGGATGTTTATTTTGAGAGTTATGGGGTTTTGAATGTATATGCTTAATTGGTGTAAATTGGGCTTGTTCGTGTGCTAAGTGGAGTTGTCAATTGTGAAAATAATGTGTATTAAGTCTTTAAATCAGTAACCATGTCAAATATTATGATGTACGACATATATTGTGCCTTGTTGGATGTTTATCTTGTTGACTTATATGATTTACTTAGCTTCAAGAGATGGAATGGCTTGTGTTTGTTCGTGTTAATGGCGTAATTAAGCTAAAGTTGGGGAATGAGATTTATGTCTTACTTTGGGCTATTGCTTATGTGTCGTTCTAGGACTATGGCCATAGTAGTAGTGTCTTTGTGTCAGGTCGCCTGGTAGGTACCAGGATGTGATTTTCGGCTTGTTTGTTTTGGATCTATGTGAGTCCCTAGTTGGTACCTTGAGTGGACTCTGCCCGGTTCGCTAGGATGTGAATGTGACCACATAGTTTGTGAATTGAGATTATCTGCGCTCTAGAACGATGGGTCCCTGGTTCACCAGGATGTGTTTGTGACCCTTGTGATATATAGGTGCTAGTCCAATGAGTTATAAGTTGAGTTCCCCTACAACAAGTTTGATTAATTGAGAAAACTGTGTTATTTTGTGATTTGTGTTTTGCTTTTTGAAATTGGAAGATTGTGATTATGTGTGACTTTGATTACGAAGTATGATGAGACTTTGATAAGAATGTGATATTTTA
This sequence comes from Portulaca oleracea, assembly GCA_029582165.1. Taxonomy (NCBI): domain Eukaryota; kingdom Viridiplantae; phylum Streptophyta; class Magnoliopsida; order Caryophyllales; family Portulacaceae; genus Portulaca; species Portulaca oleracea. Next base: position 15,981,031 of record CM055889.1, on the reverse strand, counting down.
GTTAAATTATGCGATATGTATGTATGAGTTATATGAGCTTACGGTGATTCTTTGATATAGATCCCTTGTCACTTCCCTATGTTATTGCTTTTTAGAAAGTAATGGTATGTGTACAGGATAATATTCTTATGTGCTAACCTGTTAATGTGCAAAGTGTAACAACGGGGAGCTCATGACCTCACCTCTTTTACAGGTTTTCAAAGCGGAAAGGCAGGAAGGTACCTTAAGCGACTAGGTCTTGAAGTCTTTTGGAGTTATGGCTAAGAAGGAGGCTTAGAGTTATATGTTTGATTCCGAATATGTTGTTAAGTTTAATATGGATGTATTTGGTGTGTACACTTTGTTGATGTAAGTATGTATGGATTTGCATGTGCTAGTTTGACTCCAATGACCTAAGTTGAGTTTTGTTATGGGGAAAAGCTTCCGCTGCGCTATGATTTTTGGGAATAACTATGGTTTGGAGTTTAGATAGCCTTGTGGGTGTCCAAGGAGGATCCCACGGAAGTGACGTGCCTAGCCACCCTAGGTTGGGGCGTTACAATATATATATATACACACACACGTATATATATACATACATATATATATATATATATATATATATATATATATATATGTAACGCCCTGGAAATTCGATTCTAAACTTAACGGTCAAAGTCAAACGTTGACTAACATTAACAGCGGAAGACTCATTTTTTTTTCTTTTTAATTGGGCGTTACTGCCGTATCCCCGAAGGAATACAAGGCAAGAAAGGAAAAACTAACAACTAGTCATTAATTACTTCAATTTAATAAACAAAAGACTTTCAAATTCTAGAACAACACAAACTAAGCATTACGAACACAGTACTAAACATAAACTAAACTTATTCTCAAGACTAGCTTTGATGTCCTCACTTCTAGAACTCGTTCCCATCACAGAACTCTTCACCTGAAAACAAAACATTTAAAAACATGAGGAGGACTCAATAATGTCTACCCCTAACTGTCAAAACAATTTAAAATCCATTTCAATTCATTTTTGGGGAAGAAGTGAACAAGTCAAACATTTTCAAAATCAGCTTTCTTTCCCAACCAACCAAACCATCCTTCAGAATTATTAAGCGGGCGGACCTTGCTTATTTGGCCCTCGAAGTCCAAGACTTCACAATAATCAAATCACAATCTCAATCTCAATATCAATCTCAATCATATATAATCACAATCATACGGATGGCCATCCATTTCACACACGTGCATAAAACTAACCCCGGGGAAGTAGCACTTATCAGGCATCCCTGATCTCTTGACAACCCCCCTACAGGATGCCCAGAACCTGGTCTTCGGGGGTGTTGCCCGAACCCGCATTTACGTCACGTTTGAATTATTAGTCAGGTTTAATATCATACCATTCCAACTCAAACAGTCCAATCCAGTCCAATCCCAAATTTCCAAAACCATTTCCAAATCACACACGTAAAGGACTGTCCACATTTGAATCAACTCAAAATCATAACTCGACATCCAAAACAGACAGTCAATTTTCATCATAAAATCCCTTCGGGATGCAAACCACAAAATAACTTAAAAAAATCGACAAAACAATTAAAGTGCACCCCAGCGGGATTTAGGACATAGACACTACCTGACAATTCTTCTCCTTACTTCAGAACACACTTGAGCTCACTAGATCGAACGGGGTTTAGAACGCG